>CM046874.1:23138253-23562455 GCA_025667525.1 Glebionis coronaria
ATTATCGGGAACCGAATAAATTGACGATTAAAATCGATATCCTTTACCAAGGATTGATGATTTGTTTGATCAACTATAAGGATCTAGTGTGTATTCTAAGATAGATTTGCGGTCTGGATATCACCAACTTCGCGTCCGTGAAGATGATATTCTAATAACTGCATTAAGAACTCGTTATGGACACTATGAATTTCAAGTAATGCCATTTGCGTTAACAAACGCACCTGCTGTCTTCATGGATCTAATGAATCGAGTGTGCAAACCTTATTTGGACAAATTTATGATCGTGTTTATTGACGACATTCTAATCTATTCTAAGAATAAAGAGGAACATGGAGAACACTTAACGATTATCTTGAAGTTGTTAAAGGATGAAAAGTTGTATGCTAAGTTTTCGAAATGTGATTTTTGGTTGGATTCTGTGTAATTTCTTGGTCATGTGATTAACAAAGATGGAATTCATGTTGATCCTGCAAAGGTTGAAGCCATTAAGAATTGGTCTACACTGACAACGCCAATGGAGGTGCGACAGTTCTTGGGATTGGCTGACTATTATAGACGATTCATTAAAGAATTTACTCTAATAGCTAAACCCCTGCCCAAGCTAACTCAAAAAAATAAACCTTTCGTTTGGGAAAGTGAAGAAGATGGAGCATTTCAGATACTGAAGCAAAATTATGTAGTGCACTAATTCTATCATTACTCGACGGAAGTGAAGATTTTGTTGTATTTTGTGATGCATCTCTTAGAGGTTATGGAGCTGTTTTGATGCAGCGAGAAAAGGTGATAGCTTATGCTTCTAGGCAATTAAGGAAAAATGAGGAGAATTATACTACTCATGATCTTGAGTTATGAGCTGTAGTCTTTGCTCTTAGGTTGTGGAGACATTATCTGTATGGTACCAAGTGTACGGTATACACCGATCATAAAAGCGTACAATATACTCTCGATCAAAAGTAATTGAACATAAGGCAACGAAGATGGATATAACTGTTAAGTGATTATGATTGTGATATAAAATATCACCCGGGAAAAGCGAATGTTGTTGCCGATGCATTAAGTAGAAAGGATAGAGAGCCTATCAGGGTACGTTCTCTAGTCTTGACTATGCACAATAATTTTCCTGCGCAAATTAGAAATGCGCAAATAGAAGCCTGTAAGAAAGAAAATTTTGATAATGAAGGGTTTCGAGGTGAAGGAGATCCTTTAGAGGTTAGAGCTGATGGAGTAAAATGCTTAAGAGGTCATATGTGGATACCTAAGTTTGGAGGCTTAAGAGATTTAATTATGTTGGAATCCCATAAATCTAAATATTCCATTCATCCTGGATCTGATAAAATGTATCATGATTTGAAGAAGTTGTACTGGTGGCCGAATATGAAAGCTGATATTGCTATGTATGTTCTTCAATGTTTGACTTGTGCAAGAGTCAAAGCTGAACATCAAAAGCCATCAGGACTACTTCAACAACCAAAGATTCCTGAATGGAAGTGGGAGGGAATTACGATGGACTTTATCACCAAGCTTCCTAGAACATCACCTGGAAACAACTCGATTTGGGTCATTGTCGACAGACTGACCAAATCAGCTCACTTCATTCATGTTAAAGAGCAGTTTTCAATGGAGAAGCTGACTCGTATTTATCTTGATAATGTTGTATGTAAGCATGGAGTGCCTGTATCGATCATTTTAGATCGAGATCCTAGATTCGCATCGAATTATTGGAAATCCCTCCAAAGATCTTTGGGAACGAATCTCGACATGAGCACTGCTTATCACCCCCAAACTGATGGGCATAGTTAAAGGACGATACAAACACTGGAAGATATGTTAAGAGCTTGTGTGATAGATTTTGGTAAGAATTGGGATAAACATTTGCCTTTAGAAGAGTTTTCATATAACAATAGTTATCATGCTAGTATTAAGGCTACACCGTTTGAAGCTTTGTATGGTGGGAAGTGTAGATCTCCTGTATGTTGGATTGAAGTTGGGGATACCTAGCTCACAGGACCGGAATTGATCCGGGAGACTACAGAGATGATAGTTCAGATTAAGAATCGGCTATTAATAAGTGTGAAAACACTTATCCTTTTACCACTTATTTCCAATAATAACAAGACCAAAACGTGTATTTTATGTCGTAAAAATTGGAATTATGCATGGTTTGTGTTTTTATTGTGTTTCAGGACAAAAATATGAAAAAGGAAAAAAACACGGGCTTTCAAGGGCTTTTATTCGAAGAAAAAGACAAAAGACGAAGTCAAAAGGTCAAAAGTGCAAGAAGAACGTAAGTCAAGGGCCTATTCTGAAGATTTATCGAAGAAAAAGTCTAAAGACGGAAGTTTAACGAAGTCGAAGAACCAAGTCTACTAAAAGAAGAAAAATAGAAGACAAGTTGAAGTTATCATTGGACTAATCCTGAGACAAAGTCGAGAAGAGGAGAAGAAAGAGAGAAGACACAAGACCCCCCCCCCCCCCCCCCTCTACTATATATACCCTCCTAATCCTTCATTAGGGGGGTGTTAGTGTTAGTTAGTTAATTAGTCTTTTAATTTTTAGTAGACAACTAAGTGTGTTTTATTTTTCTTCTCTCTAGTTTTTCTTTCAAGCTTATCAAACCTTCATCTTAATCTTGTAATCTTTGATCTTAATCTTTAATATAATTAAGCTTTTTAATAAATTCTCATTCTACCTTTCTTAATCATAATCTATTGTTTGCTTAATTAATCATGTAGTTGATTTCATCTTTTTGATTGTGTGATTGGTTTGCTTATTGGATTGTGCATATTGAGTTGGTGTGTTTAAAGTTTTTAAGATTATTGTGCTTATTTCTTAATTTTTATGTTGGTTAGTTTTTAAATAAGTTGATTTTGATAGTTTAATATTTTTATAAAAAGTTGATTTTAAATTTTTGCTTATTTATTGTTTTTAAATGTTTTTAAATTTTGGCTTATTTACTTTTTCTTAAAGTTGATTTGGTTAAGTTTTTAGATAAGTGCTTAATTGGTTTTAGCTTAATTTTCATTTTGCTTATTTTTGTTATAATTCAGATTCTTTTAAAACCGTAGCTTCCTGACTTAGGTACAGTTTCAGGTCTTCCCGAATTAGATGCAAAGATCCATTTCCCGAATTGAGTGTTTGACATTTATCCGAATTAGGTATTGAATTAGTTATTCCGAACTACGTGTGAAAGGTTATTCCGGATTAAGTGTTTGATTGTGATTCTGAATTAAGTGTGGCTTTCGTTTCCTGAATTATACATACAAGATCAAGTATTCCGGATTACGTGAGAGACTTGTTTTCCGAATTAAGTGCAGGATTATCATCATTCCGAAATACAATGTTTATTGATATTCCGAATTACATTTGGGATCCGTTTCCCGAATTAGGTGAGTGATAGGGATTCCGAACTACGTCAAGGACGTGTATTCCGGATTACATGCAAGATTGGCATATTTCGAATTAAGTTAAGGGTAATGATTTCAAACTAGTTGCAGCATGAGCATTCCGAATTAGATTCAGATAGGGATTCCGGATTAGTTACTTGAACAAATTCCGACTTAAGAGTTGGATTGGTAATCCGACTTAGGTTCATTTCTTGTTTTCCAAATTATTTTCAAACTTAATTTCTTTTCACGCCAATTTTCTTAAGCATTATTTTACTTGTTTTATCTTAGCTTAATTTTCATAAAAGTTACGTTTTTATAAAGTTTTAAATTTCAAATTTACTTTCAAAGTTTTAATTTTTCGTCATTTATTTTTAAAATCTTAATTTTTAGTTTAACTTTTAAAGCTTTTATTTTTACTCAACGACATTTTCATTTTTACTTTTAGTTTAAAATAGATAATCTATCACTTTTCTTCTTAATTAACCAAGAACGACTGAGTCACACTTAAAACCACGGTCAATTCGAATCGAAAAGAGACGATAAATTTTTCATACTTGGCTAAAACCATGTATTAAATGGCGCCGCTGCCGGCTCTTTTCGTAAAGATTAACGGTTTTTAGTGAGAGACGCGTTGGATTTTGGGATCCGTTCACTTTTGGACGTTATTTTTCGTGTCAAAAATTTTCAAAAATCCATAAAAATTTAAAGTTTCAAAAATCCAAAAACATTTAAAAATCATAAAAAGCAATTCTTTTTCAAAGATTTTGCACCAAAAATATTTTCTTTTTCACATTAACCATTAGTTTTCTTCTATTTTGCTATCTTGTTCTTTTGTAGGTGTATGCGTACCCGTTCAAGAAGGAGGAAATCCATTCAAGCCGCTACTATTAAACCTCCTATTGTCGAGCCTCCCGTTGTCAATACAATGGAGAACCGTCCAATGATCGAGCTCTTGCAATCACACGTCGAAAGAAACGATGATGCGATTGTGGTGCCGGCTATTGATGCCAACAACTTCGAGCTCAAATCCGGGTTTCTCCAAATGGTGTCCGCAACACCTTTTCTGGGCCGTACTCATGACGATCCTCATGATCATATCAAGAGGTTTGTACACTTATCAAATACTGTAAAATACAATGGGGTTTCACAAGAGGGAATTCGTTTGCTCCTCTTTCCTTTCTCCCTTGAGGGACAAGCCCGGACTTGGCTTGATAAGGAACCACCCTGGAGTATTACAACATGGACGGACCTTGAAACAAAGTTCATAAACTATTTCTTTCCACCCTCACGTACTACCGCTTTATGGAATGACATTATCAACTTTGAACAAAAGTACGGTGAGGCATTTAGTGAATCTTGGGATCGTTTTAAGGAACTTTTAAGAAAGTGTCCACAACACGGTTTTACAAAGGTACATCAAATTAATACTTTTTATAATGGATTAACTTTGAATGACCAAGATTCACTAAATCGTGCCTCGGGGGGTAATATTCTTGTGAAAACTATGAATGAGGCTTGGGCAATTACTGAGAACAAAGCCAAAGTCCAATCCAAGAGTGTTAGGGCTACTATGGCTAGTGCTAGTTCTAGTGAGACCGACAAGAAAATTGACGCACTTACCGCACTCATGACAGATTTTGTTTTAAACAGTAAGAACAATCCGCAAGTTAATGCTTTGAGTGAGTCATGTGAAATCTGTGGGGGATCACATTCATACTTAAATTGTGATAAGGTTCATGACCCCTCTCAACAAGAGGTTTATGCTTATAACGCTAATGAGAGGGTGCATTTTAAACCAAATGTGGATGCTAATAATCTTTCTTATAGATCTAAAAATTATTTGGCTCCTCCCGGTTTTCAACCTCATGCTAGACCCCCTCCTCAATTGACTAATTACCAATACCCACCAAGGAACCAAGGCCAACAAAGAAATAATTATCAAAGGAATTTTTCCAACAATCAAGGGAATTTTAATTCAAATCACAGGAATTTTAATGGTCAAAATCAAGGGAATTTTAATGGGCCAAACCAAGGGTTTCAAAATAACAACTTTAATCAAGGTTTTCATAATAACAATGGTTTTCAACCACAATTTCAAAACCAAGATTTTAATAACAAAGGGTATAATCAAATGAACATGCAAAATCCTATGGACTTGGTTCTACAAAAGTTGACTGAACATGAGCGAACAATGAAATCGCTGCAAGAATCGACTAGAGAGATACAAGAATCTACCGATAGGAAAATTTTGCAAATGATTCAAACCCTTCGTCCCCAAGGTGCCCTCCCTTCTAACACCGTGACAAATCCTAGGGCCAACGTTAATGCCTTCACTACTAGGAGCGGTAAGACCACCGAAGAACCTTCTTATTCCCCAACTAACCAAGGACCCAAGATTCCTTCTACTTCTACCCATCCTCCTTCACCTTTTACTTGTGACATACCACCCGTTATGCCTTCATCTACACCTTATGTTCAACCCGTACCTCAAGTTTATACCACACCTTCGGTTCCAAAACCGGATCCTCCACCTTCCACTTCTACCCCTCCTCCACCCAAGGACGTGAGTGAGAATTCCATTCCAAAGCCTTCATCTCAGCCCAATATACCTTATCCCTCAAGGTTGAGGAAAGAGAAATTGAAGAATAAGGATGATATTCAAGTTTCAAACTTTCTAAAAATGTTCAAACAATTGAATTTCAATATCACCTTTGCCGAGGCTCTCGCTCACATGCCTAAATATGCTAAGATGTTTAAGGATCTTTTAAGTGATAAGGAAAAATTGCTCGATATCGCCAATACCCAATTAAATAAAAATTGTTCTGCCGTTCTTTTGAGAAAACTTCTGGTTAAGTTAGGAGATCCCGGTCGATTCCTTATTCGTTGTAATTTTCCAAGTGTCGAGAATTGTATGGCTTTGGCATATCTCGGTGCGAGTATCAATCTTATGCCATTGTCCGTGTGGAAGCAATTATCTTTACTCGAGCTACTCCCCACTCGTATGACATTGGAATTAGCTAACCGATCGGTTGCTTATCCAGTGGGGATAGCCGAGGATGTGTTCGTTGGAGTTGACGAATTCACTTTCCCTGCCGATTTTGTTGTTGTCGAATATGAAATGGATCCCCGTGTTCCCTTAATTGTGGGAAGACCCTTCTTGAGAATCGGGCGTACATTGATTGATGTCGCCGCGGGTGAACTTAGCATGAGGGACGGGGATGATAAAATCGTCTTTAACATGGGTAAACTTTCCAAACTTCCCAATGAGCTCGAATCCGTGAATTACATCGATGTGCTCGATGAAGCATGCGAATAATATTTTCACGAGGCTTATAAGAGCGGGAGTTCTCCTTTACCTCATGTTGAGAACGTAGCTTCTATTGCTCCATCATTGACACCATTTGGAAAAAAGTGACATTCTTTTGAAAGAATTTGAAGCAAGTTTAGGGGATGTGGACTTAAAATATGATGATTCTTCCTCCAATTGGGAAGAAGACATTCGTACCATTGAGAAACTTCTCAATGCGGACCATATTTCTCCTCCTTCCCCTATAGAAGTTACACACGATGATCCGAATTTGATTAAACCTTCCATAAACAATCCTCCGTATTTAGAGCTTAAGGAATTACCGTCTCATCTTGAATACGTTTTCCTAGAAGACAATAATAAGTTACCCGTCATCATTGCGAAGGACTTACAAAAGGATGAAAAATCTTTACTTATCGATGTGCTCAAAAATCATAATAAGGCAATTGCTTGGAAAATTTCGGACATCCGCGGAATTGATCCTAACTTTTGTACTCATAAAATTCTCATGGAAGATGACTTTAAACCCGCAATCCAAAGCCAAATAAGGGTTAATCCAAAAACTCATGACGTCATCAAGAAAGAAGTTATCAAACTTCTAGATGTCGGCATGATTTACCCTATCTCGGATTCACCATGGGTTAGTCCCGTCCATTGTGTGCCTAAGAAAGGCGGAATAACCGTTGTTCCCAATGCAAACAACGAGTTGATTCCTACTCGACTTGTCACAGGTTGGCGAGTTTACATAGACTATCGCAAGCTCAATGATGCCACTCGTAAGGATCATTTTCCTCTTCCTTTCATGGATCAAATGCTTGAGCGTTTAGCGGGTAATGACTACTATTGCTTCTTAGACGGTTTCTCCGGGTATTTTCAAATTCCCATCGATCCAAAAGACCAAGAGAAAACCACATTCACTTGTCCTTACAAAAGAATGCTTTTTGGTTTATGCAATGCTCCCGGGACTTTCCAAAGGTGTATGATGGCTATATTCCATGACATGGTTGAAGAAACTATGGAAGTCTTTATGGATGATTTCTCGGTCTATGGTGATTCTTTCTCTACTTGCCTTGCCGATTTAGAACGTATGCTCAAACGGTGTGAAGACACTCGTCTTGTTCTTAATTGGGAAAAATGCCATTTCATGGTAAAAGAATGTATTGTTCTTGGACATAAAATCTCCAAAGCTGGTCTTCAAGTCGACCGTGCTAAAGTTGATGTGATTGCTAAATTACCTCCACCTTCAACCTCAAAGGGTGTGAGAAGTTTTCTTGGTCATGCGGGCTTCTATCGTCGATTCATTCAAGATTTTTCTAAAATCGCTCGCCCGATGACCCACCTCTTGGAAAAAGATACTCCTTTTATCTTTTCTAAAGAGTGTATCGAATCATTCAGTCTTCTTAAGGATAAATTAACTAAGGCACCGGTCTTAGTTACCCCTAAATGGGCGTTACCTTTTGAACTGATGTGTGATGCTAGCGACTTTGCTATTGGAGCGGTTTTGGGACAAAGAGTGAACAAACACTTCCAACCAATCCATTATGCTAGCAAGAAAATGACGGGGGCTCAATTGCATTATACCACTACCAAAAAAGAGCTTTTAGCTGTAGTGTATGCTTTTGAAAAATTCCGCCCCTATCTTGTCCTTTCCACCACCATTGTCTATACCGATCATTCCGTGTTGACGTACTTGTTAACAAAAAAAGATTCTAAACCTAGACTTCTTCGTTGGGTTTAACTCCTTCAAGAATTCAAAATTGAAATTCGTGATAAAAAGGGAGCGGAAAACCTAGCCGCGGATAATTCTTAGTAGACACGAGGATCCTTATCAAGGGGAGCCCCAAAATCAAGATATTAATGAATCTTTCCTCCTTGAGGCCTTGATGTCTATTAACTCCAATCTTGACGATACCCCAAGGTTTGCGGACATTGCAAACTATTTAGCGGGTGGTGTTCTTATGGAAGGGTTAAATGTGACAACCATGGTTTTGGGGTTCATCACTTAGACTATAGTTTAGGGTGTTTTGTGCAAATATGTGCTTTTATGTGCTTATGTGTTTATTTTGTGTGTTTGGAGTGAGATTTAGATATCGTTTATGGGTAAATGGTACTCATAAGTAAATCGAGGAACGGTTATTTCATGTTCATGAGCTCACAAAGTGGTGACTATGAAATGAAATGGTGTTATTTTGGTGTTTTACGTATACGTATAAGTATAATAGTAAATCGTATTTTTACGATTTAAGGTTTAGCATTTAGAGGTCTCGGATGAGGTAATTAGTAACGGGAGTATTTTTCGGGATGGTTTTAAGTCATTTAGGACTTAGTTAATTAGTTTATTTCATATTTCAAGAGTTTTTATAAAACTGTATATTTTATGTCTTTTACGGTATACGCGTAAATTTTACTAGTTTTACGGTTTTGAGGTTCGGGAGGCTTTAGGAGCTGAAACAAATTAAGGGAATTTAAGGTAATAATAATTAATAGTTAATTTACAGTAATATAATTAAAAAAGTCGGCTATAGGGTGTTGGACTTGATTTTGGGCCGAATTTTGCTTAAGGAAAGGAAGGGGAGCCCAGTTTGAGTACTATTAGGCTTCCTGGTTAGTTTTAATTACCCATATTACTCCCTTTAGCCCTAAAAACTAAACTAAGTTATGAACTAAACTAAGTTAAGGGCTTTATAGAGGGATGTAATGAGATGCATATGGCATATAAATGAAGTTAAGTGGTAGGATAAGGTTATATATCCATCATAAATTGGTGAGCCATTTTGGTATGTAGTTCATGTCTTGATTCTATACGTTTGTGTGTTTAGATTTTTGCTAGAGCGCGAATACTTAGAGAAGCTTGTTCAGGTGAGTTTCATAGTCCCATGTCTTTTTAATATTTAAAGTCCAGATGGGATGGAAGAGACATTGTGTGGTTTTGTAACTAGTGTTGTGAATGTTTTATGGTTTGTGATGGACTTGTGTGTACACTTATGTGATTAACTGCTATGTGATTCTTGATTGTTATTGTGTTTGACTTGGTACCAAGGGGATGTTGACAAGGCGGGGCCTTGGGATTGGTTCATAGGTGTATGGGCGTCTATGGGACCATGGTTATTGGTAAGGCTTGGAGCCTTGGAATTGTGGTTATTGGTAAGGCTTAGAGCCTTGGATTTGTGGTGATTGGTTAATCTTGAATGCTAGTTGTTAATACATAATTGTAGCACAATGTCTATATGTTCTTTTGTTAATGGTTGTTATTCACAACTTATAATTGATTTAGAGTTCGAGTCTAAACCTATGACTCTCACCAACTTTATGTTGACGTGTTTTAGTGTCTCTTTCAGGTGAGAATGTGGTTAAGTGTGAGAATAGGAGTGGCTAGCTGGGAGGCTTAGGATTGCATTGGAGGAACCCCCTTTCCTCTTAGTCTTTATTTATGTTTGAATAAGTGATACTTTGTAGACACCTATATGTTTGTATTTGTTAATTGTATGTCTTAGGTAAGAGGTAGACCTGTTACCTACGTACCTAGACGCCTGCATTGTTTGTGATATCTTCATGACATTGTGTCACCATTTATGATATTTCCATTTCATTTAGTTATCTCTATAGACACATTATTATTGTGATGATATCCATACGTCGCGCCCCATATTCCGCCATGGTGGGGTGTGACAGAATGGTATCAGAGACAATGGTTATAGAGAATTAGGTTGCCTAGTCTGGTAGCCTAGTCTATAGCTTAAGGGTCCATGCATGTAGGTGTCATAGGTGTAGGTGTGCATTATAGTATATGGAGTGCTTAAGTGTTAATTTCGTTTTGGATATTTATTTACTTTCATACTTACTTATTGAGATATAGTATATGTAAGTACATTCATTTATTTTCTATTGATGCGATGTATGAACCAGAAGTGTAGGAACTTATTTAGTGTTACCCATGTCGCGCAGAAGAAGAGGTGCGCTAGGTAATAATAGGATAGTACCGATGTTGAGTCTGCGACTAGTAGTTCGAATTTCCGCCTGAATTGTTATGATCATTTCTTTAATGTTCGATATTTTGTTGTTATTGATTTGTTTTGGCGTTTAAGCCCCGAGTTATGAATGAAGTTAGGGTTGACGTATGAGATGTTCTTATTTGACCTATATGGTATATATATACAGAGTGTATTTTATGTGGTATATATGTGCCACAACACTGATGGACTTTCAAGTATGGTTGCATGAAAAAGGGGTTAGTACATGCTTGTATATGATGAGATCTGTATTTTGGGTATTTGTAAACAATAGGGGTTTATGTAATGGTTGCCTGTGATATGCTATTTCTTTTTTTGTGTTTTTTGTTTTGAGTAATAGTCATGTTGTGTGATTATGGGGTCACTCGATATGGGTTGGTTTTGGTGATGGGTTTTATGCCTTGTTTTGGCATGGTGAGATGGTGAGATGGTGATTACTCGTATGGAAAAACGAGTGTATGATGCGATCTATTGACTTAACATGTATGATAACGAGTATGTTTTGGGAGATTTAATAGGTATATATATGCGGAGGTATATATACTAGTAGATGTTATGTTATGATATACGGCGTTCAATAGTTATTATAACTTGAACGTGCCTAGTGTCCTCTCGTGTTTAAACAGTTTATTAGTGCTGGAGTTTGATGGAGTTCCAACGACGTTTTGAATCTTTTGAAGTGCGTCTACATTCGGGTATGTATTTTAATTGATGAGAACTACCAAATTTTCTTGCAAAGGAGTCTAGCTAATTAAAGGAAGATGGTTTTGAAAATACTTTGTAAGTGTACGGTATGATTTCCTGACTTACATATCTTTTCTTTATGTTTATTGGTAATAAGTTAAAAAAAATCTTGACAATGAATGGATTAGTTTTCTAGGTAACATGTGATAGTACATATAAAGGGTAAAGAAATTTTACGATAATTTTCTTAAAAGTGGAGTTACAATTTTAGAAGTATTTAAATAGACGGAAAGAGTAAAAAGGAAGATTTTATTAAAATAATGATAATAATACCAGCACACTTTGTAAATGTGTAATAGTTAGTTATAACAAGCCTAAACGGATTATATAAAATAATTATAATATAGAATAAAATGAATAAAACACCATATTTTATAAACATGTATTAGTTTCATAATAACAAGTGAAATAAGTTTAATGTGAGTAAACAAGATAATGGTTAGACTAACGTTATACTATACTAACTAGTGGATACCTTTGATAAAATAATGAAGATAAAAGAAGAGTTTATTGTTAAGTGAGATGATAGATAAAGTGAGTTTTAGTACACTAACTGAGTTATTCCTTTTGATAGTAACGAAGATGGTAAAATATGACTATGGTTTCATTTATTGGTGTTAAAATATGGTCCTAATGTGAAGTAACTAATTGAGATGAAAATTTAAAATTTACTAAGATATTGAAATTTGGTAATACAAATCGTGATGAGTTTATCTTTTGTTGTTGGCACACTCCATTGATCTTTCGAATTACATTGTTTTGTTTTCATTCGTTTTGGCTAGGGTTCGTTTTACCCTATATTTTATTTTGGGACATGATTGTTTGGAATTCTTTTGGTACACGTCATGGTTGATTTAGTTCTATAGTTGTGGGAATGTTAGGATGAGAGGATACAGTTGGGTAGTATTACTTATGGTTTGATATTAGAATGGAGAGATGTATTTTGGTTTAAAGGTTGTGTTGAAGGAGTGATTAATATTTGTGGAGTTTTGAAACTTAGATTGGTTAAGGGAATAAGGGAGTAAGTAAAGTTATTTGACTGGTCGTGGGAACGAGATGTCATGCTATGAGAAGTTGGTTGAAGTACCATTAGGAGATTGATGAAAGTACTAGCAGATGTGAGGGTAGAGTAGAAAGTTTCTACTAATGGAAAGATGGGGTGCATAACACGCAAGGGAATTGGTATAGTTATGGAGGCAAGGTAGTAGTAGACACGTGAAGGAAAACATGGATGTGAAAGAATGATTTGTAGGAGGCTGATTAATGGTGAAGTACAATAAGTAAGGAAGAGTGAGCCATTGAGGGGTTGAAGTACCTTTAGAAATATTGTGGTTGATGAGTTGAAGTTAGAAGCTACTACGTAGTGTGAAGTTCCTAGGTAACATCATGGAGACGAGAAGGAGTGCGTGAATAGCTACATCGTGAAACAAGGAGCCGAAAGGACTACGTGCTGGCTGCTAGAAGGATGCAAGAGATTTCGAAGGAGTCACAGAAGTTGCAAGGACTGGAAAGGTGACAAGAACTATGATTGGAATCTCCGTATGTTTTGTGATGAAGAAGGACAGATCGAGTACCGGAGTGGAGCTACAAAGAGTTGAACCAATGGATCGTGATGGAGTGACTACATAACATGGATTAAGAGCTCATGGAAGTAACAAGGGGATTCGAGTGACTACACAAAGATAGAATTTCGTGGCAATAAATATCAAGGGATGAGTAGTGAAGCTGAGCGGAATAAGTTCGTGGAGAAGTGATTATAGGGTCAGTTTAGTGAAGGTGTTTATGAAGGATCTTTGGAAGAGACAGTTATGCATTGTCCAATGAAATAACGATTTCCATAGAGTTGATGAATTGAGAGAGAAATTTTGGTTGGACATGATAGTGTAGGAATTAGGGAGAACCATGGAAGGAGAGAACCAAGTATTCTTAGAAGATGATGATTGAAAGTACCTCATGTTAGGTGCAAGGTCATAATAGAAGTATGAGACTTGAGTAAGAATTTAGAATATGTCTTATTTTAGACATATGGAAACTAATATGGGTATAAGATGAGAGTGTGATCCGCATGTAATCACATGAAACTCTAGTTTGTCCCTATTAGGAGGGAGTAGGAGAACTGGTCGTGAGGAAAACAAGTGAAGGTATGTGGAAAATTTTGGCGTATAGATGATTTGAAAGACGTGAAGCATAGCCTCGTGATGTATGCCATTAGCTGCGAAAGAAGAAGGAAGTGTGGATAGATGCGAATCATGAATGAAATAGGTCGGGATAGGAACCAAAGGAAAAACTTTGGTATAGCCTAATGAGTTGACTAAATCATAAAGCATGCTAATAATGTTGTAGTGTAGAAAAGGGAATGGCACTGACCGATACTATTGGATTGGAAGGCTTAGTATTGATAATCGAATGGATGAGGAGTTATAGATGTGATGTGTCATCAGAGACGAAGGGTTTGGTCTAACTTAGACAAGATGAGGAGTACTATGACCTTGAAGGTAAGACATTGTGTAGGTATAAAGGAAGTGTTGGGTATAAAAAGAATCATTGAGGAAAGTGAGAAAAGAAGTGTATGGGTGCTACTAATGAGCTATCCAAATTTGATGGAAGTAGTTGTAACATAGGTTTGGATGACAGTTGATAAAACTAACTAATGAATATATGAAAGATCGTCATAGGTCACTTTTGTAAGGAAATTAGAATTTTTAAGTGGTTTAGGGTACGGACTAAAGGGATTGATGAACATGATTGGACATGAGTATATCCGGCTAACTGGAAATGGATGGACGAAGTGAGAAATTTCTACAAGTATAGGAGTCGTGTTGAGAGCTTGGGTTAATGATTTAGAGGGTGGTGGGAAACTCGTTAGCAATGTCTGAGTTTTCATATAATGATAGTTATCATACTAGAAGTCGATAAATGTTATTTGAGGCACTATATGGAAGGATAGGGTGAGTTTCCCCTATTGTGGACTAGAATTGGTGAAAGAGGCTGCTAATATAATAATGGTGTTTGTGGAAAGGACGAGAGAAACAAGAGATAATATGTTAAAAAGGAGGAAACCACTACAGTTTAGTGACAAAGTTATGTAGGAAGTTTCACCTATAGGAACAGGCGCCATGTTTAGGAAAAAAAGGAAAGGTTGATGTCGAGTTTTGTAGGTCCATTTATGATCTTTGAAAGATTGGACCAGTAGTTTATGGGTATAGAATTACCTGGGGAATTGAGTGGTGTACATGATATATTTCATGCATTGAGATTTGGGAAATGTGGTTTGAGAATGCATATTTGCATGTGTGGTTATTAGGGATTTGTGTTAAAAATAGTCATTTGTGAGATTTATGGGTTGTGAGGTCAATAGTTTGGGAATGAGTTTAAATAATGTTGGTTAATATATGTGGTAATTTGAGACTTGAACTAAAGTACACATGGAAATGAGAGGAGTTCATTTAGAACAAGTATCCTCATGTGATTTGTTGTTTGTTTGTTTGATCCTAAGGAGTAAATATCGGGACGAGATTTCTATTAGGAGGGAGTGATGTGACAACCATGGTTTTGGGGTTCGTCACTTAGACTATAGTTTAGGGTGTTTTGTGTAAATATGTGCCTTTATGTGCTTATGTGTTTATTTTGTGTGTTTGGAGTGAGGTTTGGATATCGTTTATGGGTAAATGGTACTCATAAGTAAATCAAAGAACGTTTATTTCATGTTCATGAGATCACAAATTGGTGACTATGAAATGAAATGGTGTTATTTTGGTGTTTTACGTATACGTATAAGTATAATAGTAAATCGTATTTTTACGATTTAAGGTTTAGCATTTAGAGGTCTCGGATGAGGTAATTAGTCACGGGAGTATTTTTCGGGATGGTTTTAAGTCATTTAGGACTTAGTTAATTAGTTTATTTCATATTTCAAGAGTTTTTATAAAACTGTATATTTTATGTCTTTTACGGTATACGCGTAAATTTGACTAGTTTTACGGTTTTGAGGTTCAGGAGGCTTAGGAGCTGAATTAAATTAAGGGAATTTAAGGTAATAATAATTAATAGTTAATTTACAGTAATATAATTTAAAAAGTCGGCTATAGGGTGTTGGACTTGATTTTGGGCCGAATTTTGCTTAAGAAAAGGAAGGGGAGCCCAATTTGAGTACTATTAGGCTTCCTGGTTAGTTTTAATTACCCATATTACTCCCTTTAGCCCTAAAAACGAATTTATTCTTTCCATAACTCTAATCGCAGTGGTTTCTATCAATGGAAGAGCAAGAAAACCCAATAATTCAATTAGGGTTTAAGGTACACACTAAAACTATGTCAATTAACGTTTAATTTGCGTATATGTAACCTAATATGATGGATTAGGGTTGAGATTCATAAATTTTTATTAGGGTTTCTTAAGGACCTGTAATTAGTGAGGTAATTAATGGCTTTTTATCATTCGAAATCGTTTTTAGTTATTAATTAGGGTTATGTATGATTAATTAGGGTTTAATCATGTTTAAAATCATTTTTAAAAATTGGGCAGAATTTTAGGCTTATTGTTTTGATCATATCTAGAGTTCTAAAAACATTCATTAATCGAAACAAGTATCCTTGAAAAGGTATTTGAGTTAGCTTTTGAATGCAAGAAACGAGGAATAAATTGGAGGTAGGGAAGTGGGTCAAAAACAGGTTACAACAGTCGGAGGTCAAAACAGTTTTGAAATCAGTCGGGTTTAAATTAATGTTTTAAGATGTTTAGGGTACTTAGGAGTATAATTGGACCTTCAAACGAACATGATGCTTAGTTTATATGTTAAATAAAAGATATGGAGGAGGTATAAACAAATGGGTTAGGGTAAGACCCTCTGATTATAACAAACTTTTCATATATTCAAAATCAGTAAATTCTGGATAGGTAAAAGTATATATATATATATATACATATATATATATATATATATATATATATATATATATATATATATATATATATACATATATATATATATATATACATATATATATATATATATATATATATATATATATATATATATATATATATATATATATATATATATATATATATATATATATATATATATATATATATATATATATATATGGAGGCCTTAACAGTAGCCTTAAGATTGAGGCCAAATGTGAGAGTTATCTAACACATGTAAGGGCATAGGGTTTCTTTTACAGAGCATGTTATTTTGGTTAAGGGGGTGTTCAGCCCATAGTTTGAAGTACGAAAAAGGGGATTGTTTTGGGTTAAATGTTAACGGGGCAAGTTATGAACTAAACTAAGTTAAGGGCTTTATAGAGGGATGCAATGAGATGCATATGGAATATAAATGGGGTTAAGTGGTAGGATAAGATTATATATCCATCATAAATTGGTGAGCCATTTTGGTATGTGGTTCATGTCTTGATTGTATACGTTTGTGTGTTTAGATTTTTGCTAGAGCGTGGATACTTGGAGAAGCTTGTTCAGGTGAGTTTCATAGTCCCATGTCTTTTTATGATTTGAAGTCCAGATGGGATGGAAGAGACATTGTGTGGTTTTGTAACTAGTGTTGTGAATGTTTTATGGTTTGTGATGGACTTGTGTGTACACTTATGTGATTAACTGCTATGTGATTCTTGATTGTTATTGTGGTTTGACTTGGTACCAAGGGGATGTTGACAAGGCGGGGCCTTGGGATTGGTTCATAGGTGTATGGGCGCCTATGGGACCATGGTTATTAGTAAGGCTTGGAGCCTTGGAATTGTGGTTATTGGTAAGGCTTGGAGCCTTGGATTTGTGGTGATTGGTTAATCTTGAATGCTAGTTGTTAATACATATTTGTAGCACATTGTCCATATGTTCTTTTGTTAACGGTTGTTATTCACAGCTTATAATTGATTTAGAGTTGGAGTCTAAACCTATGACTCTCACCAACTTTATGTTGACATGTTTTAGTGTCTCTTTCAGGTGAGAATGTGGTTAAGTGTGAGAATAGGAGTGGCTAGCTGGGAGGCTTAGGATTGCATTGGAGGAACCCCCTTTCCTCTTAGTCTTTACTTATGTTTGAATAAGTGATATTTTGTGGACACCTATATGTTTGTATTTGTTAATTGTATGTCTTAGGTAAGAGGTAGACTTGTTACCTACTTACCTAGACGCCTGCATTGTTTGTGATATCTTCATACATTGTGTCACCATTTATGATATTTCCATTTCATTTAGTTATCTCTATAGACACACTATTATTGTGATGATATCCATACGTCGCGCCCCATATTCCGCCATGGTGGGGTGTGACATTAACGTCCTAGCAAAACAAAAAGTTCTTTAAGGACATTAAACACTATTATTGGGACGACCCTTACCTCTTTAAGCAATGTGCAAATATTGCCATTCGTATGTGTGTTGATGGGCCGACAACTTTACTAATCCTATAAGCTTGCCACAAAGGACCCACCGGTGGTCACTTTGGTCCTAACTACACTGCGAAGAAAGTTTTTGACTCTGGATTTTATTGGCCCACCATTTATCATGACGCTCATGAAATGGTTAAGCGTTGTGATGCTTGCCAAAGACAAGGCAAGATCACATATAAAGATGAGATGCCTCAAAATTTCATCCAAGAATGTGAAATCTTTGACGTATGGGGCATCGACTTTATGGGGCCATTTCCATCATCTAAAGGGAACAAGTACATCCTCGTAGCCGTTGACTACGTCTCTAAATGGGTTGAAGCAAAGGCTTTACCTACTAACGATGCGAGGGTGGTTGTGAAATTTCTGAAACAACTATTTGCTCGATTCGGTGTTCCTCGTGCTATCATTAGTGACCGCGGGACTCATTTTTGCAATGATCAATTTGCTAGAGTCATGGCTAAGTACGGTGTCAATCATCGTCTTTCCACCGCTTATCATCCACAAACCAATGGTCAAGTCGAGATTTCAGACCGTGGACTGAAGAGAATCTTAGAGCAAACTGTGGGAGACCACCGTGCCTCATGGGCCGATAAGTTAGATGATGCTTTGTGGGCTATCCGTACCGCATATAATACACCTATTGGTTGCACTCCATATCTTCTTGTGTATGAAAAGGCATGCCACCTCCCCATTGAGTTGGAGCATAAGGCTTATTGGGCCTTAAAGTGGGCTAATTTTGATATCAACAAAGCTGGTGATCTTAGGAAGATCCAACTCAATGAACTAAATGAACTTAGGAATTAAGCTTATGAGAATTCATTGATCTACAAGGAGAAAACCAAGCTCATTCATGATTCTAGGATTAAGAACCGAGAGTTTCACATAGGTGATCAAGTTTTACTCTTTAACTCTCGGTTGAAAATCTTT
Organism: Glebionis coronaria; assembly: GCA_025667525.1. Taxonomy (NCBI): domain Eukaryota; kingdom Viridiplantae; phylum Streptophyta; class Magnoliopsida; order Asterales; family Asteraceae; genus Glebionis; species Glebionis coronaria. The sequence continues at coordinate 23,157,041 of CM046874.1, forward strand.
TCGGGCAAGCTTAAATCTCGTTGGTCCGGTCCATTCACCGTTGCCAAAATCTTCCCTTATGGCACCATTGAGTTATCTCAACCAAATGGGCCAAACTTTATGGTGAATGGCCAACGTGTTAAGTTGTACTTTGGTGAGGACATCTCACATGAGATGATTCCATCCCTCACCACGTTTCCCTTGAATTAGTTCTGGGTCGAGTCAGGCTCGTGACTCAGTTAACAAAAACAAGCGATTCTCGGGAGGCAACCCTTTGATCTATCCTTTACCCGTTTTCATAATAAGTGTAGGGGAGCCACGTAGGTGTTGTTGTCTTGTTTCTTATGATGTGCAGGGATTAAAGCTTCAAAGAGCACTTTTGATGATATTTGACGACCCGTGATCTCGTGTACCCGTCTTCCAGGTTCTATCCTAAACTGTCGTGATTCAATATTTCATATCTTATATGTTCACATTGAAATCACTATAGTCGTCTCCTCCTGAGCAAGATTTAAACAAAGTGCACAATGTCCTAAGTGTAGGGGAGTTTACTCCCACACTCTTAAACATTAAGGACAATGTTTATATCAAGTGTAGGGGGACTTCTATCGAAGCTAAGTGGGTTTTTCCATTAATTTGTCCTCATTTTAACCGGAAAATTTGATTTTTCGACATTTTTCAAAATTTTTAATCTATTTTGGCCTAGTAGTATAGTAGTATTTTCCTTTATTATCATTATTTACTTTCTTTGCTAGAATAAATTTTCAATAAAGTGGTTTTAATTTTTCAACCTCATGAATCTTTTGACTCAACCCGAGTTTACTTATCTAAGTTTACTCTAGCTAGTATCCTTAACGTGTTTATGTCAAGTTTTGCTAGGCTTTTATATAGGGAACTTTAAAACGCGAAAGTCTTAACTCTTACGGGTTAAGAACAAGAACTTTTCGCAAGTTCCTATAATTGATCCTAGAAAGTCGTTTATCAAGGGACACTTTAAAATGCGAATTCTAAACTTGAAAAAGTCTAAGAAGTTGCAAGATCCTATAGATGAATTGAAAACCCAAAACTTTGATTTAATTGGCTAAGCATCCACGAGTCTCATTCCTTGAGATTTTAAATTGTGGAGAACGAGAGATGATAGAGTCAATTATAAGTTCGGTATTCTTTCATGAATTTATGTGAGTTGATTATAAGCTTTTTATACAATCGCTTGTTAATAAATATATTTGCAATAAATTAGGTCGTACGATTTGAGAAGTTACTTAGCTTCAAGCCCAAGATCGTTTAAAAGTTGCTCGGTATTAATTAGAGTTCATAGCCAAGGCATAACTTATTGAAGCAAGATGCAAAGATTGGCGAGTCCGAAAAGACCCTAACAAGGCATGAGGGCTACATTTTGTTGCTAAAGATCCCAAGTGATGTGAAGAATCATTTATCAAAAATCAATATGAAGGATCGAGACACACGACGAAAAGCAAATACTCCCCTAAAAATCATGGAGAAGTGTATCCAAAAAGGCCCTAACAAGGTATGAGGATAAATAGATTCAAGTCCTAAAAGGAGGCGGATCGTTGTATATCAAAATCCAAAATAAAGATTGGAGAAAAATGAAGAAGTCATGGTCCAAGTATGAAGAATCTCTCAAAAACTTCAAGTGAACATATTCCTATTATGAAGAGAAGACCATTATTTCAAGAACGTCTCTCAAGATTTGAAGTATGAAGTCACTACCAAATATTGGTCCGAGAAATGTCTCAAATCGTGAAGCAAGCTATGCCAATATATTATGAGGTCCCGAGAAGCAGTTTTAAAAGATTTTGTCCTTTAGCTAACTATTGATTAAATCATCCTACTTTATTTTCGGCCTAAATAAACTATCGAAATAAGTCAAAAAATTCATCCTCGTGATCATTTAAGACAACAATAAAATATAAGAGATACACCTAGGAATAAGGGAGTCTAAGAAAATATATGGGCCACATGAGTTTGTGTTAGTTTGCTAACTTATAATAACAATGATCTCGTTTATAAGCTTGGTTTGGGGAACGTGAAACTTGAGGGTGATAAACATTCATGACAACCATAACCCCAATGTAAGTCTTAGATTTCTTTACTTATTCTTCTTTTAAATATTTTGCAAATTTTCTATCTTTTTAAGTTTCCTTAATTTTTAGTATTTAATAAAGGCCAAGGTGGGTTAATTGTGATGAGAAATGTAAACTGTGTGCTTTGAAATTAATGCATTGCATGAGGGCATTGCAATGGTCAAGTGTAGGGGATTTAATAAGTGTGAAAACACTTATCCTTAACCACTTATTTCCAATAATAACAAGACCAAAACGTGTATTTTATGTCGTAAAAGTCGGAATTATGCGTGTTTTGTGTTTTTATTATGTTTCAGGACAAAATATGAAAAAGGAAGGAAACACGGGCTTTCAAGGGCTTTTATCGGAGAAAAAGACAAAAGACGAAGTCAAAAGGTCAAAAGTGCAAGAAGAACGGAAGTCAAAGGCCTATTCTGAAGATTTATCGAAGAAAAAGTCTAAAGACGGAAGTTTATTGAAGTCGAAGAACCAAGTCTATTAAAAGAAGAAAAATAGAAGACAAGTTGAATGTTATCATTCGACTAATCCCGAGACAAAGTCGAGAAGACGAGAAGAAAGAGAGAAGACACAAGACCCTCCCCTCTCCTATATATACCCTCCTAATCCTTCATTAGGGGGTGTTAGTGTTAGTTAGTTAATTAGTCTTTTAATTTTTAGTAGGCAATTAAGTGTGTTTTATTTTTCTTCTCTCTAGTTTTTCTTTCAAGCTTATCAAACCTTCATCTTAATCTTGTAATCTTTGATCTTAATCTTTAATATAATTAAGCTTTTTAATAAATTCTCATTCTACCTTTCTTAATCATAATCTATTGTTTGCTTAATTAATCAGGTAGTTGATTTCATCTTTTTGATTGTGTGATTGGTTTGCTTATTGGATTGTGCTTATTGAGTTGGTGTGTTTAAAGTTTTTTAGATTAGTGTGCTTATTACTTAATTTTTATGTTGGTTAGTTTTTAAATAAGTCGATTTTGATAGCTTAATATTTTTATAAAAAGTTGATTTTAAATTTTTGCTTATTTAGTGTTTTTAAAAGTTGGCTTATTTACTTTTTCTTAAAGTTGATTTGGTTAAGTTTTAGATAAGTGCTTAATTGGTTTTAGCTTAATTTTCATTTTGCTTATTTTTGTTATAATTCAGATTCTTTTAAAACCCTAGCTTCCCGACTTAAGTACAGTTTCAGTTCTTCCCGAATTAGATGCAAAGATCTATTTCCCGAATTGAGTGTTTGACATTTATCCGAATTAGGTATTGAATTAGTTATTCCGAACTACGTATGAAAGGTTATTCCGGATTAAGTGTTTGATTGTGATTTCGATTAAAGTGTGTCTTTCGTTTCCCGAATTACATACAAGATCAAGTATTCCGGATTACGTGAGAGACTTGTTTTCCGAATTAAGTGCAGGACTATCAGCATTCCGAATTACGTTGTTTATTGATATTACGAATTACGTTTGGGATCCGTTTCCCGAATTAGGTGAGTAATAGGGATTCCGAACTACGTCAAGGACGTGTATTCCGGATTGCAAGCAAGATTGGCATATTCCGAATTAAGTTAATGGTATGGATTCCGAACTAGTTGCAGCATGAGCATTCAGAATTAGATTCAGATAGGGATTCCGGATTAGTTACTTGACCAAATTCCGACTTAAGAGTTAGATTGGTATTCCGACTTAGGTTCATTTCTTGTTTTCCAAATTATTTTCAAACTTAATTTCTTTTCCCGCCAATTTTCTTAAGCATTATTTTACTTGTTTTATCTTAGCTTAATTTTCATAAAGTTATGTTTTTATAAAGTTTTAAATTTCAAATTTACTTTCAAAGTTTTAATTTTTCGTCATTTATTTTTAAAATCTTAATTTTTAGTTTAACTTTTAAAGCTTTTATTTTTACTCAACGACATTTTCATTTTTGCTTTTAGTTTAAAATAGATAATCTATCACCTTTCTTCTTAATTAACCAAGAACGACTGAGTCACACTTAAAACCACGGTCAATTCGAATCGAAACGAGACGATAACTTTTTCATACTTGGCTAAAACCATGTATTAGATGTTGACTGCCCAAAGTAGACAAAAAAGTTACGCGGATGTGCGGCAGAAACCGATGGAGTTTAAAGTGGGTGATCGTGTAATGTTGAAAGTGTCGCCATGGAAAGGTGTCATCAGGTTTTGAAAGCGATGGAAATTGAACCCCGCTATATTGGACACTTTAAGATTTTATCTAGAGTAGGTCTGGTGGCTTACAAACTAGAGTTACCCTAAAAACTTCATGGTGTTCACAACACATTACATGTATCTAATCTGAAGAAATGTTTAACAGTGTGTGAAGAGAAAATCTCGTTCGATAAGGTCCGAATTAATGAGGAGTTACATTTTATCAAAGAACCCATAGAGGTTATGGATCGTGAGGTAAAGCAACTTAAACAAAGTCAGATACCTATCGTCAAGATCCGGTGGAATTCAAAGCATGGACCAGAATTTACTTGGGAATGAGAGGATGAAATGTGGAAGAAATACCCACACCTCTTTGATTTCAATAAGAAACGGACATCAAAATGAAATGGATCACGAGGAACTTGATCCCTTTTAGGAGCAAATGCTGTGACAATCTTTAACACCCCCAAATTTACACGCAGCGGAATACATCTTTGGGTGCTAAACAATGATACAACAACACATAATTTATAAAGAACGACTCGAAAAGAGACGTTTTAGATTTATCGTTCCTAAAACATTTGTCAGAGTAGCGTAGTCCCAAGTAATCGTTACCAAAAGATAAGTTAAAACAACATATTGGTTTGTTTTGAAAATGGAACGATAAATAAATCAAAGAGTTTGAACAACAAAAGCAGTGCACAACTTCATTCCCCGTGACCTCCAAGCTTCCACTTCTTGATTACCTGAAATACATGTGAGTAAAACGATCAGCAAAAATGCCGAGTGAATCTATAGGTTTATGAAATCAATTTGAACACAAGCAAAGATTATAAGTTTGTGGCATGCTTATAAGCATCAAATAATAATTTGCATCAACAATGATAATTGTATATAGCATAAATTGCAATAAGCTCATGGAACCGAGCCCTTAGACACTCCCATATCAGTCTAATAAGACGAGAGATTTATTAATTGTCGGTTACCTCCAGATTATTGGTACATTGCCGTATACCTGACTTCTCAATACAATATGCTCAAACAGTGTGGAGGTCGGGCCTAAGCTTCTATGACAAGTCCACAAAAACTGAACCGGGGCGGCTTCCCCCATAGATCTATTAATTGTACTAGCGGTTAACCCATCATAGGTTAATTAACGGTCCATAATTGAGGCTTTAACTAAGGCAATCACTTAATGCAATTTAAAGGCAACCACGGGTCCATTCATAGAGGGACAAAGCATACCATAAAAATCTTGTGTTCTAAGTTTATAAAAACATGTATTCCCCCTCGCGGGTTTAAAATCATTTAATAACTAGTATAAAGCGAGGCTATAGACTCACGTTGATAATGAAAGGCGGATTATCGGCTATGGGCGTGCTTCGGTCACGGAAACCTATATAAATAATAATCGGTCTTAGACTCTTGTCTAATGACTTTTATCAAAATAACAATATACATATGATGATTTTGTACATATGATGATGATCAAGTGGGTTTATATATCCTTTTTTACTCATTTTAGTGTTTACGTTTTGGTAACTTTTTACTAGTTTACTAGTTTTACCTACTTACCTATTTTAAGTCCAATAAGCTTAGTATAAGTTCTTTAACTTGTTTTAATCTATTTTATACCTATATTATCAGTATCTATACTTTCCATGTTGGGCCCAAATGGGTTAAGCCCAATAAGTTCTTTTTATAAGTGCTTAATTATTTAGTCCAATTATTAGTCCAATATGCTTATTTAGCTCGTTAATGTCCGTATGTCCTATAATTCGGGTTTTATCGGTTTTTACTTGTATTAGTTACTTATATATCAGTATATGACTTTTAAAAACTTTACATTAGACGGGTTTGATCGTTTAAGTTTTATTTGGCGAAAAACGTTAATTTTACGTTAATAGCCGAAAAAGTCGTAAAAATCAAGTTTATAGTTTTTATTACTTATAAATATTATTCCACTACCATTTATATAATTTATCCATTTAATTAACCTTTTACATATTTATATAAATAAGTTTCATAAGTTAGTGGGTTTTTATTTTACATTTTATATAATAAAATTTGAGTGCTTATATAATAATAATAAACATTAATTCTTAAAATCTGATTTTTATCTTCATGTTCACCATTTTTACCATATCTAGAGTTCTATAATGAATTAGAAGCTCATTTTTGGGTGACATGTTCTTCATATTATGTGCTACATTTAACTTAGTTATAGCTACTGCTCATTTTGAGCTTATCTTGCCTTAACAGTCCCTACAAAACTGCTTATTCAGATTAGAACACCCAACTTGTTTTGATCATATCTCACTCATTATATTGATTCCATTGCATGGCCAACTCTCACATGTGTATAACATCTTGTACTTACTGTAAATGGATCATACCATGCAATTTTATCAGTTCAAATTTTAGTTATATACTGTTTTTATACAGCCAACTAAATAAGCATGATTTTAGCCTTATTTCTCATGGTTATTAACATTTTTAAGCATATTTATCAACACTTGATCCCCACACAACATTTTTATCATCATATATACATCATATACATATACAAAATGAAAGAAAATACATTTGTTCTTTACAAAAATAACAAGAGAAAATGGAGAGGATGATCTTCTTTACCAACCAAGTGTATTTCTTGTTTTTGGAAGACAAGAACTTGATGAACACCACAAGTAACTCCAAGATCATCAAACACCAAGAACAATAGTTGAGAAATCATCTCTAGGACACAAGCAAATCATCTCCAATGTTGTTAATATGGCCACCAAATGATCAAGGCTTCAAGATAAATCCATGATAGAGCTAGTTAACATGTATTTCATGGCTAGAAAAGATCAAAAGGGGTGTTTGTAGCTTGAATATGGATGGCAATGGTGGGAGGTTTTGAGAGGATTTGTGTTGATTTTGCATGTATGGAAATGGAAATGAGTTAGTTGCTAGTGGTTTTGACTAGACAAAGCTTAAAGTGTAAGCTTTGTTTACACTTGTAAACTTGTAGCTAACATGATGCCACATATAGTTGTGGTGTCATGTTGGTGCCATCCAAACTAGCTAGTGGGGTGGGACAATGTATTTTGTCCCATCTCACTAGTTTACGGGTATTCCTCGAGTCTAGTTTTCTTGATTTGCGTGCCCTCGGGTCGTTTCACGAAAAACGTTTTTATAAATTATGAATCAATGTCACAAAACGAATCCAATAAAAATTGTCTCATCAAAAACGGAGTTCAAAAACGTAAATACGTAATCCTAAGGTTTCCGGCTTAGTCGTAAGGGACGCTAAATTATGCACGTAAGCCCAAATTTAAATCCGTAAATTGTGAGTTCGTCAATCAACACAAAAATAAGTTTTAAAATATTATACGAGAAAATATTTCACTACCTGAAAATGTTAGATTGTACTTTTTTTTTTTAAAAGTTTAAACGCACACGAAAAATAATAATATAACGACTCGATACGTAACTGAAACTATATCGTCGAAAGTATTAAATATCGAAACTATCGATAATAAAATATAAAATTTTTGGCATCCGTCGGTATCGCGATCACTAGTAGTCCTCGTTGCTCGTCAAAATATTAAAATATAATATTTAATATCGGTTTCAACTTAAACCGTTAAACATAATAATATTTAACGTTATAAAATACTTCAAAATAATTGAAAATAGAATTAAATTATGACCTTATTTTTACGGGTTTTACATCCTCACCACCTTAAGGGAGCGACGTCCCGGCGCTCAACTCGCCTCATACACGAGTTGTTCACTACCCGGAAGTATGACGACATTCCTTAATAAGAAGTCAGTACGTTCCCACGTGAATCTCGATCCACGATCTCCACTGGTTCTTTTACTAAACGCAACTTGTCGTCAAGTTGTATCTCACCATAAAGGAATAAATAAATACTTATCCACCAGTCACCCGTCAAGCTCGACACATGAAAATTTTATGAATCACACGAAGCTCATTCGACGACAAGAATAGGTGACAGGATTTTCGGGTAAGTCCAGTTAAAAAGAATGTTGCAATTTAAAGGATAGCCACTGGCCGGGTAGCCATGGACACACATCAAAAAGAATTAACAAGAAAAACATTTTCGTCAACAGAGGGTGCTCACACGCGGGTCCTCACTCAAAAGATAATACAAAGACACCATCTCACTTTCGCCAACGCGCATTAAAGTCTCAATAAACATCGTCGTTGAAAGTCAAAAAGATATTACATAATATATGTTCTACATGATCGGACGTCATCGGATGATGCCGTCTCAAGTTCTCACAACTTACGATCATTTGACTAGATCACATACCACATAAGTACATAAAAATAAAAGGTCGAACAATAACATCTAGTATAGATTTACATCGTTAATCATCGAGAAAACCTTGAACGAACCCTTGATAATAACCACTTGATCACAAGAGTCTTTCCACTTGCGGTGTCGGCTTCAACATACTCCTCGAGGTCGTAACGAATTTATTAACTCCATTCATTAATAGATTTGGTCTTCAATCATTCCATAAGTACACACATAAATCCTGGTGACACTTATCGTTTCTTCTTATACACTGCTTCCCAAGATTCATTTTAAACTCAGAATAAAATAGTGATCTTCAATAAGAGGAATAGAACGAGATAAAAAAAAATGAATTCAGTAAACGCATAAACGGAAAAGATGTGGTAAAATGATTTAAGGTCGACGATCGACGAGGGATCTCGACTCACGTAACCGTAAAACATAATAATTCACAATACTAGAAAAATGAGAGCGAAGAATGAATTATACATTATCATTAAAATAACATTTGTCACAATTATCCGTCCCGGATTTGGTATTACCTTAAAACTTAGTTGAGGTACTTTCTTGATAAAGATGATAGATCAAAAATAGAAGTAAAATAGTTTCAAAATTTATTTGGTCGTCTTAAGAAACTTTGAAAGAAAGACATGAATTTATTATTTAAACTCATATTGATGGTTACAATTAGAAAATATAATTTCTAAATTAAATCATTATTAGGAATATAAATTAAACTGGTAATTTCATTACATTAAAAGTAAAGTATGATAAATCACTTAGTTCAAAAGATATAGTATAATTTCATGTTAGACATTAGTTTTAGTTATACAAAATATGATGTATAAATTTGACCTTTTACTTGTAATGGTTATTTCGATAATTGAAAATCATTGGAAAATGTATAAACATAAAAAAATTTATAATATGTTGTAGAAATACTTAAAGGTGTTTATTATTTCAAAATAACATGGGATATATTCGGGTTTCAAAGTGTGACAAGATAACAAACGAATACGAATGGAAATAATAGTCAACAATTAATACGAAATCAGTGGTACAAAAGAGAACGAAGCAAATGTCGTATGAATTCTTAAAGAGAATAATAAAATAGAGGCGTCGATGGTAAGACGATAAGAAATAATAGATTAAACAAGTTGTCGATTTTGTTAGTGCGGTCGATGGTTCACCAATATCAGTTTGTTAACTCAGCGGTGGTCGATACACGATCGGAAATAAGTTACATACAAAAATTTTAATCAAAGAAAATTTCTAATAATCACTTGTAATTAAAACAAATCAAATGAACGATGTTAGTGTTTAAAGAGAGAAGTCAAAGCACGGTTCACAAGAGTAGGTTTCGAGACAAACGAGAGTGACGGACGTCATTCCGGATATACGGAAATCACTCTAGTGATAATTCATTATTCACGTGCGGAGACATTCCAAAGATCTACCCAGTCGCATAAAGAAGATTGGACGAGAAGGAAGGATAAAACATCGAGACTTTCAAGTCATTTATCAACAGTCAGTAATTAGACGAACGGTCAAAAGAAATCAGTTATAAGATAAAATAAAGTAACAAGTTGAAAAACGGTCGTCGAGTAAAAACGTATTCGTAAACACGTAATTCGTTCAAGAAAAGGTAAGAAAACGTATGCGGATGCATAGAAATTGCGCTACTTGCATAAAGTATAAAGGTTTTTAAAACTTCTTTTCGCTTTATTCCATTTTATTTATCTTTATCATAAATACAAGTATAAAACTGATTATTATCAAAAATTTTAAGGTGACTACTATTCAGCCTAGCATGGCTCCTTCTAAATTAGACATAGGTGATCAGGCCATGTATAATTTAGGGCTAGCAATGCAGTGCTCCGTTTCGTCGAAAAGTATTACGTTTCTTATCTTTATATAAACCATGCCATTTGTAAAATGGAATTTAAAAATAGTTTATAAATTTATAGGATACAAGTAATTTGTGAGATAATCAATAAGAAACTTTTAATGTTACGAAAAGTATTAAGACCAAAGTAAAAACAATTGGTGAAAATAATCATAAAACAATATCATATTTATTTATAATATGACATTATGACAACGTATAAAGTAGTCAAAGTTTTGCAAAAAGTGGCAAATAGTAGCTCATAAAACAACCAATGAAATGGTTACAAGTTGTTAAGGTTTCAAAAGATTATAAGGTTTAGACGAAAACGCCATGAAACACGTGATAAGACTGTCGACGAAGAATGTGAAGGCAAAACTTCAAAACTCAACCCAATTCAATGGAAGGTTAGAAGAAAACGAAAATAAAATAACATCGAATGACAAATGAGTCATATATATGAAAAGAATAAACAATCCACATGTGTATTCTTTGTAAGATACTCGACACAACATGCTTTTAAGAAAGTATGTTATTCGTTTTTAAATTATACCATTAATCCGGTAATTGCTAATCCTGTACTGTTTCTATTTTTAAATATTTTCACATGCAACTAGTATTCGGTAGTTGTAAAATAATATTTGTTAAAATTTTACGATCTCAAATGAAATCAAAACAGCTTAGAAACATTTAAAACTCATGTTCTGAATTTTCTATCAGATTTAACTTTTAAATATGAGCCGATTAATTGACCCGATAAACGACATCTCCAAGACTCAGAGTCTAAAGCATTTTGATGCAAAACGACGTTTCAGACGACTTTCTAGTTTTACTCGAGACCTGAAACCCAATGTAAAATGACCAAAATACCCCTGCAAGTTCTGTGCAGGTTTGACTATTTTATTTTAAAACATAGGTTTTACTTTTAAGTTTTGACATGTTTGTACTGCCCCTACTGTTTCTGCATAAAGTGTATTTTTCGACACTTCTTAACGACTCAAAATATATACATATATACACACATGTCTTGTGGATTTTATAACAACGAAAAAATAAATCTCGTAATGAGCATCAAATAAAATATAGCATGATGAATGACAGAAAACGCTTCAAGGTATTCAACACGAAATTTAGGAAGCAAGACGGTGAAAGACGTTCGTAATTTAGATTTCAAAATGCAATGTAGGCAAATCTCCTTGGTGCCACGATTGTCAAAAACACAAAACATAACAAGAAAAGAATGGAACATTAACATGCTACACTCCGGGAGCGAGAAGGTTAATGAAAAACAATTGGGTACAATTTTATATAAGTAAAATCGTATTCCAATTCTAGCGCCATAATCTAGACGATGATTTATAAAATGACGATGACGTTACCGAGATATAAGTGAACAATATACTTCGGAGTCGATACATATAAATGTCAAGAAATAGCGGTTAGTCTATTCCAAGGACACATTGAGCTACACAATGGTCTAGAAATTACGTTAAAAGACGTCCAAGCACAAATAGCCGGAAGACGATTTGGATATCTATATAGATATCACAAAGGGTTAAATAATGAAAGTAACGCGCGCAGATGAAGGTATGTAAGGTCATAATATAAATTTTGCAATAAAAGCAATTTAAATACTCCAAAAATAAATACAGAAAGATCTTGAAAATTCAATGTATTTATTTAAGTTAATCATTAATAAATGATAAACTTTTATCGAAAAGTTTAACGACATAAATATATATCGATAAAGGATTATATTATTTATTTAGAAATACTTAGCAATAAAGCATACATAATAATGTATACTAAAGTTGTAATCCCAGAAGTAGCTTGAACTTGAAGTCACGCGAAATCATGTGCACCGACTCTTTGAAAAATAAAACCGACAGTTATAGTTTAGGTTATTAGAAAAAGACCTAGTTCTCTATAACTCATGGCTCTGGTACCAATCTTTAACACCCCCAAATTTACACGCAGCGGAATACATCTTTGGGTGCTAAACAATGATACAACAACACATAATTTATAAAGAACGACTCGAAAAGAGACGTTTTAGATTTATCGTTCCTAAAACATTTGTCAGAGTAGCGTAGTCCCAAGTAATCGTTACCAAAAGATAAGTTAAAACAACATATTGGTTTGTTTTGAAAATGGAACGATAAATAAATCAAAGAGTTTGAACAACAAAAGCAGTGCACAACTTCATTCCCCGTGACCTCCAAGCTTCCACTTCTTGATTACCTGAAATACATGTGAGTAAAACGATCAGCAAAAATGCCGAGTGAATCTATAGGTTTATGAAATCAATTTGAACACAAGCAAAGATTATAAGTTTGTGGCATGCTTATAAGCATCAAATAATAATTTGCATCAACAATGATAATTGTATATAGCATAAATTGCAATAAGCTCATGGAACCGAGCCCTTAGACACTCCCATATCAGTCTAATAAGACGAGAGATTTATTAATTGTCGGTTACCTCCAGATTATTGGTACATTGCCGTATACCTGACTTCTCAATACAATATGCTCAAACAGTGTGGAGCTCGGGCCTAAGCTTCTATGACAAGTCCACAAAAACTGAACCGGGGCGGCTTCCCCCATAGATCTATTAATTGTACTAGCGGTTAACCCATCATAGGTTAATTAACGGTCCATAATTGAGGCTTTAACTAAGGCAATCACTTAATGCAATTTAAAGGCAACCACGGGTCCATTCATAGAGGGACAAAGCATACCATAAAAATCTTGTGTTCTAAGTTTATAAAAACATGTATTCCCCCTCGCGGGTTTAAAATCATTTAATAACTAGTATAAAGCGAGGCTATAGACTCACGTTGATAATGAAAGGCGGATTATCGGCTACGGGCGTGCTTCGGTCACGGAAACCTATATAAATAATAATCGGTCTTAGACTCTTGTCTAATGACTTTTATCAAAATAACAATATACATATGATGATTTTGTACATATGATGATGATCACGTGGGTTTATATATCCTTTTTTACTCATTTTAGTGTTTACGTTTTGGTAACTTTTTACTAGTTTACTAGTTTTACCTACTTACCTATTTTAAGTCCAATAAGCTTAGTATAAGTTCTTTAACTTGTTTTAATCTATTTTATACCTATATTATCAGTATCTATACTTTCCATGTTGGGCCCAAATGGGTTAAGCCCAATAAGTTCTTTTTATAAGTGCTTAATTATTTAGTCCAATTATTAGTCCAATATGCTTATTTAGCTCGTTAATGTCCGTATGTCCTATAGTTCGGGTTTTATCGGTTTTTACTTGTATTAGTTACTTATATATCAGTATATGACTTTTAAAAACTTTACATTAGACGGGTTTGATCGTCTAAGTTTTATTTGGCGAAAAACGTTAATTTTACGGTAATAGCCAAAAAAGTCGTAAAAATCAAGTTTATAGTTTTTATTACTTATAAATATTATTCCACTACCATTTATATAATTTATCCATTTAATTAACCTTTTACATATTTATATAAATAAGTTTCATAAGTTAGTGGGTTTTTATTTTACATTTTATATAATAAAATTTGAGTGCTTATATAATAATAATAAACATTAATTCTTAAAATCTGATTTTTATCTTCATGTTCACCATTTTTACCATATCTAGAGTTCTATAATGAATTAGAAGCTCATTTTTGGGTGACATGTTCTTCATATTATGTGCTACATTTAACTTAGTTATAGCTACTGCTCATTTTGAGCTTATCTTGCCTTAACAGTCCCTACAAAACTGCTTATTCAGATTAGAACACCCAACTTGTTTTGATCATATCTCACTCATTATATTGATTCCATTGCATGGCCAACTCTCACATGTGTATAACATCTTGTACTTACTGTAAATGGATCATACCATGCAATTTTATCAGTTCAAATTTTAGTTATATACTGTTTTTATACAGCCAACTAAATAAGCATGATTTTAGCCTTATTTCTCATGGTTATTAACATTTTTAAGCATATTTATCAACACTTGATCCCCACACAACATTTTTATCATCATATATACATCATATACATATACAAAATGAAAGAAAATACATTTGTTCTTTACAAAAATAACAAGAGAAAATGGAGAGGATGATCTTCTTTACCAACCAAGTGTATTTCTTGTTTTTGGAAGACAAGAACTTGATGAACACCACAAGTAACTCCAAGATCATCAAACACCAAGAAAAATAGTTGAGAAATCATCCCTAGGACACAAGCAAATCATCTCCAATGTTGTTAATATGGCCACCAAATGATCAAGGCTTCAAGATAAATCCATGATAGAGCTAGTTAACATGTATTTCATGGCTAGAAAAGATCAAAAGGGGTGTTTGTAGCTTGAATATGGATGGCAATGGTGGGAGGTTTTGAGAGGATTTGTGTTGATTTTGCATGTATGGAAATGGAAATGAGTTAGTTGCTAGTGGTTTTGACTAGACAAAGCTTAAAGTGTAAGCTTTGTTTACACTTGTAAACTTGTAGCTAACATGATGCCACATATAGTTGTGGTGTCATGTTGGTGCCATCCAAACTAGCTAGTGGGGTGGGACAATGTATTTTGTCCCATCTCACTAGTTTACGGGTATTCCTCGAGTCTAGTTTTCTTGATTTGCGTGCCCTCGGGTCGTTTCACGAAAAACGTTTTTATAAATTATGAATCAATGTCACAAAACGAATCCAATAAAAATTGTCTCATCAAAAACGGAGTTCAAAAACGTAAATACGTAATCCTAAGGTTTCCGGCTTAGTCGTAAGGGACGCTAAATTATGCACGTAAGCCCAAATTTAAATCCGTAAATTGTGAGTTCGTCAATCAACACAAAAATAAGTTTTAAAATATTATACGAGAAAATATTTCACTACCTGAAAATGTTAGATTGTACTTTTTTTTTAAAAGTTTAAACGCACACGAAAAATAATAATATAACGACTCGATACGTAACTGAAACTATATCGTCGAAAGTATTAAATATCGAAACTATCGATAATAAAATATAAAATTTTTGGCATCCGTCGGTATCGCGATCACTATTAGTCCTCGTTGCTCGTCAAAATATTAAAATATAATATTTAATATCGGTTTCAACTTAAACCGTTAAACATAATAATATTTAACGTTATAAAATACTTCAAAATAATTGAAAATAGAATTAAATTATGACCTTATTTTTACGGGTTTTACACAATCTGACATTTTCAGGTAGTAAATTATTTTCTCGTATATTATTTTGAAACTTGTTTTTGTGTTGGTTGATGAACTCACAATTTACGGGTTGAAATTTGGGCTTACGTGCATAATTTAACGTCCTTTACGACTAAACCGGAAACCCTAGGTTTACGTATTTACGTTTTTGAACTCCGTTTTTTATGAGACAATTTTTATTAGATTCTTTTTGTGCCGTTGATTCATAATTTATAAAAACGTTTTTCATAAAACGACCCAAGGGTACGCAAATCGAGGAAACTAGAATCGAGGAGTATCCGTAAATTAATGGGAATGAGACAAGATAACTCTTGCCCTACCCCCACCATGGGACGGCCAAACTTAGCCAACACCCCTTTGAGGTGTCAACTTATTAAGTTAACTAAGATACTTGTCCTAGTTTTGTCACCAAACCACTAAACCTCAAAACAAGCTAAACATAAACTACCAAACTCATTTGTGACATACAAAACAGCTCAACTCTCTCTCCCTAGCTCTCTCTTTGCCTTCCACCACTCCACCATAAACCACCATTTGATCAAAATTTATCCATGAAATCTTGTGTTAAACTTGCATAAGATGAAGGCCTTTTGAAGTCTTGTTGATTGGAGGTGATCATAACATCTACAAAAGAAGTTTCCTTGGAGTCTTGGGCTGATTTTTCATAAGGTGATCATATAGTTGGGTGATCTTGAAGGTGTTCTTGGTTTATCACAAGATTGGTCATCAAAAACCAAGCCTTGATCATAACTTTCACTATCTTGGTTGGTAACAAAATCATTCCTTCCATTATCTTGTTATTTTCTAAATGTAATTTTGTATTTTCTTTATAAATGTATATGTATATGATGATAAATGATGATCAAAGTATTATGTGGGGATCTTGTGTTGATAAATTTGGTTAAAAAGATTAAAATCTACATGTAAAGATGTTAAAATCATGACTAAACTTATAGGCTGTATAAAACAGTAAAGAACCATATGATGACTTGTTAAAATGACTTGGATTACTGAATATACAGTAATGTATATTATTTTTACATATGTTAGAGTTGACCACTCAATGGAATCCATAAAATGAGCAAGATATGATCAAAACATTATTAAGGTTCAAATCTGTATAGTCTGTTTTGGACCAATTATTAGGGACACTTAGAGGATGAATGAGCAGTAGCTAAACAGGAGTTAATAGTAGCACATATTATGTAGTTTGCGCTGCCCAAAATTGAGCTTCTATCTCTTTGTAAAACTCAAGATATGGTAAAAATGGTGAAAGTTAGTTTCATAATCAGATTTGGAAAGTAAAAGTATATATTATAAAATCAGCACTCAAGTAATACTATTATAAAATACATACCTAAAATCCACTAACTTATATAATACTTATAAAATAAGTTATATACTTTGATAAGTAAATCTGACATTTTATAAAATTACAAATTGATATGTTTTCTAAGTTATAAAACTATATACATAAGTTTTACGTCTTTTCGGCTAAAACCGAAAGATTAACGTTTTCGTCAAATAAAACTTAGGCGGTCGGACCCGTCTTATGTAAACTTCTTATAACTCATCTACTGATGTGTAAGTACATTTTACAATTAAAAAGCGATAAAACCCGAGCTTTATAACTTATGGACATTAACGGGCCAAAGTAGCCTTATTGGACTATTGACCCATCTAGTTTGGCTAAACACAAATGGACTTACTCATTGGGCTTAACCCACTTGGGCCCAACATATGAGTATAGGCCTAGTATTAAAAGTATAAATGGACTAATATAATGTATTGGGCTTTTAATGGGCTTATTGGGCGTTAATGTGTAAACAAGTTAAAACTAGTGTAACTAGTAAATTTACTAACACATAACACTATAATGAGTGAAAAATATAAAATCCCACTTGATCATGATCCTACTTATAATATCATCATATATATACATAGACATAGTTTTTATAAAGTCACTGGAAAAAAGTCTAAGACCGACTATTATTTAAATAGGTTTCCGTGATTGAGCACGCACCGTCGCCAATAACCCGCCTTTCTTAATCGACGTGAGTTCATAGCCTCGCACTCTTTTAAATGTTTTATAAAATGTTTTGTAAACCCGCGAGGGAGATAACATGCTAGTTTTGATAAAATAGAACACAAGTAGTCCCGATGGTATGCTTATTGATATGGACCTGAATGATGTTATGACCCAATGAATGAGATAAAAAGGATTATTATTGGTTAGGTTATGTCACTTAAAGTCCCATTAGCATGAATTGTGAACTACCGGGATTTGGTAAACGCTTATGCATATAATAGTACTATTTGGGGAAGATCACCCTAGTTCGCGCCTTGACGGTTGATCCCCGTCGTGCCACATTGATTGGTGGTAAGCGAATTTATGTGTGAGAAGATTTACATAGCGTGATATTTGTGACGACACGCTAACTTAGATGGGCAAATTGTTTGTCGGGTTCGCGGCCCGTTGTTTGTTATAGTAAGGTAAAAATGTCATGCGGCTAATAATAATCCAATGTAATCCAAAAATCCAATATGATACGATGCAATTAACGATAATATTGAGACTAGGTCTCATGGACGGTTTAAGATGTACGACTTGATTTATATATATATATTGCCTGACTAGCAATACGATGACTCACTTTTGATATTGTACATGTGTTCTGATTTCTATAACTATTTTATGTAACGGTTTTATTAAACTCTATGAATTCATGCGGCATTCGCTGATATAATTTTTGCATGTTTTATCTCAGATGCTTGAAGGTAACTTGGATGGAGATCGACTCTGATGGCCCACATAATAATATTATTCATTCGACCTATGTTTTGTAAACTTTATGACTGTGTAATTTAGGGACCTGCTGTAAACATAAAACTTTTATTCGAATGAATGTATGTTAAACCTTGTACAACCATTTTTATGCGTTGTCTATGATTGAAGTTATTGTGCTATCCCGTAACACTCTATTGACTCTTCCGCTGATCCGATATGAAATTTGAGAGTGTTACACAATTGATGTCATTCTTGAAAGTTTTGGGAGGTAAACCAGAGACCAGGTTCATATTTGCCAGCTTATGAATGGTGTTGAAGTTTACATGTCCCATCCTTCTATGCCATTTAGTGGCTTCATCTTCTGATGCTTTGGCAACCAAGCAACCTAGTTGACCAGTAGGATTAACTTCATTCAACTTGATACAATAGAGGTTATATCTTCTTTGGATTTTTAGTATGCTTAAAGTCTTTGGACAACACCAAGCAATCAGTATCTGTAAAGAGGACAAACTGCTTCTTATCACAAATCTGAGAGACAGAGATCAAGTTGAAGTGTTGAAGTGCTTCCAGATAGTAAACCTGCTCAAAATTAAGGTTTGGTGTTTGAATAGTTTCTTTGCCAGAGATCCTTCCTTCATCGCCACCAAAGTACACTTTCCCGCCTTGAAATGGTACAAAGTTAGTCAAAAGTCCTTTGTTTCCTGTCATGCTCCTAGAGAAACCACTATCTACAATTCCAAGAGATGGATCTTGGTATGGAGTAATCTACAACAACTGAAAAGTATGTAACAGTTAGTGTCTTAAGGGGACCTAAACCAATTATGGCTTGATTCTGCCTTGTGGATCATTATTAGATAGCCATGGAGATTGATGAGATCCACTGTTGTTCTTGTGTTGCTTGTGCATCATATGGGTTTTATTTTGTGACCAAAAACAACCTACTGAGAGCTTAACAGCAGAACCCAAATTTCCCAATCCAAAATGCATTTGTTCTGTAGAAGCAACATAATTCTTATGAAAATTTTGAAAATAATTTCTGGTTGGTCTATTAGTGGTACAGGTATTGCTTCTACAAGTAGTAGAAGCTGAAGGAGAGGTCCTTCTAGTAGAAGGAAAAGATTGGGCACATGGATTTATTCTTCTAGAAGCAAAACCCATACCAATAGGAGCATCTCCTGGTGGACCAGGAGTACCATAAGAAAGATAGCGAGTGGGCTTTTGATCATAAAAATCACAATCTTTAATCAAATGAAATTTACTACAACAAACAAAGCATGTTTTAAAAGACCTTTTAATCAAATGACATTGTTTTGAACTGATATTCTTATTACAAACAACTCTAGGAGAATCAACATTCCTAGAATTCAGAAATCTAGAATAAAAAACAATGGAAGTAGAAGCACTAGCAACTCTCTCATCACTCATCCTAGCACTAGAAGCAGCAGTGTCATTTGGCTTGGGACTCGAAGGACTTGAATCTTCACTTGAACCACACGATGCATAGTCACTTACCTTGTCACTAAAAGTACAAGAGACAAAGTCATTAGTATTAGTAGAACTTCTTGGAGACTCCTGCATCTGTGATTCATCCAAGTCTTTATGCATTGATGTAGGCATAAATGTTCCTGTAAGAGGTGGAGGAACAACATGCATTGCTACAGCTAGTTTAAACCTATTGTAACTAGGTTTTCCCTCCTCCTCTTTGTCAGGATCAAAGATACTTGAAAAGGATAAATCAAAAACATCATTTGGGCCAATATAGTTGTCAAATCCTAACCCCCTCTTAGTTCTACCAGACATACTGCTATCTATTAGCTTGGAAAGATTCTTGGTTGCTTTTTGCCATTTATCAAATTTTAATAGAGTAGCATCCAATTTCTCTTGCATTTCTTGTTTTGCCTGAATACTCTTAGTATTAAGTTTTTCAGTATATTTAAGCAAGTTAGTGGTATTATCTAAATCAATACTTAATACCCTAATCTTATCTTCATACTCAAGTTGAGTATTTGTAACCACTTCTTTTGTTGTTCCAAAGTTTTGAGAGAACTCTTATAAGCTTGAATTCTAAAAAATACTTTTCATTTTGAGCATTTAGTTCATTGCCTTGTGTTAAGAGGTCAGAATATTTATCATCACAACCAAGAGGGAAATTTTGTACCTGAGGAGAGATTCCCATGAGAGCAAATTCCTCCGCTTCCTCTGCCTCAGATATGTGACCAGGAATCATAGCAAACACATCAGTAGCAGACTCAACTGTTTCCAAGGTGGGAGTCTCATGATCATTCCAGTTGACCATGGTATCAATAGATACCAAAGCTTTCTTATCCTCCTGAAGCTCTTGAACCTTAAAAGCTGAATACCTGTTCTTCTCCTGGCCATTTTTATTAAGGCATTCCCTAGCAAAATGTCCTTGCTGATGACAGTTGTAGCATTTGACTTTGCTCCTATCAAACCTGGCTGGCTCGCTGGGTTGTAGCTAAATTTTCTACCAGCTTTCTTCTTAAACTTATGAACCCGGAGAGTAAGCATAACTATCTGCCACTTGAGATCCATTTCATCCAAGTCAAGCTTATCAACTTGTTTGAAATCATCAAAAGCTAACTGTTGTGGATCAACATCAGAAACAAAGGAGTGAAGAACGGTTTCTACCATGCTATTGGTCTTGACTTTAGATTCAGGAGTAGGAGTATGTTGTGAGGACAAAGTACAGTTTGGGCTACTGGTATAGGGCATTAGACTAGAGCCTATGGAACTCACAAAATTAGAACTAGCAAGAGTAGAGTAGGAGTCACTTGGGTATCCTCCCACATGAGACTCAAAAGTTTTGAGTTTGTAGAATAAGTCATCAACAGAGAGATACTCAAGTCCTCCTTTAGCTTTTAGAGAGATGACTACCTGGTTCCATGAATGAGGCAGAGCTCTAAGTGTAAAACCCGCATGCTTTTACCATACCCTTATGATCGTACGTACTAGATTAAAACTTTTCTATTATAGCATGATTACGATTACGCGTTAGGATTTTACGTATTACGTACGTGTCAGAACACGATAAGTATTTACTACGCACGAACACGTAATAATTATTTGACAATAATTAATCACGAGCATGCGATCATGAAATCATGAACGTAATTAAATAACGAACCATTATTAATTACGTATATATATTTATTACGAGCGTAAATAAATATATTAGGTCGCGGCAATTATTTAACGAGAACACATAAAACGCGAACACAAATAATCACGAACGTGTAACTAAACATCGAGACACGTAAAACGGTACGGGTACCCCATGTGGAGCCCCTACCCGCGGCTACAAAGAAGAAATGGGCCAAGCCCATTTCAGTTTTCACTGAAGGGGGAAGGAAAATAACACTACACATTTTAACTTTACAGAAGAATTTTACATAAACCTAAAATCCTCCTCCTCCTTCTTTTTCTCTTTTTGTCCGCCACCCTCAAACACACCAAGGAGGTGTTTCTTGATCTTGGATCTTGGAATTTTTGATAGTGTTCGTGTTTGTTCATCGTTCTTTAGATCCACGTATTCGGTAATTCTTTTAAAACCTTTTCTTTTTATTTAATCTTTTTAATAATTATGAACATGATATTTTTTTTTATAAAACCTAATTAAATCATAGATCTAACATGAATTTGGCTTTGGATTAAATCAGAAGGGTTGTTTAAGGGGTGTTTGTTCTTGGCCGCGCCTAACCCGAACCCGAGAGGGTCTCGGTTTGGCCATTTGACCACCACCGAGACTATATGGTCCCGGTTGGTTGGTGTGGGTCCAACGGTAGCATCAAGACAAGGGTGATCCCGAGTTGGTTCGGGGTATGGTGTCGATTTCATGTCCAGTTCATGGTTCCTAGTCAAGATCCGGTTCATGGTGTATGTTTAGTTTTTTTTATTTTTATGATCTTATGTTAAAATTAAATTAATAACATGACATGATTAATTTAATAACATGACTTAGGTTATTTTAATTATTAATAATCATGAAATTATTAACCTAAGTATATTCATATTTTAGACTTATAAATTAATTAATTATTTAAAAACCATGGTTATAATTAGTTAATTAACATGACTTAGGTTATATTGTTAATAAATAATAATACATGTTTTAACCTAAGTATTTAACTTTATTTAATTAAAAACATGTTATACTTTAATTAAATATTTTAACCTATAATTTATTTTAATTACATGAAATAATTAATAAACTATATATTATATCATATAACTTAGAAAATAATCATGAAAACACTTAGGCTTATATCCTTAGCTTATTTAACCAGCTTATTTCTAATTATGGAAACTTTCTATTTTTAGAAACTTATTTAAATAAGGCAGCTAATCTGTTTATGGAAACGTTCTATTTTTAGAAACTTATGTATTTCAGGCAGCTAATCTATTTATGGAAACTTATTTAAATAAGGCAGCTAATCTATTTATGGAAACTTTCTATTTTTAGAAACTTATCTATTTTAAGCAGTAATTCTATTTTTGGAAACTTTCTGTTTTTGGAAACTTTCTATTTTTGGAAACTTTCTATTTTTGGAAACTTTCTATTTTTGGTAACTTTCTATTTTTGGAAACTTTCTATTTTTGGAAACTTTCTATTTTTGGAAACTTTCAATTTTAGGAAACCAGCTATTTTTGGAAAGTTACTTATTATTACACAGTAAGTATAATAATACATGAAATACCAGAAATACTTAATCGGAGTAAACAGAGTATAAGATAAACACAGTTTAAGGCTTTAAAACAGTAAAACATGATAAGAACATATAAAATAAGCTAAGACATGACATAAACCAGTTACGTATTTAGTAAGAAGATACTTATTCATGTATGTATTTATGTAGCATTAGTGGTACGGAAGTAGGATTCCTCTCAGTTCATCTTCTTCGTTCACTGGACATAAGGTACGGATTCCCGTCCTTTCAGTATGGACATTCTTTCCTAATTAGGATTTCCCCGTATGCAGCCAAATGTTTTCCCGTAGTATAACTATGTGTTTGAATTGCTTATGTTTAATTTAGAATACCTATAGCCATATACATGCATGACCAGTTTCACCTAGTTATGGAGGTACCATAACCATAACATTAGAGGCACTGATGTTATGACTTCACCACGGCGGAGTGATTGCTCGTGGCGTCCCTTTTGCTTTGGCCATTTATATTATATTTATCATGTGGGGCGTATGGGTGCATCCTAGTTACATGTTTTCAATCAGGATTTCATGGTGAATGTGGTGTGTGCCTTGCATCCTTCACAAGGAGCTGATCCCTCCTACCCAAAAACCAGTATATTAAATTAGAGGCAGCCCCTCTAATTTGCATGATGAGGTCACCCCTCCAAGTATTCATGCACGGTGGATTTTCATGACCTATATTGGCTAATGGTAAAATATGATAAAGAGTTTTTACAAAATAAACATAAAGCTTTCAAACTATAAAACCAGTTTTATCAAGACTTAACCAGGTTACTCGGGACTTAGTTTCTTCCGCTGTTATATGTTATATATTATATGTTATATGCTTATCCTATTCATGTTTTATTGTACATCCGTGCACTGAGCGTATTGCTCAGCCGTTTTGATTTTCTATGTTCCCAAAACGGCAGGTACTTGGTGTGGCAGCAGGTACTCCTGAAGAGCAGGCACACCACTTTAGGTGGGCTCTTCGCACATCGGTCGCGAACAATCTGGTGTGTGCTACGTTCAACACTATAGCACAAGTGGCCGATGCAGCACGTAAGCTGGAGATGCTGTAGGAGAGAGATGAGTTCGGGGAAGCTGAGAGACCCGACAAGAGGTAAACATTCGTATTCAAGCGGTGATCAATCCGTATACTTTCCATATATGTCAACTATTCATCTCTTTAATGTATCTTCCAGGCAGAAAACTAGGGACCGGTCTCAGCCGGCTACTCAGCAGCAACCTCATCAGCCTAAGGGAAACGGTCAGACTAACGACCGTTCTGCTACGGACAGGCGTGGCGGTAATGATAATCACCGTCACAATTCTGGACACTCCAATGGTAGCGGGTCCTAATACTTACGCAATTTTCCTTATGATTTCATGTTATAACTCATATTCTGACACTTTAGCAAAAACTTCTACCAGGAACCATGGAAACGGTAGGGACCAGAACCAGAAAGGTTCACAACCTAGCCGTCCAGCTATCACTGGTATTCAATCTTCCGATTATCCGCATTGTCCTTTGTACCCAATTATCATGTCTTATGTAAAATGTTTTATCAGGTTCCCAGCCAGCCAGAGCACCTGCTGGAGGATTTACTCATCCTCTTTGCTCTACTTGCCACCGTAGGCATCCAGGGCCATGTCACCGTAACACTAACGCATGCTTCAAGTGTGGTCTTCCTGGCCATATCATGAAGGATTGCCGTAAGGGCGAGATGGAGGGTACATCGGGACATGCTGATACCAAGCCGCCTCCTACTACCAGGCGTGTCTACACGACATCTCGAGACCAGGCCAACAAGTCTACATGTACCATCACTGGAATCTTGTATATGTATGGTCAAGCTGCATGTGTTCTTTTCGATACGGGTGCTACTCACTCGGTTATTTCTACTGCTTATGCTAAGAACATTAGGATGCTCCCCATGCCACTAGAGAATAGGCTTACTATTTCCACACCTTTGAGGGACTCTGTATTAATCACCATGTATACAAGAGTCTTCCCCTAGAATTCGACGATAAGGTTCGACCTGTTGATGCACTTCCGCTGGACATGAATGACTTCGACATTATTTTGGGCACGGATTGGCAATCAAAGCATCATGCTACCATAGACTGCCATTCATATCGAGTTATCTTCAGTGAATGCACCAGAGTACATTCATAACGGGTTCATACCTGGACGGTCTGTACAAATCATATCTACCCTACAAGCGCGTGCACTACTGTCACATGGCTGCGAGGGTTATCTAGCTACGGTTCACGACATGGATGCTGAATCCCCATCAATTCAGGATCAACCTATAGTGTCGGAATTCCAAGATGTTTTTTCAGCAGAACTTCGGGGCATACCACCTGCCCGAGAAGTGGAATTAAATATCGAGCTTATCCCAGGAGCTGAACCAATCTCCAAGGAACCATATCGCATGGCTCCCATAGAGCTGAAGGAGCTGAAGGATCAACTACAAGAATTTCTTGAACGAGGTTTCATTCGACCGAGCGCATATCCATGGGGCGCACCTGTTTTGTTTGTTAAGAAGAAGGACGGCAGTATGCGTCTTTGCATAGACTATCGCGAGCTCAACAAGATTACTATCTGGAATAGATATCCACTGCCACGTATATACGATCTGTTTGACCAACTCCAAGGGGCCAAACACTTCTCCAAGATTGATCTTAGGTCAGGCTATCATCAGCTACAGGTCAAGGAGCAAGACATTGCTAAGACTGCCTTTCGTACCCGCTATGGCTACTACGAGTTTGTAGTTATGCCATTTGGCCTGACAAATGCTCCAGCAGTGTTCATGGATTTGATGAACAGAATATTCCATGAATTTCTAGACAAGTTCGTCATTGTTTTCATCGATGACATACTGATTTTCTCAAAGTCCAAGGAGGAACACGAAGACCATCTTCGTACAGTACTACAAATTCTTCGCCAGAAGCAGCTGTATGCTAAATTCTCCAAGTGTGAGTTCTGGTTAGACAAGGTGGCATTCTTAGGTCACATTGTATCAGCAGAATGAATCACTATGGATCCAGAGAAGGTTGAGGCCATTACTAAGTGGCCAAGGCCGACATCAACGACGGAAGTCCACAGTTTCTAATGCTTAGTTGGCTATTACCGTAGGTTCGTGGAGAACTTTTCCCGCCTAGCACTACCATTGACCAAACTGATGCGGAAAGGGGAGAAATTCGTCTGGACTGAAGATCGAGAGAAGAGCTTTGAAGACCTGAAGCAGAAGCTAGTATCTGCACCTATTCTTACTCTACCATCTGGTACGGGTGAATTTCAAATCTACAGCGATGCATCGGGGAAGGGACTTGGCTGTGTTCTCATGCAACATGGGAAAGTGATCGCGTACGCTTTACGGCATCTTAAGCCTTATGAAGAAAATTACCCCACGCATGACTTGGAACTTGCTGCAGTCGTGTTTGCATTGAAGATATGGAGGCACTACTTATATGGAGAATCATGTGACATTTTCACGGACCACAAGAGCTTGAAGTATATCTTCACTCAGCGTGAATTGAACATGAGGCAGAGGAGATGGTTAGAACTGTTGAAGGATTATGACATTAATCTATAGTATCATCCCGGAAAGGCAAATGTAGTAACAGATGCTCTTAGCAGGAAGTCCGGAATGATCAACGACATTAAAATCGAAGAGGAAATCATAAGAGACTTGGAGCGACTTGACATCGAGATCATGCTACATGGACAGAACGGTTATTGGGCTAATCTTAGAGTAGAACCCGAGTTACTCTCTAAGATCAAGGAAGCTCAGAAGGATGACGGAGAAATCTGGGTGATAGTACAGAATTTGGAGAAACAGACAGAATTCAGAGTAGATGCAGATGGTATCGTATGGCAGGGCACGAGACTTTGTGTTCCTGATGACCAAGAACTCCGGGAAGCCTTGTTAGCTGAAGCTCATTGCTCCCCACTCTCTATACATCCTGGTTCGACTAAGATGTACCACGACATCAAGTAGTACTTTTGGTGGAGTGGTATGAAACAGGATGTGGCCACTTACGTCTCCAAATGTCTTACCTGCCAGCACGTTAAGATCAAGCATCAGTGATCTGGCGGTCTCCTTCAACCGTTAGATATTCCAGAGTGGAAGTGGGACAAAATCACCATGGATTTTGTTACTGGTCTTCCGCCTATAAAGAGGAAGCACGATGCAATTTGGGTTATCGTTGATCGACTTACCAAATCAGCTCATTTCTTACCGATCCGCAAGGAAGATCCGGTAAGTAAACTCGCAGATACGTACAGAAGAGAGATCATGAGACTCCACGGTGCACCATCCAGCATCATCTCAGACAGATATCCTCGTTTCACTTCGCGCTTTTGGAAGAGTCTGCAAAAAGCTTGGGGTACACAACTTAAGCTTAGCATAGCTTTTAATCCTCAAACGGACGGACAGTCGGAGCGAACCATTCAGACATTGGAAGATATGTTGAGGTCACGTGCGTTGGAATGGACGGGTGATTGGGACGATTACATCTGTTTGGTGGAGTTTGCATACAAAAATAGCTGGCATGCAAGCATCAAGTGTGCTCCTTTCGAGATGTTGTATGGCAGAAAGTGTCGCGCCCCAATCTGCTGGGATCAGGTTGGTGAGCGAAAACTTGAAGGACCAAAAATCATAGAGATGACCAATGAAAAGATCGCAGTAGCTAAACAGAAAATTCAGGAAGCACAGTCACGTAAGAAAAGTTACGCCGATAAGCATCGTAGGGACATACATTTTAACGTAGGAGATCACGTCTTCCTTAAGGTTTCGCCGGCACGTGGTGTTAGACGCTTTGGGATAAAAGGGAAGCTCAATCCTCGTTTCATCGGACCGTTTGATATCATTGAACGAGTCGGTGAAGTATCTTACCGATTGGCGTTACCTCCGCAGCTTTCGCATGTGCACAATGTGTTTCATGTGTCCTTACTCAGATGGTACCAGTATCATCCCCTTCACATGGTTCAGTATCCACTGGAACAGATACGTGAAGATCTCACTTTTATAGAAGAACCCGAACGAGTTCTTGACAGACAAGAACGAATCATGAGAAGAAAGACGATTCCATTCCTCAAAATCCTATGGAGGGATCATACCGAGCGGGAAGCCACTTGGGAAATAGAGGAGTCTATCCGGGCTTCTTACCCTCATTTCATATTTTGAATTCGGGTATGTCCTTCTTTTCCAGTTTACTTTATCTATAATTCGGTGAAGAATTATTCTTTTAGGGGGAAGAGTTGTAAAACCCGCATGCTTTTACCATGAATAGTACCCTTAAGATCGTACGTACTAGATTAAAACTTTCCTATTATAGCATGATTACGATTACGCGTTAGGATTTTACGTATTACGTACGTGTTAGAACACGATAGTATTTACTACGCACAAACACGTAATAATTATTTGACAATAATTAATCACGAGCATGCGATCATGAAATCATGAACGTAATTAAATCACGAACCATTATTAATTACGTATTATTTATTACGAGCGTAAATAAATATATTAGGTCACGGTAATTATTTAACAAAAACACATAAAACACGAACACAAATAATCACGAACGTGTAACTAAACATCGAGACACGTAAAACGGTACGGGTACCCCGTGTGGGGCCCCTACCCGCGGCTACAAGGAAGAAATGGGCCAAGCCCATTTCATTTTTCACTAAAGGGGGTCAAGGAAAATAACACTACTTATTTTAACTTTACAGAAGAATTTTACAGAAACCTAAAATCCTCCTCCTTCTTTTTCTCTTTTTGGCCGCCACCCTCAAACACACCAAGGAGGTGTTTGTTGATCTTGGATCTTGGAATTTTTGCTAGTGTTCGTGTTTGTTCATCGTTCTTTAGATCCATGTATTCGGTAATTCTTTTAAAACTTTTTCTTTTAATTTAATCTTTTTAATAATTATGAACATGATATGTTTTTTTATAAAACCTAATTAAATCATAGATCTGACATCAATTTGGCTTTGGATTAAATCAAAAGGGTTGTTTAAGGGGTGTTTGTTCTTGGCCGCGTCTAACCCGAACCCGAGAGGGTCTCGGTTTGGCCATTTGACCACCACCAAGACCATATGGTCCCTGTTGGTTGGTGTGGGTCCCACGGCAGCATCAAGACAAGGGTGACCCCGAGTTGGTTCGGGGTATGGTATCGATTTCATGTCCGGTTCATGGTTCCTAGTCAAGATCCGGTTCATGGTGTATGTTTAGTTTTTTTTATTTTTATGATCTTATGTTAAAATTAAATTAATAACATGACATGATTAATTTAATAACATGACTTAGGTTATTTTAATTATTAATAATCATGAAATTATTAACCTAAGTATATTCATATTTTAGACTTATAAATTAATTAATTATTTAATAACCATGGTTATAATTTGTTAATTAACATGCTTATGTTATATTATTAATAAATAATAATACATGTTTTAACCTAAGTATTTAAGTTTATTTATTTAAAAACATGTTATACTTTAATTAAATAATCATGAAAACACTTAGGCTTATATACTTAGCTTATTTAACCAGCTTATTTCTATTTATGGAAACTTTCTATTTTTAGAAACTTATTTAAATAAGGCAGCTAATCTATTTATGGAAACGTTCTATTTTTAGAAACTTATGTATTTCAGGCAGCTAATCTATTTATGGAAACTTATTTAAATAAGGCAGCTAATCTATTTATGGAAACTTTCTATTTTTAGAAACTTATCTATTTTAAGCAGTAATTCTATTATTGGGAACTTTCTATTTTTGGAAACTTTCTGTTTTTGGAAACTTTCTATTTTTGGTAACTTTTTATTTTTGGAAACTTTCTATTTTTGGAAACTTTCTATTTTTAGAAACTTTCTATTTTAGGAAACCTGCTATTTTTGGAAAGTTACTTATTATTACACAGTAAGTATAATAATACATGAAATACCAGAAATACTTAATCAGAGTAAACAGAGTATAGGATAAACACAGTTTAAGGCTTTAAAACAGTAAAACATGATAAGAACATATAAAATAAGCTAAGACATGACATAAACCAGTTACGTATTTAGTAAGCAGATACTTATTCATGTATGTATTTATGTAGCATTAGTGGTACGGAAGTAGGATTCCTCTCAGTTCATCTTCTTCGTTCACTGGACATAAGGTACGGATTCCCGTCCTTTCAGTATGGACATTCTTTCCTTATTAGGATTTCCCCGTATGCAGCCAAATGTTTTCCCGTAGTATAAGTATGTGTTTGAATTGCTTATGTTTAATTTAGAATACCTATAGCCATATACATGCATGACCAGTTTCACCTAGTTATGGAGGTACCATAACCATAACATTAGAGGCACTGATGTTATGACTTCACCACGGCGGAGTGATTGCTCGTGGCGTCCCTTCAGCTTTTGGCCATTTATATTATATTTATCATGTGGGGCGTATGGGTGCATCCTAGTTACATGTTTTCAGTCAAGATTTCATGGTGAATGTGGTGTGTGCCTTGCATCCTTCACAAGGAGCTGATCCCTCCTACCCAAAAACCAGTATATTAAATTAGAGGCAGCCCCTCTAATTTGCATGATGAGGTCACCCCTTTAAGTATTCTTGCACGGTGGATTTTCATGACCAATATTGGCTAATGGTAAAATATGATAAAGAGTTTTTACAAGATAAACATAAAGCTTTCAAACTATAAAACCAGTTTTATCAAAACTTAACCAGGTTACTCGGGACTTAGTTTCTTCCGCTGTTATATGTTATATGTTATATGTTATATGCTTATCCTATTCATGCTTTATTGTACATCCGTGCACTGAGCGTATTGCTCATCCGTTTTCCTTTTCTATGTTCCCTAAACGGCAGGTACTTAGGGAAGCTCGTAGATTTTAAGAGTGCGTGCATATGGACTGGAAGCTTTCTAGCCTTTCTTTACGTTATGCATTTCCTTTCTTTTGATACATTGCTATGGACATTGTTTAGTACTTTCCTTTACTATACTATGTCTGTAAAACCCGCATGCTTTTACCATGAATAGTGCCCTTAAGATCGTACGTCCTAGATTAAAACTTACCTCATGTAGTATTGATCACATTCATGTGCTAATAATCAAGCTAGTGCATACGTGTATGACATGACAAGTATCGATTACGTACGAACTCATGATAAACAGTAATAAATATATCACGTGAACATAATTAAATCATGATCACCATTTAAAATACTAATTATAATAATTACGTAAATACTCAGAATATATTCACGAGCGTGGAGTTTACGATAAACGACACGTTAAAAGAAACAGAAACACGTTAAACACGAGCACGTTTAACCACGAACGAACACGAAACATCGGGACATGAGAAAGGTACGGGTACCCCATGTGGGGCCCCCATACCCACGGCACACATATGAGAAATGGGCTTAGCCCATGGACTTTACAAGTAAAGGGGGGTAAAGTGTTAAACATGTTTTCACTTTTCACTTTCAAGAAAATAAACAAAAACCCTAAAAGAGTTTTTCTCCTCTCCTTTTTGCTCTCTTGGTGCCGCCACCTCTACACCACCATAAGGGGGTGATTTGTTTGATTTTGATCTTAAAAACAAGTGTAGAAACCGTGTTTGTTCATCCTTTTTCCAAGCTACATAGTGGTATACCTTTCTAACCTTTCTTTTTAATTCTTTTTGATTCTTTTGATCTTTGATTATTTTCATGAACATGTTATTAATTTTTCTTATAAAAACAAGGTAATTAATCATTGATCTAACATGTTTTGGTATTAATTAAAATCAAGGAAGGATTTATAAGGGTGTTTGTTTTTAGCCGCCTAGCAAAACAAACCCGAGGGGGGTTTGGTTTGCTATTGCCGCCACCACCAAGACCACAATTGGTCTTGGTTGGCTCATGTGGGACCCACGGCAGCAAGGGGACACATGTGCCCCGGGTTTGGCCCGGGGTACGGTGTCGAATTCATACCCGATTCATGGTTCGTTGGTTAAATCATGATTCATGATACATGTTAATTTTTATGAATTATGAACTTAGGATATAATTAATTAATAACATGAAATATTAATTAAATCATGACTTAGGTTATTTTAATTATTAGTTTATCATGACATTAATTTAACCTAAGTATTTTATGTTATAAGTTATAATTAATTAATTATTAAAACATGCCTATAATTAATTAATTTAGACATGACTTAGATTATATTATTAATGATAATAATACATATTTTAACCTAAGTATTTTCATTTCATTTTAATTAAAACATGTTATATTTTAATTAAAATGCTTAACCTATAGTTTAATTAAAATACATGAAATAATAATTAAACTATACACTATATCATATGACTTAAGAATAAGCTTATAACACTTAGACTTATACGTTAGCTTATGGAATCAGCTTAATTCTAATTATGGAAACTTCTATTTATAGAAACTTAATTAAATAAGGCAACTAATGTAATTATGGAAACCTTCTATATATGGAAATCAATCTATTTCAGGCAGCTAATCTAATCAAGGAAACTTTCTATATATGGAAACTTATTTAATTAAGGCAGCTGATCTATTTTTGGAAACTTTCTATTTTTAGAAACTAATCTATTTTAAGCAGTAAATTCTATTTTTGGAAACTTTCAATTTTTGGAAACTTTCTATTTTTGGAAACTTTCTATTTTTGGAAACTTTCTATTTTTGGTAACTTTCTATTTTTGGAAACTTTCTATTTTTGGAAACTTTCTATTTTTGGAAACTTTCTATTTTTAGAAACCTGCTATTTTTGGAAAGTTACTTATTATTATACAGTAAGTATATTAATACATGAAACACCAGTAATACTTAATCAGATTAATCAGAATACTAGATGAACACAGTTTAAGGCTTTAAACAGTGAACCAGGACCTAAAACATACCAAATCAGCTAATATGAGACACAAAACCCAGTACGTAATCAGTGAATCGATACTTATACACGTGTGTATTCATGTAGCGTTAGTGATCCAGAAGTAGGAGTCTTTCTTCTGTTCATTTCACTGGACTTGAGGTACGGATTCCCGTCCTTTCAGTTTGGACATTCCTTCCTTATTAGGATTTCCCCGTATGCAGCCAACTGTTTTCCCCAGCATTTGTTTTATTGTTTTGAACTGCTTATGTTAATTTAGTATAAACTATAGCCATATACAAGCATGACCAGTTTCACCTAGTTATGGAGGTACCATAACCATAGCATTGGAGGCACCGATGTTATGACTTCCCCACGGCGGAGTGATTGCTCGTGGCGTCCCTTTTCAGCTTTGGCCATATTATTATATCAGGTGGGGCGTATGGGTGCATCCTAGTTACATGTTTTATTCAGTTTATCATGGTGAATGTGGTGTGTGCCTTGCACCCTTCACAAGGAGTTGATCCCTCCTACCCAAACCAGTATATTGATTAGAGGCATCCCCTCTAATCAGCATGATGAGGTCACCCCTCCAAGTATTCATGCATGTGACCCTTTTCATGACCTATATGGGCTATGGTATTTATATGTTAAAGCAGTTTCCACAGGTTAAACATAAGGCTTTTCAAACTATAAAACCAGTTTTCTTGTTACTTAACCAGTTTACTCAGTACTTAGTCTTCCGCTGTTATATGTTACATGCTTATCCTATATCATGCTTTATTGTACATCCGTGCACTGAGCGTCTTGCTCAGCCGTTTTCCTTTTCATGTTCCCAAAACGGCAGGTACTCAGGGACGCTCGTAGATCTCAAACGTAGGTGCATATGGACTGGAAGCTTTACTGTCTTTCTTTACTTTATGCATTTCCTTTACTTTGATACAGTTGCTATGGACATTGTTTCGTCCTTTCCTTTTACAGTATTTAAGTTTGTGTGTGATGAGCTTTACTTTGGGATACCGATGTTTGTTTCCGGTATTTCCCTTTTATGGTTGAATAATGCTTAGACATTTATCCTTGTATGCTTTGATGACACGCCATGATATGCGTAATATTCCATTTCCAAAATGGGGTGTTACAATTATGGTATCAGAGCCAAGGCTTCGACCTGTAGGCTCTCAAATATGACCTGTGATTAGTGGGTAGTCACTACGGTCTTCCTAGAACTGACAGTTGTTTTCATGCATTCATCATTTTTAAGCATACATATACATGTCATTGTTACAGGGTTTTTGACTAAGTAATGGTTGGTACAGGACTGGCCCTATTTAGTCGCATGTGTTTTATCGAAACTTTTAGATTTGGGACCGACCCATAGGCGTCCCCTCGATATGTCTTTTATTTTGAGTGAACTGACCTAAGGCGTTCACTCTCGAGCATCAAAGTTTTCATAAAACTGCATCATGCATTCATACAAAGATTTTCTTGCATAAAATTTTTCTCGTGAATTTTTTTTGACATAAAATTTTTTTTTTTATATTTTATGTTGAACTGTTAATCATATGTTTTATGTTATACTGTCAGATGGTTCTCACACGCGAGCAAGAGCAGCTCAATGCTGCAATTCAGGCTGCCATGCAAGCCTTACTTCCTCAACTGAGGAATGACATTCGTGCTGAAGTCCAAGCTGCCAATAATCAGCAGCCGCAGAATCAGGCACCTCCTCCTCCTCCTCCCCCAGTGACTCTAGCGGTATGGTTGGAAAGATTTAACAAGCTCCGTCCTAGAGCTTTTGAAAAGACTGATAGCCCTAGCGATGCTGAAAGCTGGCTGACTCACATTGAGAAAATCTTCAATGCTATGGGATGTGACCCCGCCTTCAAGGCAAGATTGGCGTGCTACAGGTTTGAAGGCGATGTACTCAACTGGTGGCTAGCTTTGACGCAGTCAGAAGGAGGTGATGAATGGGTCGCTGGTTTGACTTGGGCCCAATTCAAGGAGAGAGTGATGGAACAGTTCTTTCCTAAGGCAGAGCAGGACAAACTCAAGCGAGAATACCACGGGATACGTCAGAGACAGGGCGAGAATAGCAACGAATTCATGCAGCGCTTTCTTCGCCTAGCTGGTTTTCTAGGAGCAGCGGCTGGTACTCCTGAGGAGCAGGCACACCATTTTAGGTGGGCACTCCGCACCTCGGTCGCGAACAATCTGGTATGTGCTACATTCAATACAGTAGCACAAGTGGCCGACGCAGCAAGAAAGCTTGAGATGTTGCAGGAACGCGATGAGTTCGGGGAAGCTGAAAGACCCGACAAGAGGTAAAACATTTCATGTTCTAGCATTAACCAGACCGCATCCTATCGTTATATATTCTATAATCATCTCTTAAACTGTATCTTCCAGGCAGAAAACTGGGGACCGGTCTCAGCCGGCTACTCAGCAGCAGCCCAATCAGCCCAAAGGAAACGGTCACTCTAACGACCGTTCTGTTGTGGAAAGGCGCAACGGTAATGATAATTACCGTAACAATGCGGGACACTCCAACAACAGCAGGTCCTACTATTTACGCAGCTTCTTATGATTTCATGATTATATCTCTCATGCTGACACTATATTAATCTCTACCAGGAACCACGGTAACGGAAGGGACCAGAACCACAGGGGTTCTCAGCCTAACCGTTCAGCTAACACTGGTAAACATCTTATGACGCTTACGTCCTATACTCGTGCATATACCTTATTCTTAACACGTATTGTCATCAGCAGGCCCTCAGCAAGCAAGGACTCCTGCTGGAGGATTCACTCATCCTCTTTGCAGCACTTGCCATCGCAGACACCCTGGCCCATGTCGTCGTGACTCCGACGCGTGCTACAAGTGCGGCCTCCCTGGCCATCGTATGAGAGATTGCCGTAAGGGTGAAATGGAGGGTACTTCGGGTCATGCTGATACTAAACCGCCTCCTACCACTGGGCGTGTCTACACGACATCGCGCGATCAGGCAAACAAATCTACAGGTACCATTACTGGAATTTTGTATATGTACGGCCAGGCTGCATGTGTTCTTTTCGACACGGGTGCCACTCATTCAGTTGTTTCCACTACTTATGCTAAGAACATCAGGACACTTCCCTTGCCATTAGAAAATAAGCTTACCATATCCACGCCTCTGAGGGACTCGGTATTAATAACTCATGTATACAAGAGTCTTCCTCTAGAGTTTGACGATAAAGTTCGTGCAGTAGATGCACTTCCTCTAGACATGATTGAGTTCGATATGATTCTCGGCATGGATTGGCTATCAAAGCACCATGCTACCATAGACTGCCACTCATATCGAGTGATCTTCGGCGACATTAATGCACCAGAGTACATCCATAACGGGTTCATACCCGGGCGGTCCGTACAAGTCATATCTACCTTGCAAGCACGTGCATTACTGTCACATGGCTGCGAAGGTTATCTCGCTACGGTTCATGACATGGATGCTGAATCCCCATCGATTCAGGATCAACCAGTAGTTTCGGAATTTCAAGACGTCTTCCCAGATGAACTTCCAGGCATACCACCTGCAAGAGAAGTGGAGTTCAACATCGACCTTGTTCCAGGAGCTGAGCCAATCTCTAAGGCTCCGTATCGTATGGCTCCCATAGAGCTAAAAGAACTAAAGGACCAACTGCAGGAACTTCTTGAACGAGGGTTCATTAGACCAAGCGCATCTCCATGGGGCGCACCGGTCTTGTTCGTTAAGAAGAAGGACGGCAGCATGCGACTTTGCATTGACTACCGTGAACTTAATAAGATTACCATCCGCAATAGATATCCACTGCCACGTATAGACGATCTGTTTGACCAACTTCAAGGAGCCAAACACTTCTCAAAGATCGATCTAAGGTCAGGCTACCATCAGCTAAGGGTTAAAGAGCAGGATATTGCCAAGACTGCTTTTCGTACCCGCTATGGCCATTATGAATTTGTGGTCATGCCATTCGGCCTGACTAACGCTCCAGCAGTATTCATGGATCTGATGAACAGAATCTTCCATGAATTCCTTGATAAATTTGTCATTGTATTCATCGATGACATCTTGATATTCTCAAAGTCCACGGAGGAACACGAAGATCATCTCCGTACTGTACTACAGATTCTTCGTCAGAAGCAGCTGTATGCGAAATTCTCCAAGTGTGAGTTCTGGTTAAACAAGGTGGCATTCTTAGGTCACATTGTATCAGCAGAAGGGATCACTATGGACCCAACGAAGGTTGAGGCTATCACTAAATGGCCAAGACCAACATCAGCGACAAAAGTCCGCAGTTTCTTAGGCTTAGCTGGATATTATCAAAGATTCGTGGAGAACTTTTCCCGGCTGGCATTGCCTCTCACCAAACTGATGCGAAAAGGAGAGAAATTCGTCTGGACGGAAGAACGAGAGAAGAGCTTCGAAGACCTAAAGCAGAAGTTAGTATCTGCACCTATTCTTACTCTCCCATCTGGTACAGGTGGATTTCAGATCTATAGCGATGCATCGGGGAAGGGACTGGGCTGTGTTCTCATGCAACATGGGAAAGTGATCGCGTATGCTTCACGGCAGCTTAAGCCCTATGAAGAAAACTACCCTACGCATGACCTGGAACTTGCTGCAGTGGTGTTCGCATTGAAGATATGGAGGCATTACTTATACGGAGAATCATGCGAAATTTTCACGGATCACAAGAGCTTGAAGTATATCTTCACACAGCGAGAATTGAACATGAGACAAAGGAGATGGTTGGAACTGTTGAAGGATTATGATATTAACCTACAGTATCATCCCGGGAAAGCCAATGTAGTAGCAGATGCACTCAGCAGAAAGTCTGGAATGATAAACGGCATGGAGATCAAGGAACAAAATATAAGAGACTTGGAGCGGCTAGACATCGAAATCATGGTACGTGGGCAGCATGGATACTGGGCGAATCTTAGAGTAGAACCTGAATTACTGACTAGGATTAAGGAAGCGCAGAAGGATGATGGAGAGATTTGGGCGATAATTCAGAATTTGGAGAAGCAGACAGAATTCAGAATGGACGCAGACAGTATCATTTGGCAGGGCACGAGACTTTGTGTTCCTGACAATCAAGAACTCCGAGAAGCATTTTAGCTGAAGCTCACAGCTCCCCATTTTCTATACATCCTGGGTCGACAAAAATGTACCATGACATCAGACAACACTTTTGGTGGAGTGGTATGAAACATGATGTAGCCACGTATGTCTCCAAATGTCTTACCTGTCAGCAGGTTAAGATTGAACATCAGCGATCTGGCGGTCTCCTTCAACCGTTGGATATTCCAGAGTGGAAGTGGGAAAAAATCACCATGGATTTTGTTACCGGTCTTCCGCCTACCAAGAAGAAGCACGATGCTATTTGGGTCATCGTTGATCGACTC
Source organism: Glebionis coronaria (assembly GCA_025667525.1). Lineage (NCBI taxonomy): Eukaryota > Viridiplantae > Streptophyta > Magnoliopsida > Asterales > Asteraceae > Glebionis > Glebionis coronaria. The sequence continues at coordinate 23,195,544 of CM046874.1, forward strand.
ACCAAATCAGCTCATTTCTTACCGATACGCAAGGAAGATCCGGTAAGTAAACTCGCAGATACGTACAGAAGGGAGATCATGAGACTCCACGGCACTCCCTCCAGCATCGTCTCAGACAGAGATCCTCGTTTCACGTCGCGATTCTGGAAAGGTCTGCAAAAAGCTTGGGGTACACAACTTAAGCTGAGCACAGCCTTTCATCCTCAAACGGACGGACAATCGGAGCGAACAATTCAGACATTGGAAGATATGTTAAGGTCGTGTGCGTTGGAATGGACAGGTGATTGGGACGATTACATCTGTTTAGTTGAGTTTGCATACAACAACAGCTGGCACGCAAGTATCAAATGTGCTCCTTTCGAAATGTTGTATGGCAGAAAGTGTCACGCTCCAACTTGCTGGGATCAAGTGGGAGAGCGAACACTCGAAGGACCAGAGATTATAGAAATGACCAATGAGAAGATTGAGGTAGCTAAACAGAAACTGCAAGAAGCACGATCACGTCAAAAGAGTTACGCCGATAAGCATCGTAGGGACATACATTTTAATGTGGGAGATCACGTCTTCCTCAAGGTTTCGCCGGCACGTGGTGTTAAACGCTTCGGGATCAAAGGAAAACTCAGTCCTCGGTTCATCGGACCATTTGATATCGTTGAACGAATCGGCGAAGTATCTTACCGATTGGCGTTACCTCCTCAGCTTTCGCACGTGCATAACGTGTTTCATGTGTCCTTACTCAGAGGGTACAATTATCATCCCCTTCACATGGTTCAGTATCCACTGGAACAGATATGTGAAGATCTCACTTTTATAGAAGAACCCGAATGAGTACTCGACAGGCAAGAACGAGTCATGAGAAGGAAGACGATTCCATTCGTCAAAATTCTTTGGAGGGACCATACCGAGCGGGAAGCCACTTGGGAAACAGAGGAGTCTATCCGGGCTTCTTACCCTCACTTCATATTTTGAGTTCGGGTATGTCACTTCTTTTCAGCTTACTTTATCTATAATTCGGGGACGAATTATTCTTTTTAGGGGGGAAGAATTGTAAAACCCGCATGCTTTTACCATGAATAGTGCCCTTAAGATCGTACGTCCTAGATTAAAACTTACCTCATGTAGTATTGATCACATTCATGTGCTAATAATCAAGCTAGTGCATACGTGTATGACATGACAAGTATCGATTACGTACGAACTCATGATAAACAGTAATAAATATATCACGTGAACATAATTAAATCATGATCACCATTTAAAATACTAATTATAATAATTACGTAAATACTCAGAATATATTCACGAGCGTGGAGTTTACGATAAACGACACGTTAAAAGAAACAGAAACACGTTAAACACGAGCACGTTTAACCACGAACGAACACGAAACATCGGGACACGAGAAAGGTACGGGTACCCCATGTGGGGCCCCCATACCCACGGCACACATATGAGAAATGGGCTTAGCCCATAGACTTTACAAGTAAAGGGGGGGTAAAGTGTTAAACATGTTTTCACTTTTCACTTTCAAGAAAATAAACAAAAACCCTAAAAGAGTTTTTCTCCTCTCCTTTTTGCTCTCTTGGTGCCGCCACCTCTACACCACCATAAGGGGGTGATTTGTTTGATTTTGATCTTAAAAACAAGTGTAGAAACCGTGTTTGTTCATCCTTTTTCCAAGCTACATAGTGGTATACCTTTCTAACCTTTCTTTTTAATTCTTTTTGATTCTTTTGATCTTTGATTATTTTCATGAACATGTTATTAATTTTTCTTATAAAAACAAGGTAATTAATCATTGATCTAACATGTTTTGGTATTAATTAAAATCAAGGAAGGATTTATAAGGGTGTTTGTTTTTAGCCGCCTAGCAAAACAAACCCGAGGGGGGTTTGGTTTGCTATTGCCGCCACCACCAAGACCACAATTGGTCTTGGTTGGCTCATGTGGGACCCACGGCAGCAAGGGGACACATGTGCCCCGGGTTTGGCCCGGGGTACGGTGTCGAATTCATACCCGATTCATGGTTCGTTGGTTAAATCATGATTCATGATACATGTTAATTTTTATGAATTATGAACTTAGGATATAATTAATTAATAACATGAAATATTAATTAAATCATGACTTAGGTTATTTTAATTATTTTTTATCATGACATTAATTTAACCTAAGTATTTTATGTTATAAGTTATAATTAATTAATTATTAAAACATGCCTATAATTAATTAATTTAGACATGACTTAGGTTATATTATTAATGATAATAATACATATTTTAACCTAAGTATTTTCATTTCATTTTAATTAAAACATGTTATACTTTAATTAAAATGCTTAACCTATAGTTTAATTAAAATACATGAAATAATAATTAAACTATACACTATATCATATGACTTAAGAATAAGCTTATAACACTTAGACTTATACGTTAGCTTATGGAATCAGCTTAATTCTAATTATGGAAACTTCTATTTATAGAAACTTAATTAAATAAGGCAACTAATCTAATTATGGAAACCTTCTATATATGGAAATCAATCTATTTCAGGCAGCTAATCTAATCAAGGAAACTTTCTATATATGGAAACTTATTTAATTAAGGCAACTGATCTATTTTTGGAAACTTTCTATTTTTAGAAACTAATCTATTTTAAGCAGTAAATTCTATTTTTGGAAACTTTCTATTTTTGGAAACTTTCTATTTTTGGAAACTTTCTATTTTTGGAAACTTTCTATTTTTGGTAACTTTCTATTTTTGGAAACATTCTATTTTTGGAAACTTTCTATTTTTGGAAACTTTCTATTTTTGGAAACCTGCTATTTTTGGAAAGTTACTTATTATTATACAGTGAGTATATTAATACATGAAACACCAGTAATACTTAATCAGATTAATCAGAATACTAGATGAACACAGTTTAAGGCTTTAAACAGTGAACCAGGACCTAAAACATACCAAATCAGCTAATATGAGACACAAAACCCAGTACGTAATCAGTGAATCGATACTTATACACGTGTGTATTCATGTAGCGTTAGTGATCCAGAAGTAGGAGTCTTTCTTCCGTTCATTTCACTGGACTTGAGGTACGGATTCCCGTCCTTTCAGTTTGGACATTCCTTCCTTATTAGGATTTCCCCGTATGCAGCCAACTGTTTTCCCCAGCATTTGTTTTATTGTTTTGAACTGCTTATGTTAATTTAGTATAAACTATAGCCATATACAAGCATGACCAGTTTCACCTAGTTATGGAGGTACCATAACCATAGCATTGGAGGCACCGATGTTATGACTTCCCCACGGCGGAGTGATTGCTCGTGGCGTCCCTTTTCAGCTTTGGCCATATTATTATATCAGGTGGGGCGTATGGGTGCATCCTAGTTACATGTTTTATTCAGTTTATCATGGTGAATGTGGTGTGTGCCTTGCACCCTTCACAAGGAGTTGATCCCTCCTACCCAAACCAGTATATTGATTAGAGGCATCCCCTCTAATCAGCATGATGAGGTCACCCCTCCAAGTATTCATGCACGTGACCCTTTTCATGACCTATATGGGCTATGGTATTTATATGTTAAAGCAGTTTCCACAGGTTAAACATAAGGCTTTTCAAACTATAAAACCAGTTTTCTTGTTACTTAACCAGTTTACTCAGTACTTAGTCTTCCGCTGTTATATGTTACATGCTTATCCTATATCATGCTTTATTGTACATCCGTGCACTGAGCGTCTTGCTCAGCCGTTTTCCTTTTCATGTTCCCAAAACGGCAGGTACTCAGGGACGCTCGTAGATCTCAAACGTAGGTGCATATGGACTGGAAGCTTTACTGTCTTTCTTTACTTTATGCATTTCCTTTACTTTGATACAGTTGCTATGGACATTGTTTCGTCCTTTCCTTTTACAGTATTTAAGTTTGTGTGTGATGAGCTTTACTTTGGGATACCGATGTTTGTTTCCGGTATTTCCCTTTTATGGTTGAATAATGCTTAGACATTTATCCTTGTATGCTTTGATGACACGCCATGATATGCGTAATATTCCATTTCCAAAATGGGGTGTTACAATGTCTGTGTGTGATGAGCTTTACTTTTGGACTACCGATGTTTGATTCCGGTATTTTCCTTTTTTGGTCAAGTAATGTTTAGACATTTTTCCTTGTATGCTTTGATGACATGCCATAATTGCATGTGACATTTCCGTTATCAAAATGGGGTGTTACACTAAGAAACCTGGCATGGATGTTTTCATTTTCTGGTTTGGACCTGAGTTGATCCAATTGACTGAGAATCTTTTGAAACCTGTCATAGCCTTGAGGAAGACCTTTTGTCTCAGAAATCTTGAAATCTGTAAATTCATCTCTCAGCATTGATCTACGCATCTTATTGGATTCCTCATTCCCTCCAGATCTTGCCTTGATGCCATTCCAAATTTCCCTAGCATCAACCAAGTGATAGAAATCACCCATATGATCATCAGGAAGAGACTGAAGCAAAATATTTTTTGCTTTGATTTTCTTCTGAACAAAAGTGATTTCTTCATGAGTTTTAGGATCTAGAATGGTGATATTACAATTCTTGTCTCTACCAGTAGTCTTCTTGTTGTTACCATTCTGGACAATGTTGATCCCAAACTTAGATCGATTTAGCTTTTATGTATACGAGATTAGATCAAGTAATACACTTAGAGAAACCTTTGTATATGCTTATGATAATCTAAGTGTTATGCGGAATTTAACACTTAAACAAGAACACACAAGATATAAACAAACTTTCACTTTGATTAACAATATCAAACTTGCTTACAATGAAAGTAGTTTACGAATGAAAACATATATGAAACATTAACCTAAAGGTCTTCTTTTATAGACATAAGAAGCCTTGTACAATAATCTACGTATCAGCTATTCTAGGTAAAGATAAATATAGAAAATACATTGTTGTTCCTATCTTTACTAGAAGTAATCTAGAATACAATAAACGCGTAGAGTATATCTTCCCATCAGTGCTTGTCTTCAATGTGTCAACGCCTAAATTTATCTTGTCAACGCTTGAGCTGTCAGTGCTTGTTTTGTTCTTGTCAACGCTTGTTTTACTCTTGTCAGCGCTCAAGTGATCTTTCCTTAATTTATTCCCAACAATCCTACCCTAAACTTGATATCCACTCTTATGATCAAGTTTCTGAATAAGCATTAAAGACTAGGAGGAATCTTACAAACCTTATCATACTGATAATGAATAAATCTAATCAAATCTTTTGCCACGTCACTTGAATAATCAATCTCCAGCTGAGTGTCCTTCATCTTCTCCAAAATAGCCTTGGATATGAAATACTGACCATCCACAAGTAGATACTCAGCAAACTTTGTAGAACTCAAATGATAAACACCAGCAGCTGAATATAATCTCCATTGAAGACCACTGAGGTCATCTTCAAGATCCTTCCAAATAGCAGGATCCTCATCTCTTGGTCCACACATTCTTTTGAATGTGGACCACAGTTTTATTCCATTAGCTGAAGTTGGTGCTTCAGCCTCATACTTGATTTCTAGCAACCTCCATAGATCAACCAAGTCTTCTCTATCACAACTTGCAAATAAAGATATGAGAGTGGTAAAAGTGTGTACCTCTTTACCATATCTGCCAATCTTCCAAAACCCACATTCATCTTCTTCATAGCTCATAATTGGGTTTCTGGAATCTAAGGGTAACACTTGCACCATATCTGAAGCTTCTAATGGTGAGAGCTTTAGGCTCTTTCTTATGACAGCTTCACTTGGATATAGTGGATCCATATCTTTGGGAAACTTAAGAGAAATTCCCTTTTTCACTGGCCTGGGAATAAACATAGCTTTCTTGAGCTCCATTTCCTCTGCAAGTTCTTCCTTTCTTTCATCAGAAAGAAGTCAGAGAGTGTTTGCTTCCTCCACTCTCACCCAAATGGGATAAGCCTTGCATTACAACTCATCAAATGTTAATGCCTTCAACTTTTGATAAGTCCATCCTACTCCATGACATCTGAGCAACATGCAGTATAGCTCCCTTCTATCCCTTTTTAACTCTAAGAGAATATTGCTTGCCTTGTGTTTCAAAATTACCTGGCAGTCCTTCTGAACTCTGAGAAGAATCTCCAAACCCCATATTTGATCTGAAATGGTCAAGTCTGGATTCTCCATACATCTTTCTTCCCAAGCATGATACATTTGAACCACCTCTGGCATGTCAAAGTCAACCTGCAATTTCAATTCTCTCAACTTCTCCTCGGCCAACTCTTCTCCATACTCAAGTCTTTCTGGTTCTATAATCATAATACTTGAGTCTGAGCTAGCTCCATCACTTCCTTCTTCTGAAGTCACAACAAATGGTGACTCTTTCACCTCCTCTTTATCTTGTTCCATGATTTGTGCAGCCAATCTTCTATCAAATTCAACTTGAGCTGCATTCTTTGGAACACTCTCTTCTACCATAATGCCCTTACCCTTATCTAGTGGATCAATTGTTGGTAAGGTAGATGGTGATACCTGTGAAGAAACTTCCTTGATGATGGATGATGACTGGGATACATCACCCTCATGTGCAGGTCTGTCAACGCCCAATTTTGTTCTGTCAGCGCCCAAAATATATCTGTCAGCGTCCAAATTCTCCTTGTCAACGCCCAAATATCCTGCCTCAGCGCCTTTTGTAACCTCTTTCAACATGGCTGTAAATGATAAATTCAAGTTGATAGGAGGGACTAAGGACGTATCAAAACCTGTTTGTTTCTTCAAAGTTGTAAGGGCCTCAGCAACATCTAAAGATTGACCATCATGACTGCCCTTATCACTCAGATTTATTGGATCTTCCTCCCCTTTGGAAGATTCCTCCATACCCCTCCTAGCACTAGCACTCTCCAAAACAACAATCCTCTCCCTCAATTGCTTGAGTTCAAGGCCTTGTGAGCTGACAACTTGTACCAAGTCTGCATTTTGCTTTTGCAAGCTCATGCAGACTGCCGTCAATTCCATAAGAGTCATTGGTTCTAGTCTGCCCTCTTCTAAAATGGGGATTTGACCTCCCAAGTCAGATTCATTAGGCATGGATGAGGACTTAATGATGGTGGGACTGCCTTGGCCAGCTTCTAAGCCAGAACCAATAGTCCCAGCCTCATCCAGGTCACCAGCCACACTTGTGGTGGTGGTTCTCTCTGCTACATGGCTAGGACCACCAGAGGAGAACACTCCAGTAGTCCTTTGGCGTTTCATCAACCTATATTCAGGGGGTGTGGAAGATGGTATGGAAGATTTGGTGTATGTGGGTTGGTTAAGGGGTGTTTGGGTGTGTGAAGGTTGTGTGTCAACGTTGGAAATAGGCACATCAACGCCAACATTTAATGTGTCAGCGTTGAAGGGATCTTGGTCAAGTTGCATATCTTCAGGTGAAGGTAAAGGTTCAGGTATTGGGTCAAGTTGTGGTTGGGGGTCAATTTGAGGTTGGGGGTCTTGTTGAGGTTGTGCTGCTGCAATAACAACAAGCATATCTTGGGTTAAAGGTAGGTCACGATGGGGTGGTGAGTTCATCTTCATAAAAATAGCTTTCTTTTGCTCAGGGATCTTATAAAAATCATTATGATCCCTTGTGCAATATCCTTGAACATCAAAAACCATTTGTAAAAATCGGGGATAAGCTAAAGTCATTTTGTTCCCCTTATTTTTACACATGCCCTCAAAAATCATTTTTGAATAATTAAATTTTTGCCCTGTTGCAATGCACACAATAGCACTTGCAATAGATCTATTGATCTCATTGTGTGTAGTGCATTTGGGACTCAAACATTGAAGGAGGACATGTATGAGGTACTTCCAGGCTGGGGGAAATTCCTGTTTATGATACTTGTTTAAGGTACCCTCATCAGGAAAAGGATATCCCAAAGCCCTTAGCCCTTGTTCTATTTCATTAATGGGAAGGGTGGCTATACCATCAGCATCATCAAGACGCAAGGCTTGGCGTACCAAAGCCTTAGTAACCACCCAAGGTCTCCCATGAACAATAGAAGTCAATGTAGTCACTCTATTAACTGTTGAGGAGCTTACAGTGTTCCAAAACTGTTTAATATGTGTGACTGGAATGAGTGGTGCATGAGAAAGAGCATACCTTAAGGGGAATGCGTTCAAATACGCCACCATTTGTATGTATTGGGGAAACAGAGTATCATCAGCTTCAAGACACGCGATCATGTTATGTTGACTTCTGAACCCCAATTCCAAATCTGCTGGTCTAAACTTTGGTGCCATTGTTGAAAGCTGTTAAATTTAAGTGATGAAGATGAAGTTGATAAGAGAAAATTGTGTTAGACATGAATTATAGATACCCTGTTTAAAAATAGGAGCCAAATTTATAGGAGAAGAAAATGCATGTGATAGGCCCAAAAATAGGCAAGTATTTTCAAAAGGTAATCATGAAAATATTGAAAATTTATAAGTTTATCTCATGCATTAAATGAAAAGTAACAACTCCCAAAATTACGGCCTAAAAATATGTCAAAAAGTAACAACTGGGTAGGACCCATTGAGTGTCAACGTTCAAAAATAACCTATCAACGCCCAACAACTATAATCTTGTCAACGTTTGCCTATAGCCATGTCAGCCTCTAAATTGGTCACAATAACGCTTGGAAAATTCTTGTTAGCGTCCAAAAATAAAAATGTTTAAAAATGAAAAATGACCTTAACAAAGTAATTTATCCTAGAGAAGATAACCAAAAAGCTGATAATTATTGGGGCTTATTGGGAGTTGACTCATTGGGGCTTTCACATAACAAGCCACCCTTAACAAACAAAGTAGGGTTAGCTTTCTTCCATTCATTCAGGTCAGTCAACTTTTGTTGATACTCTTCAACTGGGGTGACAACTCTTGGTGGAGGAATGAATTCCTTCTCTTGGAGTTCTGGCAAACCAGTCCAAGATAGGTCCTTTTGTTGGACACCATAGAAGTCACCAGCTGGTGGTGGAACCACAGAGTAATCATTCATCCCAATCCCAGTCATGTCCTTAGGATCTCTTTGTTTACTCACACAGTCTCCTAGGGTTTGTGTGTCTCTATCAAATCTTTGATTTTTAAGGCCAACATTATCTTTGTTTTTAATGGCTTCATCTAATTTAGCTTATAGCTCACCATTAACCCTTTCCATGATGTTTCTAATATCCATACTAGCATTTAACTCATGTTTTAAGATATTTATTTTATCTTTTAAGTCAAATTCCATTTTCTTGTATTCAGAAATAGTTTTCTCAGTTTCAGTGAGAGCTAGTTGGTAATTAGATAGTCTGCATCTTTCAGTACTCATATCATCTAATAATCTTAACACCTCTTTGTTAAGTTTTTCAGTATTTAACCTACAACCTTTACTACAAAAAGCGTCATCATATACCACATTATCAGATGAAGAGGAGGAGTGTGTCATGAGAGCATATTCAACATGCTCTTCTTCTTCAATTTCAGCAACCAAAGCTTTATCCTCTTCAACATTTTTAGCCAGATAGCTCCAGTCCCATCCCATACCATCAATTCCTTGAACTGCAACCATGGCTTTGGAATCCTGAGCTTTAACAACTTGACTTGAGGGTTTACCAGCATCAGATCTTGTAGGAGATCTGCATTCCCTCATGAAGTGCCCCATACGATGACAGTTGTAGCATTCAACTTTGGATTTATCAAATCCAGCTGTATCCTTTGCATTGAAGGTCATCTTCTTCTTAAACCTTCTGTTCCACCTGTTTGCTCTTATACTAGCAAGAGCCATGTTCCACTTAATATCCATTTCTTCCAAGTGCTCATCACTTATCTGTTCAAGGTCCTCATATGTAATCACTGAACCATTGGGCAAAGAAGCAATATAAGCACAAACAGTATCCAAATCCAATCTAGCAGGTTTAACTCTTGGTGAGTCACTTTTGAATGTGTCAACGTCTGAAAAGGAGACGTTGACAGGGCAAGTTCCAGCACTGATACATGATGATCTAGTAACTGGATGCATGTAGGAGTCCTTCTGATTGAATTGACCTTCACTATGAGAAAACAAGGCCATGTTACTATTGGTGGACTTGCTTCCATGCTCTAAAAGAGTTTCATCTTCCAACAGCCTCAGTTTGTTGTATATATCATCAAACGTAGAACTTTTGTGAGTATTATTGGCAAGAATAGATCTTGCCTCAATCTTCCATGCCTCACCAAGACTTTTAAGAAAAGTAGCATTGCTGTCAACAGCACCAAGTTGTGTTCTCATGAAGGACAATTTGCTTGTAATATCAAGCAGTCTGCTTCTCACACTACTGAGCTTTTCATTAGGTTGAGCCTTGAAGACAGCATAATCATGCATGAGTTGCTTCTTCTTCTCTTCCTTAGTATCTTCATTACCACCATATGCAACTTCAAGAGCTGCCCAAAGGTCCTTAGCAGATTCATAACCTCTGTATTTATGCTGGTTCTCTTGTCCCAAAGAGAGTTTCAGAATATTTAGGGTTTTCATGTCAACCCTTTTCTTTGCTGTGTCTTCAGCAGACACAGCTCTACCATCATCAGGTTTTTCCTTCTTGTCTGCTTCTGAACATCCAGCAACAGCTGTTCTTGCAGCAATGGCATTAGCAATCTTTTGAGCCTTATTGAATGTGTTTCCATATTCAATAATCTCCAAGAGTGTGTAGTCATAGATCCCTAGATATTGCTCAAAGTTGAATTTCCACAATTCAAAGTTGGTTGCATCAAGCATAGGAATCTTGATGTTTGGTAAGGATGAGGAGGAGGTGGTTATTTTTGGAGTTGACATGATGTTGTTAGGGTTTTTGAGAAAATTAGGGTTTTGGTTATTTCTAGGGTTCTTGTGTTCTTTAAGATCAAAAGTTCCTCAACAAGCTCTGATACCACTTGTTGATCCCAAACTTAGATCGATTTAGCTTTTATGTATACGAGATTAGATCAAGTAATACACTTAGAGAAACCTTTGTATATGCTTATGATAATCTAAGTGTTATGCGGAATTTAACACTTAAACAAGAACACACAAGATATAAACAAACTTTCACTTTGATTAACAATATCAAACTTGCTTACAATGAAAGTAGTTTACGAATGAAAACATATATGAAACATTAACCTAAAGGTCTTCTTTTATACACATAAGAAGCCTTGTACAATAATCTACGTATCAGCTATTCTAGGTAAAGATAAATATAGAAAATACATTGTTGTTCCTATCTTTACTAGAAGTAATCTAGAATACAATAAACGCGTAGAGTATATCTTCCCATCAGTGCTTGTCTTCAATGTGTCAACGCTTGACTTTATCTTGTCAACGCTTGAGCTGTCAGTGCTTGTTTTGTTCTTGTCAACGCTTGTTTTACTCTTGTCAGCGCTCAAGTGATCTGGCCTTAATTTATTCCCAACAGACAATTTTCCACAAGTCTAGATCAGTGTTGGTGATCCAACACTCCATCTTCATGGCCCAGCTGTCATACTCTTCCTTCTTCAGGAGTGGGATTTTTCCATTTGTATTCGAAACAGTAGAAACAATTTGTTGTGTTTGTTGTGTTGTGGTGGTGCTTGGTTGTCCTGTTTCATTATAACTAGAAGCAGACATTATTAGACGAAAATATTAGTAGAAAAAAATGGTTCTTCTTGTGTAGAGACTCTCCCAGGCTTTGATTCCACTTGTTGGGTCCACTTAGTTGTAGATCTTACAGCCTGTTAAGGATGTTGAACGACTTCTGAAATCACAAGTCTATTCACAGAGAGACTCTAATGAAATACAATGTATTAGTGCGGAATACAAATACTATGAACAAGAAGAAACAAAATAACTAGATAAATAACTTGATCCTTTCTAAGGATTTCTACTATATTGATATGAAATGAAAATAGGTGAAGGTGTGTCTAACCCTTCTGCCAACGGGTTCCTTTTATACTACAAGGAAACCCTAAAATACATTAAACACAAAACATGTAACTACTGATATGCATATCCTTTCCTAAGATATTTCATACATATCCTAACAAACTACTAAGAATACTATTGTTTGACTTTCCACCAGACTAGGAGCACGTGTTGCTCCTACTACTACTAGGACAACGAGGAACTACATACCTCCTAGTTCATCTATTACAAATAACCTATTACATAGGTCCTAAAAAAGTCATCAAAAGAGAGATACTCAAGTCCTCATTTAGCTTTTAGAGAGATGACTACCTAGTTCCATGAATGAGGCAGAGCTCTAAGAAACCTAGCATTGATGTCTTCATTTTCTGGTTTGGACCTGAGTTGATTCAATTGACTAAGAATCTTTTGAAATCTGTCATAGCCTTAACGAAGACCTTCTGTCTTAGAAATCTTGAATTCTGTAAATTCATCTCTCAGCATTGATCTGTGCATCTTCTTGGATTCCTCATTCCCTCCAAATCTTGCCTTGATGCCATTCCAAATTTCCCTAGCATCATCCAAGTGACAGAAATCACCCATATGATCATCAAGAAGAGACTGAAGCAAAATAGTTTTTGCTTTGATTTCCTTCTGAACAGCAGTGATTTCTTCATGAGTTTTAGGATCTAGAATGGTGATATTACCATTCTTGTCTCTACCAGTAGTCTTCTTGCTGTTGCCATTCTGGACAATTTTCCACAAGTGTAAATCAGTGTTGGTGATCCAGCACTCCATCTTCATGGCCCAGCTGTCATACTCTTCCTTCTTCAGGAGTGGGAATTTTCCATTTGTATTGGAAACAGTAGTAAAAATTTGTTGTGTTTGTTGTGTTGTGATGGTGCTTGGTTGTCCTGATTCATTAGAACAAGAAGCAGACATGATTAGACAAAAATATTAGTAGAAAAAAAATGGTTCTTCTTGTGAAGAGACTCTCCCAAGCTCTGATACCACTTGTTGGGTCCACTTAGTTGTAGATCTTGCAGCCTGTTAAGGACGATGAACGACTTCTGTAATCAAAAGTCTATTCATAGAGAGACTCTAATGAAATACAAAGTATTAGTGCGGAATACAAATTCTAAGAACAAGAAGAAACTATATATCTAGATAAATAACTTGATCCTTTCTAAGGATTTCTACTATATTGATATGAAATGAAAACTGATGAATGTGTGTCTAACCCTTCTACCAATGGGTTCCTTATATACTACAAGGAAACCCTAATATACATTAAACACAAAACGTGTAACTGATATGCATATCCTTTCCTAAGATATTTCATGCATATCCTAACAAACTACTAAGAATACTATTGTTTGACTTTCCACCAGACTAGGAGCACGTGTTGCTCCTACTACTATTAGGACCAGGAGGAACTACATACCTCCTAGTTCATCTATTACAAATAACCTATTACATAGGTCCTAACATACTCTGACCTCACTAATGCTACATAAATAAGGGACATGTATGAGTTTTTTGATTACTGAGTACGTTACTGGTTATAGCATGTTCTTAGCTTGTTTTATATGTTCTTATCTTATTTTACAGTTTTAAATGATATGTTGTATTATCCATGTATTTCATGTACTCTGATTAAGTATTATCTTGTATTCTTGTATTATTATACTTGTTATGTAATAATAAGTAACTTTCCAAAAATAGCAGGTTTCCAAAAATAGAAAGTTTCCAAAAATTGGAAGTTTCCAAAAGTAGATCAGTTTCTAAAAATAGAAAGTTTCTAAAAATAGTAAGTTTCCTGAAATAGAAATTTTCCATATTTAGAAATAAGTTGGATTAATAAGCTAATAATATAAGCTAGTGTTTACTTGTTAAAAGTCATAAGTCATGTAATTAATAGTATAGTTTATTAATTAAATACTATAGGTTAAAACTGATTATTAATTAATAATAGTAGTTCATGGATTAATTAGTAATATATCGTGGTTAATTTATTAGGTTATACAAATTTAATTAAGTCATGGTTTAATTAAATTAAGTCTAATAAAATACTTAGGTTAACATGTATTATTTATAAAAAAATATAACCCCTAAGTCATGTTTTAATTAAATTAATAGTCATGTTATAATTTATTTAAATCAGTATAAAAATTGATTTTATAATTTTACTGAACCCGAACCCGTGTTTTAAAATAAGCCGAACCAAACCGCCTTGACAGTGGCTACCCGGCCTAGCCGGTTTCCACTGTCCGAACAAAATTCCCACCGGCTATAGCCGGTGGTTGCCATTGACGTGGCTCGGCTAGCCACTGTTTAAACCAAGTACACGCGGCTCAACCGGGGTTCCCACTGTCTACACAAACCGTCCCATCGAGACCCTTGAGGTCTCGGTTGACACTAAAACCAAACCAAACGCTACCCCGACATGCGTCGAGGGTTCTTTTTCTTACGGCCGAATAAACCAAGAACACACCGAGAATTCCTTGTCTCGGTTGGTTGTACAATTAAACCCACCGAGATCCTAGGGCTCTAGGTTTGACTCTCGGCCGAATCAAACACAACCAAACCAAATCTTTTTCATGTTTATTATTATTCCTAGCATGTTCTTGATTCTTGTTTTTAAAGATTTAATAACATATGATCATGATTTAAATAAAATGAATAAAAAGATTAAGTTTAAGGTGTTACTGAATGCGTGAATGAATGAGGATTAAGAACACGAACATGTTAATACCAAAATCAAAGATCAAAACCCACAAAACCCTTGGTGTTCTTGATGGCTGGCGGCAACAAGGAGGAGAAAGAGCTAGGGTTTTTAATTTTTCGAAAAATTATGTATAATGAAAAGTTTTGTGTTTTTACTTTTACCTTTAGTTAAAATTTAAAATGGGCTTGGTCCCCCTTGTTCCCCTTGTCCGCGGCTAACACAGAGCCCAAGGAAAACCTGTGCCTTTTTCTTAGTTAACGATTTACTCGTGTTCGTTTGTTTTAATTATTCGTCCTAGTTCGTGATTAATGTTCGTGTTATATATACTTCGTATATATATTGTGTTCTAATAGTCGCGTTATAATTATTATACATAATAATTATCGTTTTATAAATTTTCGTGATCATGCGTTCGTGATTATAATTATTATACTTAAAAATTATCGTGTAACATTACGTACTTAATAATTATCGTGTATTAATACGTACGTAGTTTCTGAATTTAATGTTCGTGACACGTGTACATGACATAAATAGGAAGTTTTAATTGGTTCGTATGTTTACGTAGTGTACTGTTCATGGCATTTAAATGCGGGTTTTACAACTCTTCTCCCCTAAAGAGAATAATTCGTCCCCAAATTATAGATAACGTAAACTGAAAGAGGAACATACCCGAATCAAAACTTGAAATATGGGTAAGAAGTCCGGATAGACTCCTCTGTCTCCCAAGTGGCTTCCCGCTCGGTATGGTCCCTCCAAAGGATTATGACGAATGGAATCGTCTTCTTCCTCATGACTCGTTCCTGACAATCAAGAACTCGTCGGGCTCCTTAATGAAGGTAAGATCTTCACGAATATGTTCAAGTGGATACTGAACCATGTAAAGGGGATGATAATTGTACCTTAAGACTAAGGACACATGGAGAACGTCATGAACGTGAGAAAGCTGGTGAGGTAACGCTAAACGATACTATACTTCACCAACTCGCTTGATGATATCAAACGGTCCAATGAATCGAGGACTGAGTTTGCCTTTGATTCCAAAACGTCTAACACCACGTGCCGGTGATACCTTAAGAAAAACATGATCTCCCACATTGAAATGCAAATCCCTATGATGCTTGTCGGCATAACTATTTTGACGTGCACGAGCTTCTTGTAGTTTCGCCTTAGCTACAGTGACTCTCTCGTTGGTCATCTCTATCATCTCCGGACCCTCAAGTGTTCGCTCACCAACCTGATCCCAGCAGATTGGGGCACGAAACTTCCTGCCATACAACATCTCAAACGGTGCACACTTGATGCTGGTGTGGCAACTGTTATTGTATGCAAATTCTACCAAGCAGATGTAGTCGTCCCAACTCTCTGTCCATTCTAAAGCACACGCTCAAAGCATGTCCTCTAATGTCTAAATGGTTTGCTCCGATTATCCGTCTGTTTGAGGATGAAAAGTCGTGCTAAGATTAAGTCTGGTGCCCCAAGCTTTCTGCAGACTTCTCCAAAATCACGAAGTAAACCGAGGATCTCTGTCCAAGACGATATTGGATGGAGCACCATGAAGTCTCATGATATCCTTCTGATATAAGTCAGCGAGTTTGCTAACCGCATCATCCTTGCGGGTCGATAAGAAATGAGCTGACTTGGTAAGTCGGTCAACGATAACCCGAATGGAATCATTCTTCCTCTTGGTATGTGGAAGTCCGGTGACAAAATCCATGGTGATCTTGTCCCACTTCCACTCTAGAATGTCTAATGGTTGTAGTAAACCACTAGATTGTTGACGCTCGATCGTAACCTGTAGGCAGGTAAGACATTTGGAGACATAGGTAGCAACATCCTATTTCATACCACTCCACTAGAAATACTGTTTGATGTCATGGTACATCTTGGTTGAACCAGGATGAATGGAGAATGGGGAGCTATAAGCTTCAGCCAGTAACACCTCTCTAAGTGTAAGATCATCAGGAACACAAAGTCTAGTGCCCTGCCATAAGATATCGTCGTCATCTAAACAAAACTCCGTCTGCTGCTCTAAGTTCTGAATAATTTCCCAGATTTCACCATCATCCTTCTGAGCTTCCTTGATCCTAGAGAGTAAGTCAGGCTCCACTCCAAGATTAGCTCGGTAGCCATGTTGTCCACGTACCATGATCTCAATATCCAATCGCTCCAAGTCTCGTATAATCTCTTCCTCTATCTTAATGTCTTTGATCATACCCGACTTCCTACTAAGAGAATTTGCCACTACATTCGCCTTGTCGGGATGATACTGCAGATTAATGTCATAATCCTTCAGTAGCTCTAACCACCTTCTCTTCCTCATGTTCAGTTCACGCTGAGTGAAGATATATTTTTGGCACTTGTGATCAGTGAAGATATCACATGATTCGCCATACAAGTAATGCCTCCATATCTTCAGTGCAAACATGCCTGCTGCAAGTTCCAACTCATGTGTTGGGTAGTTCTCCTCATAAGGCTTAAGCTGCCATGATGCGGAGCAATCCCTTTCCCATGTTGCATGAGAACACAGCCAAGTCCCTTCCCTGAAGCATCACTATATATCTGAAATCCACCTATACTAGATGGGAGAGTAAGAATAGGTGCATATACTAGCCTCTGCTTTAGATCTTCAAACTTCTTCTCTCTTTCTTCAATCCAGACGAATTTCTCCCCTTTTCGCATCAGTTTTGTCAATGGCAGTGCTAAACAGGAAAAGTTCTCTACGAACCTACGGTAGTAACCGGCTAAGCCTAGAAAGCTGCGAACTTCAGCTGCTGACGTCGGTCTTGTCCACTTGGTAATAGCCTCAACCTTCGCAGGATTCATGGTTATTCCTTATTTGGATACTATGTGGCCTGGAAACGCCACCTTACTCAACAAGAATTCGCATTTGGAGAACTTGGCATACATCTGCTTCTGGGGAAGTATCTGTAATACTGCACGAAGATGGTCTTCGTTCCTCCTTTGACTTAGAGAAAATCATAATATCGTCAATGAAGACAATGATGAACTTGTCCAGAAACTCATGGAAGATATGGTTCATCAAGTCCATGAAAACTGCTGGAGCATTGGTAAGGCAAATGGCATGACTAAAATTAGTACTGTCCATAACATGTACGGAAAGCAGTCTTGGCGATGTCCTGCTCGTTCACCCGTAATTGATGATAGCCCGACCTCAGATCGATCATGGTGAAATGTTTGGCCATTGGAGTTGGTCAGCCAGATAATCAATGCGTGGCAAAGGATATCGATTCCTGATGGTGATATTATTATGCTCACGATAATCAATGCAGAGATGCATACTGCCATCCTTCTTCTTCACGAATAAATCAGTGCACCCCATGGAGATGCACTAGGGCGGATGAAGCCTCGTTCCAAAACTTCCTGTAGTTGTTTCTTTAACTCCTTAAGCTCTATTGGAGCCATGCGATAAGGAGCCTTGGAAATTGGCTCAGCTCCTGGGATGAGCAAAATATTAAGCTCTACCTCATGAGCAGGTGGTATGCCCGAAAGTTATTCAGGAAACATGTCGGGAAATTCTGACACGATAGGCTGATTCTGGATGGATGGAGATTCAGCCTCCATATCGTGAACAGTAGCTAAGTAACCCTCGCAACCATGTGACAGTAATGCACGTGCTTGTAATGTTGAAATTATTTGTACAGACCTTCCTCGTATAAAACCATTGTGAACGTACTCTGGTGCGTTTACATCACCGACAATGACTCGATATGAGTGGCAGTCTATGGTGACGTGGTGTTTGGATAGCCAGTCCATGCCTAATATCATGTCAAAATCACATATGTCCAATGGAAATGCCTCAAGTGGACGAATTTTGTCGTCAAACTCAAGGGGAAGACCCTTGTACCCATGTGTGATGCGTACAGAGTCTCTTAAGGGCATGGAAATGTTTAAGGCATTTTCTAATGGCATAGGGGATATCCTAACAAGCTTGTCATAAATAGTAGATATGACCAACTGAGTAGCACCCGTGTCAAATAAGACGTATGCAGCTTGACCATACATATACAAGATTCTAGTGATGGTACATGTTGACTTATTGGCCTGATCACCCCAGGTCGTGTACACTCGTCCAGTAGTAGAAGGTGGATTGGAGTCGGCATGTCTAGAAGTGCGCTCAGTCTCACCCTTACGGTAGTCCTTCATGCGATGGCCTGGCTAACCACACTTGAAGCAAGCATCGCTATCACGGTGACACGGCCCTGGGTGCCTGCAGTTGCACATAGTGTAGAGAGGGTGAGTATACCCTCAAACAAGTGCCCTAGCTGGCTGGGAGCCTGTTCAGAAAAGTATACGTGAGACATGATTAATGGGTACAAACACAACAATGTAGAAAATCGTAATACATAATACCATATGTAGCTGCACGGTTGGACTGTGAACCTCTGCGGTCCTACTCACGTCCGTTGCCATTATTCCTGGTAGTAGATGCGGAAGTGTAAGAATTATGAATCATAAAACACATACATAAGAAATGAGTAAGTTTAGGGACCTACTGCTGTTGGAGTTGTTGGTGTTTTTACGGTAATTGTCATTGCCGCCACGCCTATCCGAAGCAGAATGGTCCTGGGTCTGATCGTTACCCTTGTGCTGACTCTGTTGATGAGTGGCCGGTTGGGACCGGTCCCCAGTCTTCTACCTGAAAGATGCAATAGAGAAAGGTAAATATTTGGATAGTACTAAATGAAATGAAATGATCACCGCTGATGACGAAATATACCTCTTGTCAGGTCTTTTTGCCTCTCCAAACTCATACCTCTCCTACAACATCTCCAACTTGCGGGCTACATATGTTACTTGTGCCACATTATTGATTTTAGCAGACACCAAGTTATTGGCGACAAATGTACGAAGAGCCCAGCAAAAGTGATACGCTTGCTCCTCTGCAGTCCCGGCTGATGCGCCAAGGAATCCAGCCAGTCGAAGAAACCTCTGCATGAACTCATTGTTGTTTTCCCCATCCCTCTGCCTAATACCATGATGCTCCCTCTTGAGCGTATCCTACTCAGCTTTCGGGAAGAACTGCCCCATAACCAACTCCTTAAACTCTGCCTAAGTCAATCCAGTCACCCAGTCGTTGCCTTCATTCGAGAGCTTCAGTGCCTTCCACCATGCAAGCACGTTCCCTTCAAACTTGTAACAAGCTAACCTTGCCTTAAAGATAGGGCAGCATCCCATTGCGTCAAAGATCTTCTCAGTGTGAGTTATCCAGCTCTCAGCCTCAACGGGACTGTCAGTCTGTTCGAAAGATTTCAGACGTTGCTTATTGAATCACTCTAGTCATGTGATCAGGGTAGCTGGAGGTGGAGGAGGAGGATTCTGATGCTGGTGCTGGTGTTGATTATTGGCAGCTTGAACCTCATCCCGATTTTCATTCCTCAGTTGAGGAAGCATAGCCTGCATAACAGCTTGAACTGCTGTATTCAGTTGCTCTTGTTCACGTGTGAGAACCATCTGACATTATAAAACAAAATGCAATGATTAAGCTAATTAAAACATAATATATATACACATGAAAAAAAAATTATGCATATAAACATGAAAAAAATTATGCAAGAAAACAGTGTATGAATGCATGACAATGAAAATGACAGGGGTTTGGGTGAACGCCTATGGGTCAGTTCACCTAAATAAAATGACATGACGAGGATGAACGCCTATGGGTCGGTTCATCAAAACAAAATGATTCGATTAAAAGCACATGCGACTAAATATGGCAAGTCATGTACCAACCATTACTTAGTCAAAATTAATGCAACAATGATACATGAATAAATGCATGAAAACAACTGTCAGTTCTCGGAAGACCATGGTGATTACCCACTAATCACAGGTCATGTTATATGAGCCTACAGGTCAAAGCCTTGGCTCTGATACCATAATTGTAACACCCCATTTTGGTGAATGGAATATCATAGGATAATTATGGCGTGTCATCAAAGCATGAAAGGTAAATGTCCAAAAACATTAAATGACCATAAATAGAAATACCGGAAACAAACATCGATAGTCCAAGTATAAGCTTACACACATGAATATAAGTACTAAAATGGAAAAGGACTAAACAATGTCCAAAGAAATAAAGTAACATAATGTATGGAAATGCATAAAGTAATGAAGGCTAGATAGCTTCCATCCGTATGCACATACTCTCAAAGTCTACGAGCGTCCTTGAGTACCTGTCGTTTGGGAACATGAAAGTAAAACGATTGAGCATAACGCCCAGTGAACGGATATACAAGTATAGCATAGAATGACATAAGCATAAAAGAAATAGCAGCAGAAATGTATAAGTCCTAGATAACCTAATACATGTTCATAAAACTGGTTTAATAGTTTGAAAAGACTTATGTTTTTATATGAAAACTGTATTAATTAGCCAATAGACCATATAGGTCATGAGGTTCCACCATGCATGAATACTTGGAGGGGAGACCTCATCATGCAATTAAAGGGTTGCCTCTAATTAATTAGTCTGGGTAGGAGGAATCAACTCCTTGTGAAGGATGCAAGGCACACATCACATTCATCATGAAAGTCCTGTAAAACATGTAACTAGGATGCACCCATATGCCCCACATGATAATGTAAATATAAGGCCAAAATTGTAAAGGGACGACACGAGCAATCACTCTGTCGTGGGGAAGTCATAACACTAGTGCCTCCAGTGTTATGGTTATGGTACCACCATAACTAGGTGACACTGGTCATGTATGTATATGGTTTAGGCATTTAAAACTAAACATAAGTAATCAAAACATATAAAACATATACTTGGGAAAATAGTTGGCTGCAAACGGGGAATCCTAATAAGGAAAGAATGTCCATAGTGAAGGACGGAAAATCCGTACCTTGTGTCCAGTGAACCAGGAAAGATGAAGGGATGAATAGTCTTACTCCGACCTCACTAATGCTACATATATAAGGGGCATGTATGAGTTTTCTGATTACTGAGTACGTTACTGGTTATAGCATGTTCTTAGCTTGTTTTATATGTTCTTGTCTTATTTTATTGTTTTAAATGATATGTTGTATTATCCATGTATTTCATGTACTCTAATTAAGTATTATCTTGTATTCTTGTATTATTATTCTTGTTGTGTAATAATAAGTAACTTTCTAAAAATAGCAGGTTTCCAAAAATAGAAAGTTTTCAAAAATAGAAAGTTTCCAAAAATAGATCAGTTTCTAAAAATATAAAGTTTCTAAAAATAGTAAGTTTCCTGAAATAGAAAGTGTCCATATTTAGAAATAAACTGGATTAATAAGCTAATAATATAAGCTAGTGTTTCCAGGTTAAAAGTCATAAGTCATGTAATTAATAGTATAGTTTATTAATTAAATACTATAGGTTATAACTGATTATTAGTTAATAATAATAGTTCATATTTTATTAATTAATAATATATCATGGTTAATTAATAAACTATAGGTTATACAAATTTAATTAAGTCATGGTTTAATTAAATTAAGTCTAATAAAATAAGAAGGTTAACATGTATTATTTATAAGAAAAATAATAAAACCTAAGTCATGTTTTAATTAAATTAATAGTCATGTTATAATTTAATTAAATAACTAAAAAACTGATTTTAAAATAAGCCAAACCAAACCGCTCTAACAGTGGCTACCCGGCCTAGCCGGTTGTTACTGTCCGAACAAAATTCCCACCGGCTATAGCCGGTGGTTTCCACTGACGTGGCTCGGCTAGCCACTGTTCGAACCAAGTATACCCTGGCTCAAGCCGGGGTTCCCACTGTCTAAACAAACTGTCCCACCGAGACCCTACAGGTCTCGGTTGACAGAAAAACCAAACCAAACGCTACCTCGACATGCGTCGGGGGTTCTTTTTCTTATCGTCGAATAAACCAAGACCACACCAAGACTTCCTTGTCTCGGTTGGTGGTGCAATTAAACCCAACGAGAGCCTAGGGGTCTCGGTTTAACTCTCGGTCGAACCAAACACAAACAAACCAAATCTTTTTCATGTTTATTATTATTCCTAGCATGTTCTTGATTCATGTTTTTAAATATTTAATAACATATGATCATGATTTCAATAAAAGGAATAAAATGATTAAGGTTAATGTGTTGCCGAATGCGTGAATGAATGAGAATTAAAAACACGAACACGTTAATACCAAAATAAAAGATCAAAACCTACAACACCCTTGGTGTTCTTGATGGCCGACGGTAATGATAACTAGATTTTGCCCAGTATGAAATTTTATCGTCCGACCTCTTCGAATCGATTACAGTGAACTGTGCGACTCAGCTGTCTTTTGGTGGAAACAATAAAGTTGTCGTTGTAGTAAAGTGAAAATGAAAAAACTTTAAAGTAAATGGCGGGTAAAATAAATCTTAATCTAATTTAAAATAAATGACGTGAAATTTAAAACGTGACGAAACATTAATAGGCACTAAAAGTAAATAGAGCAAACTTAAAACTATCCTAAAGGCAAACTTAAAACGCAACTAAAACTTAAACTAAGGCAAGGCTTAAAATAAATCTAAGGCAAGAAATCTAAAAGTGTGACTAAGTAAAAAAGGCAGGAAAAGTAAAGCTTAAAAATTCAAACTTAAAAACATAAACTTAAAATAAACTAAAATACCTCACTCGGAATAATTACTCGTTCGGAATGTCACCTTCACCCGGAATAATTCTTCTTCGTTCGGAATAATCAAGATAAAACACTTATCCTAAATAACTAAACAGAACCTTCATTCAGAATAAATCCTCATGCGGAATAAGTCCTTCACTCGGAATGTGTCACTGATCCGAAATAATTGATTATTCCGAATAAACACCTTGATTCGGAATATAAGATATTCCGAATGAACTCCTTGATTCGGAATGTGATGTTGATCCGGAATAAACAACCTTGATTCGGAATATTCCGAATGAACGACCCTTGATCCGGAATATTTCTTTGGTTCGGAATGTTTTCTTCACTCGGAATATGTTGTTGATCCGGAATAAATTACTGATCCGGAGTTTCTCACTTATTCGGAACAAGCCCTTTATTCGGAATATTCAACAAACAACCTTCGTTCGGAATAACAGTTGATCCGGAATAAACTAGAATACACCCTTCACTCGGAATGTTCTTGCTTGGTTTGGAATATCATGGAAAACAGAAAGAACGAAGAACACGGAGGACAAAAATAACACGAATCTAGACAAAACTAATTAAATCAAACCAAAGAATGATCAACTAATGATAATCTATCAAACCAAATCAATAACACTAACAATAATAATCAAAATAATCAAAAACCACTTAATCAAATCAATAAAAACTCAATAACATGAACATGAACAATAAACATAAAGATTAAAGATTAAACAAGACAGGAACATAAGAGATTAACAAGAAAATTAAAGATTCAATAAAAATAAAAGAAATTTTACTTGAAACTAAAGGTGCAAGGTAATTAAATTTGACAATTAAGTAAATGAAATGTATTTAAATGTGCAAGTAATTAAAATGGAAGAGCTAATTGTCACACTTAGCCAACAAAAACAAATGAAGGGAAATAGATCCTATTTATAGGAGATTAGGGAGGTGCTTAGTGGAAGCTTCCTCCCCTCTTTTTTCTTTCTTTAATTGCTTGATTAGTCCTTGTCTTCTTAATTCTTCGACTTTAACGACTTTGTCTCGGGAATTCTTTAAACTCGTCTTGAATTTCTTCATAAATAAGACTTGAGTTCTTCGGCTTTTATTAAACTTCCGTCTTTGGACTTTTTCTTCGATAAATCTTCAGAATTGGTCTTGGACTTCCGTTCTTTTTGCACTCTTGATTTCTTGACTTCGTCTTTTTGTCTTTTTCTTCGATAAAAGCTCGTGATTGCCCGTGTTTTCTCCCCTTTTCACATTTTCGTCCTAAATCACAACAAAAACACAAACCACGCATAATTCTGACATTTACGACATAAAATACACGTTTTGGCTTGGTTATTATTGTAGTTAAGTGGTAAAAAGGATGGGTGTTTACACACCTATCAAATCCCCTACACTTGACCATTGCAATGTCCTCATGCAATGTATTATTTAAAAAGCACGATTACACTTTTCATCACAATCAATCCACATTGGCCTTTATTAAAGAGATAGAAAATAACCAAACAAGTAAAGAAATCAAAAACTTACCTTAGGGTTTTAGAAATGTCATGAATGATCATCATCCTCAATGTAGAAACTAGAAGGGGGGGTTGAATAGTTTATAGTTCATTTTCAAAATATTTCGGCTCAATCTACTGCCTGCGGTTCCTTATCTCTGCCCGCGGTTCCTTATTGATAAGGAACCGCCGGTCCAATAACGAACCGCCGACAGTGGACGTAGCAACATTGTTAATTTGAAACCTTAACAATCCTTTGTATCAAATTCCTTATCAATCTTGACTAGATGTGAGATGTGTTTGATTGAGAGATAAATACTACAAGTAAGAAAACACACAAGCACATCAAATCAAGAGTACATCAAGCAATAGTCTAAACACTAAGCACACACGTACTAAGCACAAGCTTTTCCACAACTAGGATGTTTAGACTAAGTGATGTACACTTGACCATAATCTAAACATGAAGCACACACGTACTTAGCCATAGCTTTTCCGCAACTTAGATGTTTAGATTATGTGATGCACACAAAGACACACAACACAAATATGCAATTATAAATACATCTACAAAGGTAAAGACATAAATGTAAAGGAAAGTACCGACACTATGATTTATAGTGGTTCGGTCACGAAGCTCCTCTTCGCCCTACTCCACTCCTCGAGTACACATTACTCGAGAGTTACTTCACTAGTCAACAAACTCCTTAAGGTGGAGAAACCATACACAACGTCGCTTATCCAATTTTCGACTCTAAGATAAAAGTCGAGTCCTAATCTTAGGTAGGACCAATCTACACGACGTCGCCCACTTCACCATTTAACGACACAAGGCTAGATGTCGAGTTCTAATCGAAAGCTAAAACCAATCTTCACGACTCTTCACCTTGAAGCTAAGTGAGAACTTCACACAACACAACTACTAATCACTTTAAAGTTTAGTGAGAACTCACAAGACACAACCACATCACTTTAGAGTTTAGTGAGAACTACCTAGACACAACCACATCACTTTAGAGTTTAGTGAGAACTACCAAGACACAACCTAATCTTCCCACTAGTTATGTTTTATGGCCCAACATAACAAACCTTGTGTTTTATGGCTTAAACACATAAACCATATAGATCTAAGCACACAACACTTAGATCTATAACTTTAACACTATATCCAAGTACTAACAAGACTTGGATCTACACAACTAACACCTAATCCAAGGATACCCATCACTTGGATATTCTACCCTTACAAACACATCCAAGTGTACCCAACACTTGGATCTTCTACATATACATAGTAGGAAGACTAAAAACATAACTTAGATCTATAGAAAGAAAGATCTTCATCATGTAGTGAACCCAACACATCATGGTAATGATAGTGTTCTTCTCTTTTCACTTGAGAGGATGAGGAGATTGAAGATTGAATCACATCTTAAACAAGATTAATCAAAACTAACTAATCAAGGATCTAAGATGGTTTTTGAAAGAAACTGTGCAAAAAGGGTTAAAAGAAAAGCTGTAAATGATCCACTATTTATAGGGCAACTTTGCAACGGTCAAAAAGACCCGTGGTTCCTTATCTCCACCCGCGGTACCTTATCAATAAGGAACCGCGGGTTCCTTTAAGGAACCTCCGTGTCGGAGTCCGTGCAAATTTGTCCTTTAGTGGGGGTATGCCATCTGGGGTAGTTATACCCTCAAAGGATATTCCTTTGGCATATGGAATATGCCAAATTCAAATTTCCATTTTCTTTTTAATAAAACATTTTCTTAAAAATAAAGTTAATTAAAATCTTTTGTCACATTTGATTAAATGTAAGTTTTAAGAAAATATTAATCCTTGATCACTTAGTTAGGTTAATGACATGTTTGTACATACCTTGAGTAATTCATGTCGAATGCGATCTTGGAGGTGTCGAGAGAAGTATACAAATGTATTCTTGAGTGATTACGAGTACCTTAACATTTTACTAATGTGTTGCGAATTATACGTTTGTCCTCAACAAAACACAAAGAGATTATATCGACAAAGCATCGTAATGTTTGCACTAACAATCTCCCCCTTTTTGATGATGACAAACAAGTAAACCGCAACACATATTAAAATGCACAAGTTACTAGTTTACACTTACTTCTCCCCCTTTTGTCGAATCAAAAAGGTAGTCAAAGTCTTGAAGAAGAGAAGAATCGACGTCACGAGAGCTTGGATCCGAAAGGTAGTCTTCATATTAAGAAGAGGAGGATCGACTTCGAGAGAACATGCATCCAAAAATCTAATCATCCATTGTGGTTGTCGTTTGAGAGGCAAGAATCCAAACTATAAACCCATCATCCAAAGATATTGAGCTTGCGTCATCCTAGTGAATTCTTCAATCACCATAGGTTAACCAACTCCAAGCATAATAATATGCTTATCTACGAGTGTCCAAAATGCATTACTTGCAAGATGTTTGATGAATGCAATTTGAGTGAGTCAACGATCACAAATGTAATGATTTGAACTCTTGTAAATGCTCCCCCTTTATATGAGCTCCCCCTTGCTTGAGGCACCAACAAAGCAAGAATAGTGACGAGCTACACAAAAGGGTTAGAAAAGTCCTACAAAACAAAGTTAGTAGACAAGAGCATATATATAGCAAGGGTCACCCAAACGGAGTTAGGATGATAAACAAGTCGTTTGCACAAACAATGACAAGCAAAGAAGTGTGCATGCGATGCTATCAATCCAAAAACAAAAGAAAAGAAGAGGATCTTGACAAGATCAATTCACAATTGTTGGAATAGAGATAGAAAAGAAACATCCATACCAATTGTAATGATAATATGGCAAAGGGTAAAAAGCTTAGAATTTTTGGAATCACCCAAGAAAATTCAAGATTTAACCATCAACTCTCAAAAAAACAAGAAAAGGATTTTGAGGAAATCAATTCAAAATTGTTGGAATAGAGGTAGAAAAGAAACATCCAAGAATTTGAAGATATCATCTCAAGGGGTTAAAAACTTAGAATTGATGGAATCACCCATACCAATTGTAAATTTTAACCGCAATCAACTCTCAAAAAGAGGAACAAAAATATCTCAACCTAGAGACATTTTTGACCAAAAAAAATAAAGGAAAACCAAAAGCGGATAAATCGACGCTTTAAGAAACGAAATGGGATATAGGACATTATAGGCAAAAATGCGTATGAATGTCGACACCAAATGGTGTTTAGCATACGATAAAATACATGCTCAAAGTTTCGTAGCTCTTCTCAATCATTGTGGATGTTCAAAGAACAATTACATGATGAGGAAAGGGTAAGGCTCGACTCAACTTAGTTTAGAAAGACTAGAAGAAAGAGACTCGACTTAGAAGAGCATGATTAAAATGAATTGAGAGAGACTCAACAAAGAAGTTAAGGATAACTTCACAAATTGATTCATGAATAATATACCTTAGAAGGTGATAGTGAAATCTTGAAAGAAAATGAGAGAAGAAACTCAAAAGAAGCTCAAGAAGACATGAAGAGTTAGTACAAAATCAAACACATAATCAAGTAAGCACATAGGATAATTCATGCAATGCCTAATGAAGTCTACAATAAACCAACGTAGAGAAGGTACGCAATTAACACATATGGCATGCAAGAAACATGATTACTTAAAAAGAGAAGACTAAGTAAAACAAGTTAGCACGTAGCATTTAAGGACATGCATGAGTTAGACACATCTAAGAGATATTATATCGGAATTGCTTGACAAAGACAAAACCTTTATAATAAGAATGCATTCAATAACTAATCAATTAAGCATATAGCATACGGATAAGCAAGAAGATATATAAGCAAGTAGCATACAAGCAAGTCATCTATCTAGATATCACAAATCAAGCTACATGTAATGTAAATCTCCAAGAAGATTCCTAATTCTTATTAGTTTAAGAAAAGGACTCAAAATAAGAGAAAAGAAAGAAACAAAATAACAACAAGATCTAAGACTCAAAGAAAAATCATGTTGAAAAACATGAAAGGAAATACAAGAGAATAAATATCATACAAAGATGTATATAAAAAAACAAGCCTAAAACTTAAGCATAATTTTAATCTTAGTTACACTAGAATCCTAATATTTGCTTAAATTAGATGTCTTAGAAATAAGCAATCCACATGCTTAAATGAAAGACAAGGGTGGTGGCCGAATTTGGTGGGGTGAAAGGTGAAGTCACCAATGGTTCAACAAAGTCATTCACAATGGAAATGCTTTGGATGGGTGATGTGGGTGAGTTTGAAGGGGTAAAAGGTGAAGTCACCAAGGTATCAACAAAGTCATTCACAATGGGAATGCTTTAGATGGGTTGAGGTTTGGTAGTCACATCCAAGAGAGTACTTGGAGTGAAGGGTGAGGTTAGCTCATTCATTCTAGATTGGAATGAAGAGGAGGTAGAACCATGTGAATGGTTGGTACCATGGGTTGAGGTAGTCTTGCATGGAGCAAGAGGTGGTGAGGGTGATGAAGAGATGAGAATTGGAACATTCTCATTCTTGGGTGTGTGAAAGGGTGAAGAGTTAAGTTTAAGTAACTTAATCTTAAATTTGAGGTGCCTCTTTGAAGAGGAGGTTTTGGATGAATTGAAGGTTCTTGTAGAAACCATGATAGTAATGGGTGGTTTAAGGGGTAAGGATGAATGGTTTGAGGTGTGAAGAACAAGGCTAACAAGGAGGGTTTAAAAGGGTGAGGGGATGATCCAAACTAGTAAAGGGTTAAAAAGGGAAAGCCCAAGATATTTTGGGAGTGTTCAAAGGTTTGAAACAAGGATTCCAAAGGGTGTTGGAACAATTGGGAAGTTTCAAGAAACCCAAATAAGGAAGCACTGTACGCGGTTCCTTATCTATACCGGCGGTTCCTTATCAATAAGGATCCGCGGCCTATATATGGAACCGCCTACAGAGACAGTGTTTTGGTGGTAAGGGTAGATTTTCCAATTCAACAAATCCTAATGTTCTAGTCTAACTTATCATAAAGTCATGCTTAAGAGCAATAAAAACTAGAACATACACAAAGGAAAGACACATAGGTTCAATTAGCACGTAAGAAGAAAGCTAAGAAAAACCTAATGGCTATAAAAGAAAAAGACTCCTAATGACATACAAAGTTCATCAAAGTAAACTATCATTAGTCATATATAGGAAGAGCCATTTAATCATTTTAGAGAATGAGTATGAGACTATCACTAGAGGTGCTCAATTAAGGCTCACGACCGTTTTTACGAGTTATACACCAACTCAACTTCCCACATGGAAGTAATTCAACCGTTAGGTCAAATTAAGATCCTAGTGCATAAATTCTCCAATAGTCATTCTCAAGTTAGACAAAATGAAATTCCAACATTTGCCTAATAAAGTTTAGCAAGGATGAAACTTGCATGGCGACACAATGCATGACCTAATGAGGGTTAAGAATGCACCATTGCATATCTTGTCAAACAAGTCTAGTTAAGGTTATTTACCTTAATAGAACTTGAGGCCAATAACTTTGAAGTGTATAAACAAAGTTTACACAAACCAAAGGAACACTCTTAATTGGTCTTTCGGAAATGACACATTTATAAATTGCATAGCAATGTAAATTACTTGAGTATTTCGGATGAAACATCCAAGTTATCAAACCGACTCTATTGTGCAATATAAGTAATTATTAAACAAAATATGTCTAACAGTTTGAACGAAGTAGATTCAATATAACACCATCAACACAAGTGTGAGTTATGATCCGATGTATATTATTAATAAACCACATTCATGTCTACACCAAAAAAAACATGTCAATTAGATTCGACAATGATACCAATCATAGTTTGAATAATGCATTGATATTTAATCGAAATCTTTCTTGATTCCCACAAACACTCTTTTAAGAGTAAATAGCTAAGATTTTCAAAGGGTGTTTCATGTTTTATAGTGAGACATTTATATACTTGAACTAATAACACAATGATCGAGTAAGACGACCCAAATCAATAGATTTGATAAGCTCCCAAAGCTTTCAAACCTAAGAGTGTTAATAAACATAACGAGGTGTACATTATGTTTATATAACATATATAAACCTAGAGATGTTGATCCTATATGCAATGCAAAAATAATGTTGCAACCAAAATGCAAGAAACCTAGCATACATCCTAATTAGGAAAAACTAGATACTAACAAATACCAAGCAAGGCACAAGAGACTAGACATATAAGCAATACTACTACAAATAGCAAGTAACACTTAATAATGTCTACATATAATAATAACACACAAGGAAACATACACAAACAATTAGTTTAACACATAAAACCATTCGTCCATGTTTTGAGTGTTAGATACAACAAAGTTTTCTAGCTTGATTTTATTTGAAAATAGTCTTTGACCCATTTAAAATTTAATTAAGTTTAACACTTTGTAAATATATCAATTTTCAAAGATATATCACCAAGAGATGTCCAACTTAATAGAAAAGAGTAAAACACAAGTTTTACGACAAACCGACGCTCAATACTTTGGACAAAGTATGGAACATAGAAACCATCCAAATTTTAAAGTATGAATAAAGGTTTGGAATCATTTTTAATTGAAATAAAATTCAATTACGTTCGAAATGACGGGTGGCACGACTTCTACGGACTTACGGTTGATTTTATATGATTTTTCAAAGTTTTCAAAAATCTTAGTCAGACTGACTGCGGTTCCTTATTGATAAGGATCCGCGGGGAACAATAAAGAACCGCGGTCAGAGGACAAAAAATGAGTTTTTGGCCAAAATCATTTGGTAACTTTTTGGAAGGACTTAGGACTCTAAAAAATCATTTTAGACACATAGAACTCGTATTTTAGAGTTAATTATGACACAAAAGATTTTTATACTTCCAAACATGAAAAGATTTAATTCAAGCTATTATACAAAGTTTATTTAACACCAAAACTTGTACGAATGAAACAACAAAACACATGTCATATGTAATCACTCTTCATGAACAATTTGATACAAAGATCGTCTCTATTTTTAAAAACAGTTTTCATTTTTAAAAACCATTTGTTTTGAAAAAGAGAGCAAAGATCGATCCAAGCTTTAAAGTACAATATACTTCAAAGATCTTGAATAACCAGGCTCTGATACCAATTGTAGAAACTAGAAGGGGGGGTTGAATAGTTTCTAGTTCATTTTCAAAATATTTCGGCTCAATCTACTGCCTGCGGTTCCTTATCTCTGCCCGCGGTTCCTTATTGATAAGGAACCGCCGGTCCAATAACGAACCGCCGACAGTGGACGTAGCAACATTGTTAATTTGAAACCTTAACAATCCTTTGTATCAAATTCCTTATCAATCTTGACTAGATGTGAGATGTGTTTAATTGAGAGATAAATACTACAAGTAAGAAAACACACAAGCACATCAAATCAAGAGTACATCAAGCAATAGTCTAAACACTAAGCACACACGTACTAAGCACAAGCTTTTCCACAACTAGGATGTTTAGACTAAGTGATGTACACTTGACCATAATCTAAACATGAAGCACACACGTACTTAGCCATAGCTTTTCTGCAACTTAGATGTTTAGATTATGTGATGCACACAAAGACACACAACACAAATATGCAATTATAAATACATCTACAAAGGTAAAGACATAAATGTAAATGAAAGTACCGACACGATGATTTATAGTGGTTCGGTCACGAAGCTCCTCTTCGCCCTACTCCACTCCTCGAGTACACCTTACTCGAGAGTTACTTCACTAGTCAACAAACTCCTTAAGGTGGAGAAACCATACACAACGTCGCTTATCCAATTTCCGACTCTAAGCTAAAAGTCGAGTCCTAATCTTAGGTAGGACCAATCTACACAACGTCGCCCACTTCACCATTTAACGACACAAGGCTAGATGTCGAGTTCTAATCGAAAGCTAGAACCAATCTTCACGACTCTTCACTTTGAAGCTA
This sequence comes from Glebionis coronaria, assembly GCA_025667525.1. Taxonomy (NCBI): domain Eukaryota; kingdom Viridiplantae; phylum Streptophyta; class Magnoliopsida; order Asterales; family Asteraceae; genus Glebionis; species Glebionis coronaria. The sequence continues at coordinate 23,228,270 of CM046874.1, forward strand.
AGTGAGAACTTCACACAACACAACTACTAATCACTTTAAAGTTTAGTGAGAACTCACGAGACACAACCACATCACTTTAGAGTTTAGTGAGAACTACCTAGACACAACCACATCACTTTAGAGTTTAGTGAGAACTACCAAGACACAACCTAATCTACCCACTAGTTATGTTTTATGGCCCAACATAACAAACCTTGTGTTTTATGGCTTAAACACATAAACCATATAGATCTAAGCACACAACACTTAGATCTATAACTTTAACACTATATCCAAGTACTAACAAGACTTGGATCTACACAACTAACACCTAATCCAAGGATACCCATCACTTGGATATTCTACCCTTACAAACACATCCAAGTGTACCTAACACTTGGATCTTCTACATATACATAGTAGGAAGACTAAAAACATAACTTAGATCTATAGAAAGAAAGATCTTCATCATGTAGTGAATCCAACACATCATGGTAATGATAGTGTTCTTCTCTTTGCACTTGAGAGGATGAGGAGATTGAAGATTGAATCACATCTTAAACAAGATTAATCAAAACTAACTAATCAAGGATCTAAGATGGTTTTTGAAAGAAACTGTGCAAAAAGGGTTAAAAGAAAAGCTGGAAATGATCCACTATTTATAGGGCAACATTGCAACGGTCAAAAAGACCCGCGGTTCCTTATCTCCACCTGCGGTACCTTATCAATAAGGAACCGCGGGTTCCTTTAAGGAACCTCCGCGTCGGAGTCCGTGCAAATTTTTCCTTTAGTGGGGATATGCCATCTGGGGTAGTTTTTACCCTCAAAGGATATTCCTTTGGCATATGGAATATGCCAAATTCAAATTTCCATTTTCTTTTTAATAAAACATTTTCTTAAAAATAAAGTTAATTAAAATCTTTTGTCACGTTTGATTAAATGTGAGTTTTAAGAAAATATTAATCCTTGATCACTTAGTTAGGTTAATGACATGTTTGTACATACCTTGAGTAATTCATGCCGAATGCGATCTTGGAGGTGTCGAGAGAAGTATACAAATGTATTCTTGAGTGATTACGAGTACCTTAACATTTTACATAATGTGTTGCGAATTATACGTTTGTCATCAACAAAATACAAAGAGATTATATCGACAAAGCATCGTAATGTTTGCACTAACACTCAAGTTTCACTTCCCCATACCAAGCTTAAAAACGAGATTATTGTTATTATAAGTTAGCAAACTAACACGAACTCATGTGGGTCAATTATTTACTTAGACTCCCTTATTCCTAGGTGTATCTCTTGCATTTTATGATTGTCTTGAATGATCACGAGGATGTATTGTTCACTTATTTCGATAGTTATTAAGGCTGAAAATAAAGTGGGAAGATTTAATCAATAGTTAGCTAAAGGACAAAATCTTTTAAAACTGCTTCTCGGGACCTCATAAAGTTCATATCTTGGCATAACTCGCTTCGCGATTTGAGACCTTTCTCGGACCGATATTTGGCAGAGACTTCATACTTCAAATCTTGAGAGACGTTCATAAAATAATGGTCTTCTCTTCATAATAGGAATTTCTTCACTTGAAGTTTTGAGAGATTCTTCATACTTGGACCACGACTTCTTCATTTTTCTCCAATCTTTATTTTGGACTTTGATATACAATGATCCGCCTCCTTTTAGGACTAGGATTTATTTATCCTCATACCTTGTTAGGGTCTTTTTGGATAGACTTCTCCATGATCTTTTGGGGAGTATTTGCTTTTCGTCGTGTGTCTCGGTCCTTCATATTGATTTTTGATAAATGATTCTTCACATCACTTTTGGATCTTTAGCAACAAAATGTAGTCCTCATGTCTTGTTAGGACCTTTTTGGAATCGCCAATCTTCGCATCCCGCTTCAATAAGTTATGCCTTGGCTATGAACTCTAATCCATACCGAGCAACTTTTAAACGATCTTGGGCTAGAAGCTAAGTAACTTTTCAAATTGTACAACCTTATTTATTGCAGATAAAATTTATTAGCAAGCGATGGGAGAATAGGCTTATAATTAACTCACATAAATTCACGAAACAATACCAAACTTATAATTGACTCTATCATCTCTCGTTCTCCACAATTTAAAATCTCAAGGAATGAGACTCGTGGATGCTTAGCCTATTAAATCAAAGTATTGGGTTTTCGAGTCGTCTATAGGATCTTGCAAACTCTTAGACTTTTTCAAGTTTAGGATTCGCATTTTAAAGTTCCCTTGATAAACGACTCTCTAGGATCAATTATAGGAACTTGCGAAAAGTTCTTGTTCTTAACCCGTGAGAGTTAAGACTTTCGCGTTTTAAAGCTCCCTATATAAAAGCCTAGCAAAACTTGACTTAAACACGTTAAGGATACTAGCTAGAGTAAACTTAGATAAGTAAACTCGGGTTGAGTCAAAAGATTTACAACGTTTGAAAATTAAAACCATTTTATTAAAAATTTATCCTAGCAACGAAATAAAATAACTAAAATAAAGGAAAAGCTAATAGGCCAAAATAGATAAAAAAATTTGAAAAATGTCGAAAAATTGATTTTCCGGGTAAAATGAGGACAAATACAAGGAAAAGACCACTTAACTTCGATAGAAGTCCCCCTACACTTGATATAAACATTGTCCTCAATGTTTAAGCATGTGGAAGTAAACTCCCCTACACTTAGGACATTGTGCACTTTGTTTAAATCTTGCTAAGGGAAAGACAACTAACGAGATTCCTATTTTAATATTGGAAAATATAAAATAGTGAATCGAAAAGAGTTTAGGATAGAACCGGGAAGACGGAAACACGGAATCACGGGTCGTCAAAAGTCATTAAGAGTGGATCATTGAGCGCTTGAAACCCTAAATATGAGAAGAGAGGAAATAGTAAACACCAACAGGTCTCCCCTACACTTAGGATAAATATAGCTAAAAGATAGATACATGGGTTGCCTCCCAAGAAGCACTTGATTTTTGTTCACCGAGTCGTGAGCCTGACTCGACCTTGATTAGCATAGGAAGAAGCATGAAACACATCCACCGGGATCAAAGACATAGTTTCCGTCCATCAAATAGCACAAGCTTAAGGCGAACAAGGCAAGCCAAAGAAGAATAGGCAAGGTTCCCTTAAGCAAAGACGGAGCACGGTGGAAGCAAGGGTGAAGAGCAAGCATATCTTCAGTAGTTCCAAAAATCTTTCCTTTTATTTCATCAGACGGATACTGAGATGGCTTAAAAATTTCAATACCGGGGTCGAACACCTTTTCCTTTAGGGGAAAATAGCACTTCAGGCTCAGCAGAATTTGAAGATGATCCGCTAAGAAAATGCACAACCTCGTCCTCAGAAGGTGGACCAAGAGGTGTCAAAACATACGTGCTGCGGATGTTGGTGTCGTCCGGTTTCTTCTCCTTTGAAAGAATTCTCTTCAACTCCGTATAAGGGTGAAGACCATAATCATCAAAGTCTAAAGGAGGAACATCACTCTCATTTGGGAAGTATGTGTTGAGAAAAGTAGCAAAATCTTCCTCAAATGAGTAATCATCCAAAGTAGGATCAAGTGATGTTGGCGGGGGATCTTCAGCATGAGAAGAATCACTCGAAAGAGTATCGGCCTCATCAAAATCATCATAAGTGGGCATATCGGGATACTCAGAAGTAAAATCATCATAATCATCTCCATCGGAACTAGAATCATAAGCATCAAAGATCGGTGGAGAATCATATATGGGTGAAGGTTCCAAATTGGAGAGAGAATCATCCACATTATATTGAAACTGTTGATTATCATTGCAAGAATCGAATAGAGGATTGTTGTAGACGACAAAATCATCAAGCACATTAATCATATTCGCGGATTCTCTTCCATAGGATTTGGTTGTGATCTTCCCCATTTTGAACACTTGTTGTTCATTCCCGACCCTTAAGATTAACTCTCCTTCAGCAACATCAACTAAAGATCTCCCGGTTCCCAAGAATGGCCGACCAAGTATTAAAGGAATACGAGGGTCCATTTCATAATCTACAACAACAAAGTCGACCGGAAAAGTGAAGGTGCCAACTTTAATGAACACATCTTCGGCAATACCAACGGGGTAAGCGAGAGTGCGATTTACAAGCTCAAGAGTCATCTTCGTTGGTGTAAGGTCGGGTAATGATAGTGCTGTCCAAACACTTAAAGGCATCAGATTTATACTTGCCCCGAGATCAGCTAGGGCAGTAAATTCTTCGGTTTTGTTAAAAATGCAAGGCAACACAAAAAAACCGAGATCTCCAAGTTTTTCCGGAAGTTCTTTAAGAATAACTGCAGAACAGTTTTCATTTAAGCGTGTGTTGGCGAGCTCAACCAGCTTTTCCTTCTTGTTAAGCAATTCCTTGAATGCTTTGACAAATCTCGGCATGTGGACAAGTGCTTCAACAAGGCTAATGTTAAAATTCATTTGAGAGATCATCTTCAAATAATTCGACACTTGAATGTCATCCTTAGTGTGTAATTTAGCCTTGTCTAGCCATGAAGGGTAAGGAATGATGGGTTTGGGTGGTGTAGGTGTAGAAGGTGAAGGTTGAGATGTTGAAGGTGGGGTTGGTGGAGGATTCTTCTTGGGTGCTTCTTCATGACGAGGCAGAGACGGTAATGGTAAACTAATACTAGGTGTGGGAGTAGTAGGGATAAATGTTTGTGGAGGAGGTGTAGATGGTGTAACTGGGGGTGGGATAGATGGTCCTACTAAAGTAATTCCACTACGAGTAGTAATAGCACTCACATCCGCTCTCGGGTTGGTGACGGTGTTTGAAGGTAGAGAACCCGAAGTAGAGGGTTGAGTGGTTGGTAAGAAACTAGCCAGCATATTCTTCAAATCATTCGTTTGAGTGCTGAAGGAGGATTGTATATCATTTCGAAGCTCGGATCTAATGTCATGCCCTTGCTTAGTGATATCTCCTTTCAAATTGATAGTTTAACTCTGCAGATTCTTAATTTGCTCTCCTTGGGTTCTCATCAAGGCTTCAACATCTTGATTCATGGGTGGTGCTTGTTGAGGTGGTGGGTGATAAGGATTAGAAGCTCGAGGTGGGATTTGGTTGCTTCTAGTGTAATTGTTGTTGGGATTGTGGTTTTGAGGAGAAAAACCAGGGGAAAGGTAGTTGTTGGACCGGTAACTTAGCAAATTTCGATCCCCTTGAGGTCGGGCTTGGTAATTTTCCGGTGAATAATTACCATAAGCCGCATACACGTTTTTCGGATTTCCTTGAGTGGAAGGACAATCAGTGTATGAGTGAGGACCTCCGCATGTCTCACAAGGATTGGCTATCACTTTAACTTGTTGTTGTTGGTTTGAAGCGATAAAAAAGATATTTTTGTTCATTTCGGCCATCATGCGGGTGAATTCGGTCATATCGGGGTTTGCTGAAGTAGAAGAAACATTGACTCTCGGGTTGTTCCTTGAAGAAGCAGAGGAATCCCAATTTTTGTGATGAGTAGTCATGTTCTCAATAAGCTCTCTACACTCCTCGGGTCTTCTTTTCATAAATGTGCCTCCGGGGGCTGCATTAATCGTATCACGATCACGAAAAGTCAAACCATTGTAGAAAGTATCAATTAAGGTAACGGGGAGCATGTTGTGGTTCGGGCAACGATCGATCAAAACATTATATCTTTCCCAAGCATCAAAAAGAGATTCATCGGGTTCTTGGATGAAACCGCTGATTTGATTGCGAAGGCTCGTGACCATGGATGATGGAAAGTAGCGCGACAAAAAGCGTTGATTCATGTCATCCCAAGTATGAATGGAGTTCTTCGGGAGACGATCAAACCATTTCTCGGCATGGTGTGATAAAGTATGTGGAAATAGTTGAAGGCGAAGAACATCCATAGTAGCATCGGGCAACTTCATGCTTTGAGTGATAGTAATGAATTTGTCGAGGTGTTTGTTGGCATCATCATCAGGTATTCCTCGAAATGGATTTGTTTGCACTTGCTGGATCATGTGATGCTTCGATGAAAACTTCGGAGCTGTGATTTTCATCGGCGCAATCGGTCCTCCTCGTCCAAACATTGTGGGCTGACAAAGCTCCTCCATGGTCCGAAGATCGGGCTGTGGAAGAACATTGTTGTTGTTATTGTTGAGGTGCGGTGGATTATTGTTGTTGTTCACACCTGCCATAGCTAAATCTTCACGAGTCTCGGGCTCTGGATAAGTAGAAGATCTAGTACGCACACACCTGCAAAAGCAAAAGAAAACAATACCAAACACAAAGAGAATATATATACACTATAAAGAAAAATTAAATCTTTTTGTATTTTTAAAAATTTTTAATTTTTATGGATTTTTGGAAATTTTTAAGCAAGAAAATAACGCTCACGAATGAACGGATCCCAAAAAGCAACGCGTCTCTCACAGGAAACCGTTAATCTTCACGAAAAGAGCCGGCAGCGGCGCCATTTGATAACTAGCTTTTACCCCGTATAAAATTTTATCGTCCGACCTCTTCGAATTGATTACAGTGAACTGTGCGACTCAGCTGTCTTTTGGTGGAAACAATAAATTTGTCGTTGTAGTAAAGTGAAAATGCAAAAACTTTAAAGTAAATGGCGGGTAAAATAAATCTAAATCTAATTTAAAATAAATGACGTGAAATTAAAAGCGTGACGAAAAATTAATAGGCACTAAAAGTAAATAACGCAAACTTAAAACTATCCTAAAGGCAAACTTAAAACGCAACTAAAACTTAAACTAAGGCAAGGCTTAAAATAAATCTAAGGCAAGAAATTTGAAAGTGTGACTAAGTAAAAAAGGCAGGAAAAGTAAAGCTTAAAAATTCAAACTTAAAAACATAAACTTAAAATAAACTAAAAATACCTCACTCGGAATAATTACTCGTTCGAATGTCACCTTCACCTAGAATAATTCTTCTTCGTTCGGAATAATCAAGATAAAACACTTATCTGGAATAACTAAACAGAACCTTCATTCGGAATAAATCATCATGCGGAATAAGTCCTTCACTCGGAATGTGTCACTGATCCGGAATAATTGATTATTCCGAATAAACACCTTGATTCGGAATATAAGATATTCCGAATGAACTCCTTGATTCGGAATGTGATGTTGATCCGAAATAAACAACCTTGATTCGGAATATTCCGAATGAACGACCCTTGATCCGGAATATTTCTTTGGTTCAGAATGTTTTCTTCACTCGGAATATGTTGCTGATCCGGAATAAATTACTGATCCGGAGTATGTCACTTATTCGGAACAAGCCCTTTATTCGGAATATTCAACAAACAACCTTCGTTCGGAATAACAGTTGATCCGGAATAAACTAGAATACACCCTTCACTCGGAATGTTCTTGCTTGGTTCGGAATATGCTGGAAAACAGAAAGAACGAAGAACACGGAGGACAAAAATAACACGAATCTAGACAAAACTAATCAAATCAAACCAAAAGATTAAACTCAACTAACCACGAATGATCAACTAATCATAATCTATCAAACCAAATCAATAACACTAACGATAATAATCAAAATAATCAAAAACCACTTAATCAAATCAATAAAAACTCAATAACATGAACATGAACAATAAACATAAAGATTAAAGATTAAACAAGACAGGAAGATAAGAGATTAACAAGAAAATTAAAGATTCAATAACAATAAAAGAAAACTTACACGAAACTAAAGGTGCAAGGTAATTAAATTTGACAATTAAGTAAATGACATGTATTTAAATGTGCAAGTAATTAAAATGGAAGAGCTAATTGTCACACTTAGCCAACAAAAACAAATGAAGGGAAATGGATCCTATTTATAGGAGATTAGGGAGGTGCTTAGTGGAAGCTTCCTCCCCTCTTTCTTCTTTCTTTAATTGCTTGATTAGTTCTTGTCTTCTTAATTCTTCGACTTTAACGACTTTGTCTCGGGAATTCTTTAAACTCGTCTTGAATTTCTTCATAAATAAGACTTGAGTTCTTCGGCTTTTATTAAACTTCCGTCTTTGGACTTTTTCTTCGATAAATCTTCAGAATTGGTCTTGTACTTCCGTTCTTTTTGCACTCTTGATTTCTTGACTTCGTCTTTTGTCTTTTTCTTCGATAAAAGCCCGTGAATGCCCGTGTTTTCTCCCCTTTTCATATTTTCATCCTAAATCACAACAAAAACACAAACCACGCATAATTCCGACATTTACGACATAAAATACACGTTTTGGCTTGGTTATTATTGTAGTTAAGTGGTAAAAAGGATGTGTTTTTACACACCTGTCAGGCAACAAGGAGGAGAAGGAGCTAGGGCTTTTAATTTTTCTAAAAATTATGTATAATGAAAAGTTCTGTTGTGATAATCCGTCAATTTATGGTTGATATTTTATTCTCAAGTATTATTTAAAAATATTATTTTAATGTTATATTATGAACTCACTCATTTTTGGGAAGAAATTTGGGTTTACGTCTTGAAGTAGCATCGACTACGTTTAAACCGGAGAATTCTACGTTACGTGCTTACGTTTACATACACTGTTTTGGTGACAGTACGACATTTCAGGAAATAAATTTATCCTTGAATATTATTTTGGAATTTTAAATTTGTGTCAGTTCATAAACTCAAAAATTTACGAGAAGAGATTAGGACTTACGTGCATAATTTAACGTCCTTACGACTAAACCGGAAACCCTAGGTTTATGTATTTACGTTTTTGAACTCCGTTTTTGATGAGAAAAAATTTATTAGATTCGTTTTGTGCCGTTGATTCATAATTTATAAAAACGTTTTTCGTAAAACGACCCGAGGGCACGTAAATCAAGGAAACTAGAATCAAGGAGTACCCGTAAATTAGTGAAGATGAGACAAGTTTACACTTGCCTCACCCCCACTATGGGTGGCAAGACTTAGCCAACACACCATATGTGGTGTCAAGTTTATATACACACTAAGGACACATGTCCTTAGTGCATACACAAACCATCAAACTAACAAAACTAGCTACACCATAAACCATTTCTCATTTCATGCAAAACCACTCAAATACTCTCTTCTCTCTCTATGAACGTCCATAGCCACCCTCCTATCACTATTTTCATTAAATTTTAACCATAAACAAAGGCTATAATCAACATATGTTGAAGCCTACTTGAAAAGATGAAGATTGGAGGTGATTATAACATGTGAAAATGAGTTTTCATGGAGGTCTTTGGGCTGATTTTCAAGAAGGAGTTTAGGGCTGATTTCATGGAGGTGTTCATCCATTTGAAGGACTCAAGAAGTTTCCTTTCTAAAGTTGAAGATTTGGTAACAAGGAACCAAGCCTTGTTCATCAAAATCCCATCTTTTCATCATCTTGGTGGTATAGAGATTATTTCTTCCTATCATCTTGTTATTTTGAATATGTAATCTTGTATTTTCTTTATTTATGTATATGTATATGATGATGAATGATGATCAAAAGTATTATGTGGGGATCTTGTGTTGATAAATTTGATTAAAAAGATTGAAAACTACATGTAAAAGTGGTAAAATCTTGCTTAAATTAGTAGGCTGTATAAAACAGTAAAGAAACCTATGATAAATTGTTAAAATGGATTGAGTGAATTAATATACAGTACGTTATAAGACTTGTACACATGTGAGAGTTGTCCATACAATGGAATCTTTATAATGAGTGAGATATGATCAAAACAATATTGAAGTTCAAATCTGAGTAGTCTGTTTTTGACGAACTGTTAGAGACATTTAGATGTTGATTGAGCAGTAGCTAAAACTGAGTTAAATGTATCACGTATCATGTAGTTTGTGGTGTCTAAAATTGAGCTTCTATCTTCTTGTAGAACTCAAGATATGGTAGAAATGGTGAAAGTGAAAATAATAATCAGATTTGTGAAATAAAAGTATATAGTATAATATTAGCACTCAAGTAAATATAATATAAAATAAATACTTAAAACCCACTAACTTATATATTACATATAAATAAGTATGTACATTAATAAATAAATGAGACATTTTATAAAATTTGAAATTTTATAAGTTTTATAAGTTATAAAACTATAAACATAAGTTTTACGTCAATTTTCGGCTAAAACCGTAAAATTAACGTTTTCGTCAATTAAAACTTAGATGGTCGGACCCATCTAATGTAAACTTTTTACAACTCATATACTGAGGTATAAGTACATATTTCAAGTAAAAACCGATAAAACCCGAGCTTTATAACTTATGGACATTAACGGGCCAAAGTAGCCCTATTGGACTATTGATTCAACTAGTTTGGATAAACACTAATGGACTTACTCATTGGACTTAACCCACTTGGGCCCAACATATGAGCAAATGTCTGAAATTAATAGTATAAATGGACTAATATAAATAGTTGAACTCTTAATGGGCTTTTAATGGGATTTTAATGGGCTTATTAGGCCTTAATATGAATTGGATTGAAAGTAGTGTAACTAGTCAAAAATTTGACTAACACATAACACTATATTGTTGAATGAAGATATAAAAACCCACTTGATCATCATCATACTTATAATATCATCATATATATACATAGCCATTATTTTTATAAAGTCATTGGACAAGAGTCTAAGAAAAGTATTATTTGTCTAGGTTTCCGTGATTGAAGCACGTACTGTACATCCAAATCGCCGATAACCGCCTTTCCTAATCAACGTGATTTCATAGCCTCGCACTGTTTTAGATGTTTTATGAAATGTTTTATAACCCGCGAGGGAGATAACATGTTATTTTTAATAAAATAGGACACCAGTTGTCCCGATTATTTGTTTATTGATATGGACCCGAATGATTGTATGACCCGATGAATGATTATATGACCCGATAAATGAAATGAAATGGATTATTAAAGTTAGGTTATGTCACTAAAAGTCCCATTAGCATGAATTATTAACTACCGGGATTTGGTAGACGCTTATGCATATAATAGTACTAGTTGGGGAAGATCACCCCAGTTCGCGTCTTGACGGTTGATCCCCGTCGTGCCACATTGATTGGTAAGAGAAATTATGTATGAGAAGATTTATATAAGCGTGATTATTATGATGACACGTTGTTTTAGATGGGCAAATGAATTTCGGGTTAGCTACACGTGGTTTGTTATAGTAAGGTAGCAATGTCATGCGGCTTATAATAATCCAATAACGAAAATACTGATGTACGCATTGAATTACGATATATTGCCTGACTAGCAATACGGGGTCTTATTATTGATATAATTTTCGTGTTTTGGTTTTACGTAACCATTTTCATATAACAGTTTATATTACACATTATACAACGTTATAAAATGTATTGTATGATGTTTTACGACAATGGTTCGTATAATGGTTTTGAAGGCAAAAGCCTATATTATGATTTTGACAAGGATTTGTATAAAATGTTTTTGGCCTATTTTATGGCCTACGACAAGGAATTGTATAAAATGATTTTCGGTAACGATTATATATATCGGTGATATATTAATGGTTTTTATTAAACTCTATGAATTCACTCGGCATTTTCGCTGACCTTTTCTTTTAACATGTTTTATCTCAGGGACTTGAAGGTAATTCTCGGGAAGACGGCAAGAATTCATGGCCCGCACTTAAATAACAATTTCCATTCAAATGCTTTGTAAAAATTTGTATGAAATAATATGACTTGGTACCTATGTAAATTTGATATTCATGAATGGAAAATGCTTTATTATTAAACGACGCGATTTTTATACGTTGTCTATGATTTGAGTAATGTGCTATCCCGTAACACCAACGACTCTTCCGCTGAACTAAAGTATGAATATTTGGGGGTGTTACAGTTTGGTACCAGAGCTCTCGTTATAGAGAACGAAAGATTTTTAAAACCAAGGCTTTGAATAAATCATTTCAAAGTCTTTTAACTATAAACATTTTTCACAAAATGTCTAAAAATCTTTTGACTATAACAGTGCCAAAGAATTCCCCAGTTACCGACAAGGCTAGACTGAGAAGTGTTACTTTAATATATATATATATATATATATATATATATATATATATATATATATATATATATATATATATATATATATATATATATATATATATATATATATATATATATATATATATATATATATATATATATATATATATATATATATATATATATGTTGTAATTTGATTACATAATTGGTTGATGATTATTTTAATACTTATATGAGGTATTTATACGACGTAGATTGTCACAAGAAACCCTAACTCCCCTAGCAAATCAATCAAAGCTATTCCCGTAGGAATTCTAGCTATTCTATTTCTAAACCAAGTTGTGGATATTTATGATCCTGACAAAATGGTTGATATTCGTAGAAATGTTGATATTAGTTGTTTGTGATCTTGAAGATGAATTGACGAGATTAAATCTGATATCGATGTCATGACGATCTTTCCTTATAGAGTGGAGTATGACAAAACCTTACCACGTGGAAAGGTGTCATCTGATTCAGTGTCACCCAATTTTTAAATTGAAATCGAAAGGGTGAATGTTACACTTGAGGCTGTCATTGGAGCCTTTACCCAAAAGCCTCATGCCACTAGTACCTTTCCGAGAAGTCAAATTGAATGTGTGAGTCATTTCATACTATTGACTCATTTGATAACTATTGATGAAGGAGCTATAGGATTGGAAATTAAGTGTTGTTCATATCGAGCTTTTATTGCCCTTTCAAGGTCTAAGAATAAAGTTGAAAGTATTGGAGAATGAGGTAGGATGTCGCATTCAGTATAAGTTGATTGAAACTTGAATAAAGTTAGAATTAACCCGTATGGAATACGAGATTGTTAAGAGGAAGTCGTTAAGTCCTGTGATTGAATTATAAGGTTTTAAATGATTGTTATTTCGTGTTAAGGGTTGTTCCTAGACCATTGTCCAATGAGGAGGATGCCCAGTGTCCAAGAAATAAATTGATGAAATCTTCTTCTGAATTGGGACCGATGGATCTTCCGGGATAGGTGGAACCCCCATGACTCTTGTAGATTAGTATTCATTGTGGTATCTTTTAAAATCCCTAAATTAACTGAGACATCAGTTGGTAGGATGAGTTCTTGAAATTGTATGACATAGTGACACGTAATGTGTTACGATACAATTTTGACTTGTTTGTGATTAATGAAAAGACTACCTTTGATTGTTAAATCCTACATGTATCGATGCTATCTATCTTTATTGCTTCATCCAAATGTTCGCATTAGTGATGCAACCATTGAACAAGCACTCATCTCGGTTTGAGTTGCGTTGTGAATTCTTCTCTTTGTATTCCTGAGTGCCATCGAGGTCATAAACCTCATGATTAATTGGCTAAAGCTCATTTCCTATCATATTATGATTAGTTCTTGGTGAATAGCTCTTCATCACTCCTTTGTAGATCACTCATTGTTTTCATAAGTTAAAATAGTATCCCTTGAGAAAAATTGAATTTTCATCACCATATGAATTATTTAAAGTGAGACTTATAAATAATCATTATCAAAATAAAGTTGTTCGTGAAACACCTTGGAAAACTTAATTGTTTCCATAACAAAGAACATCTCTGTAAATTCATTTTGATTCTTATTTAAGAATTAAGCATGAAAATATTTTTATTATAAACATGATGATAAAATTTTGACGAACTGAGTATTGCATCGTTAATCTTAAAATTGTATATAGTTGCGCGCCTACATACAATTTGGAAGGGACCATGCAAGGCTGATTAGTAGTCACCATGAAAGTGTTAATAAACACTACATTTTCTTCGAAGTTGTGAAAGATTAAACTTTATGAGATCTGCAAGAAGTGCAAAAATAGGAACATATTGTTAGAGACACCTACATATGTGCCCGTACCATTTATTCTTCTGAGTCGAATTCTCATCCATGGATAATGTCTTATTTGACAATTGACAACCCTTTCTTGTCCAATTCTCTCGTGGTGAGATTCTTTGGAAAGGTTTCTAATTATCGAGTATTAATACCCGACTGGGTGTATCGACGTTCCTATCATTTCTTTTGATTAGATTTCATTTGAATGACATGGGTAACGATCCGAGGAGCTTTCATATGCGTACTCAAATCATGAAAACATGGGATATATTCATATTCGTTAATGTTTTTGTCTTTATCTGATTTGAAATTCTCTCGCGTAAATTATGCATTGAACTTACTCTTTTAATATTAGCTATGTCTCCATATATCCATGAATTTGTGAAGAATTATGAGTTCTTATTAGTCTTTTGACAAGTTCACATCTTATCAACGGTAATGAAACTGGAAACTTGATAGTGTCATAGAATGGATTGATTGACTATGACTAAATTTCATTGTCTTAATTGATGGGAACTCGAGTAGAAATCCCCTAAAAGATAAGATGTTGATTATCAAAAGTGATCTAAATAATTCTTGATGGGTGACTGTATCCTGCATTTAGGCTTGAAATTTTACCATGAATGGTTATGAACTAGTCATAGATCTTGTAATCTAGAAAGAACTTAAAAGTGAATCTATTAAAAGATGTTCATGTTATTTGAAACTTTAGGAGGTATTTGCTGGTGAATTGCCTAGACTTTCGCCATTAATAAGTGTGTAAACACTTATCCTTTTACCACTAAAATCAAAGAAAAACAAGACCTAATCATGTGTTTAATATCGTAAAAGTTAGAATTACACGTGGTTTTGTGTTTTTGTGTGAAATAGGTACAAAAGATCAAAAGGAAATAAAACACGGGATTTCACGGTCAAATGTTGAAGAAAAGTCCAAGAAATAGACAAAGACAAAGTCAAAGAACCAAAAGTGTACCAAATATCACGTAAACCGGCAAAATCGACACGGGTTTAAAGGAAAGATCAAGGAAGCCGAAATCGAGCTTGTTTTAGTGGATTTAATCTTATTGGAGTTAATTGGGCCTTGTGGGTCCCACATTTGATTATTGGGCCCAAAAGCCCAATAGTGGATTGTTATTATTTAACTTTTGGCAAAACAGCCCAACAAAGGCCAAATTACATTATAGAGAGACGGATGGAGTGTTTATTGGGCCAACAGCCCATTCACTTGGCAAGTTATATGAGATGGGGTTGTTTTGTGTTGATCCCAAACTTAGATCGATTTAGCTTTATTTATACGAGATTAGATCAAGTAATACACTTAGAGAAACCTTTGTATATGTATAAAACAATCTAAGTGTTATGCGGAATTAACACTTAAACAAGAACACATAAGATGTAAACAAACTTTCACTTTGATTCATGATATCAATCTTGCTTACAATGAAAGTAGTTTACGTATGAAAACTTATATCGAACATTAACCTAAAGGTCTTCTTTTATAGACATAAGAAGCCTTGTACAGTAATCTATATCAGCTATTCTAGGTAAAGATAAATATAGAAAATACATTGTTGTTCCTATCTTTACTAGAAGTAATCTAGAATACAATAAACGCGTAGAGTATATCTTCCCATCAGTGCTTGTCTTCAATGTATCAACGCTTGACTTTGTCTTGTCAACGCTTGAGCTGTCAGCGTTTGTTTTACTCCTGTCAACGCTTATTTTACTCTTGTCAGCGCTCGAGCAGACTGGCTATAATTTATTCCCAACAATACTCCCCTAAACTTGATATCCACTCTAATGATCAAGTTTCTGAATAAACATTAAGAACTAGGAGGAATCTTACAAACCTTCTCATACTGGTAATAAATAAATCTGATCAAGTATTTTGCCACGTCACTTGAATAATCAATTTCCAGCTGAGTGTTCTTCATCTTCTCGATGATTTCCTTGGAGATGAAATACTGACCATCCACTAGTAGATACTCAGCAAACTTTGTAGAACTCAAATAATAAACACCAGCAGTTGAATACAATCTCCATTGAAGACCACTGAGATCATCTTCAAGATCCTTCCAAACAGCAGGATCCTCATCTTTTGGTCCACACATTCTCTTGAATGTGGACCACAGTTTTATTCCATTGGCTGAAGTTGGTGCTTCAGCCTCATACTTGGCCTCTAACAACCTCCATAGGTCTACCAAGTCTTCTTTGTCAAAACTTGCAAACAAAGATATAAGGGTGGTAAAAGTGTGAACCTCTTTTCCATACCTGCCAATCTTCCAAAACCCACATTCATCTTCTTCATAGCTTACAATCGGGTTTCTAGAATCAAGTGGTAACACTTGTACCAAATCTGAAGCTTATAATGGTGAAAGCTAGAGGCTCTTTCTTATGACAGCTTCACTTGGATGTAATGGATCCATATCTTTGGGAAACTCAAGAGGAACTCCCTTTTTCATTGGTCTGGGAACAAACATTGCCTTCTTGAGCTCCATTTCCTCTACAAGTTCTTCTTTTCTTTCATCAGAAAGAAGTCTTAGATTGTTTGCTTCCTGCACTCTAACCCAAATGGGATAAGCTCTACATTCCAACTCATCAAATGTCAATGCCTTCAATTTCTAATAAGTCCAACCTGTTCCATGACACCTAAGCAACATGCAGTACAACTCCCTTCTATCCCTTTTCAACTCTGAGAGAACATTGCTTGCTTTGTGTTTCAAAATGACCTTGCAATCCTTTTGTACTCTGAGAAGAATCTCCAAACCCCATATCTGATCTGAAATGGTCAAGTGTAGATTCTCCATACATCTTACTTCCCAAGCATGATACATTTGAACCACCTCTGGCATATCAAAATCAACCTGCAATTTCAACTCTCTCAATTTCTCCTTGACCAACTCATCTCCATACTCAAGTCTTTCTGGCTGTTCTATAATCATAACACTTGAGTTTGAGCTAGCTTCATCACTTCCTTCTTGCTCTTCTGAAGTGACAACAAAAGGTGATTCACCCACCCTTTTCTTTTCTTGTTCCACAATTTGTGTAGCCAACCTTCTATCGAATTCAATTTGTGTTGCATTCTTTGGAACAACCTCTTCTACCATAATACCTTTACCCTTATCTAATGGATCAATTGTTGGTAAGGTAGATGGTGATACCTGTGAAGAAACCTCTTTGATGATGGAAGATGACTGGAATACATCACCCTCATGTGAAGGTCTGTCAACACTCACTTTTGCTTTGTCAACGTCCAAACTACTTATGCAGCGTTCAAATCTGTCTTGTCAACGCCCAATGTACCTGTCTCAACGCCTCTTGCAATTTCCTCCAACATGGTTGTAAATGATAAATTTAAGTTTGTAGGAGAGACTAGAGACGTATCAAAACCTGTCTGTTTCTTCAAACTTGTTAGGGCCTCAGCAACATCCAAAGACTGACCATCATGGCTGCCCTTATCACTCACATTTATTTGTTCATCCTCCCCTTTGGAAGATTCCTCCAACTCTCCTTGCACTAGAAGTCTCCAAAATAACAATCCTCTCCCTCAATTGCTTGAGTTTAAGGCCTTGTGTGCTGACAACGTGTACCAAGTCTGCATTTTGCTTTTGCAAGCTCATGCAGACTGCCGTCAATTCCATCAAAGTTATTGGTTCCAATCTACCCTCTTCTAAAATGGGTATTTGACCTCCCAAGTCAGATTCATTGGGCATGGATGAGGTCTTAATTATGGTGGGACTGCCTTGGCCAGCTTCTAAGCCAGAACCAATAGTCCCAGCCTCATCCATAGCACCAACCACACTTGTGGTGGTGGTTCTCTCTGCTACATAGCTAGGACCACTAGAGGAGAACACTCCAATAGTCCTTTGGCGTTTTTGTAACCTATATTGTGTTGGTGAAGATGATGATGTGTATTGGGTGGATGTGGGTTGGTTAAGGGGTGTTTGGGTCTGTGAAGGTTGTGTGTCAACGTTTGAAATAGGCACATCAACGCAAACATTTAACGTGTCAGCGTCGAAGGGTTCTTGGTTAATTTGCATATGTTGTGGTGAAGGTAATGGTTCTGGTATTGGGTCAATTTGGGGTTGGGGTCAGGTTGGGGTTGTGATGCTGCAATGACAGCAAGCATAGCTTGGGTTAAGGGTAGGTCACGATGTAGGGGTGAGTTCATCTTCATAAAAATTGCTTTCTTTTGCACAGGGATCTCATAAAAATCATTATGATCCCTTGTGCAATATCCTTGGACATCAAAAACCATTTGTAAAAATCTGGGATAAGCTAAAGTCATTTTGTTCCCTTTATTTTTACACATGCGCTCAAAAATCATTTTGGAATAATTAATTTTTTTCCCAGTAGCAATACACACAATAGCACTTGCAATAGATCTATTGATCTCATTGTGTGCAGTGCACTTGGGACTCAAACATTGTAGGAGGACATGTATTAGGTACTTCTAGGCTGGGGGAAACTCATGTTTATGATATTTATTTAAAGTTCCTTCATCCGGAAAAGGATAACCCAAAGCCCTGAGTCCTTGTTCTATTTCACTAATGGGGAAGGGTGGTTATACCATCAGCATCATCAAGATGCAAAGCTTGGCGTACCAAAGCTTCAGTAACCACCCAAGTTCTCCAATGAACAATAGAATATAATGTAGTCACTCTATTAACTGTTGAGGAACTAACAGTGTTCCAAAACTGTTTAATATGTGTGACAGGAATGAGTGGTGCATGAGAAAGAGCATACCTAATAGGAGATGTGTTCAAATACGCCACCATTTGTGTGTGTTGGGGAAACAAAGTATCATCAGCTTCAAGATACGCGATCATGTTGTGTTGGCTTCTGAACCCCAATTCCAAATCTGATGGTTTAAACTTTGGTGCCATTGTTGAAAGCTGTTAAAAATGATTGATGAAGATGAAGTTGATAAGAGAAAATTGTGTTAGACAAGAATAATAGGTACCCTGTTTAAATATAGGAGCCAAATATATAGGAGAATAAAATGCATGTGATTGGCCCAAAAATAGGCAAGTATTTTCAAAATGTAATCATGAAAATATTGAAAAATAATAAGTTTATCTCATGCATTAAATGAAAGTTATCAACTCCCAAAATTATGGCCTAAAAATATGTCAAAAAGTAACAACTGGGTAGGTCCCATTGAGTGTCAACGGTCAAAAATAACCTATCAACGCCCAACGGCTATATTCTTGTCAACGTTTGCCATAGCCATGTCAGCGTCTAAATTGGTCACAACAACGCTTGGAAAAATTCTTGTCAGCGTCCAAAAACAAAAATGTTTAAAAATGAAAAATGACCTTAACAAAGTAATTTATCCTAGAGAAGATAACCAAAAAACTGATAATTATTATAGGGCGGCAAGCACTGTCCAGTTATGCACACTTGCTTATGCAAGATAGACATAACAGTCCTCTAGTGTCCCTTGCTAACCAAAACTCTTAACAACTAAGTTACCTTATAAAATTCCTTGTTACTCCCAGGTAAATCCCATAACAAAATCATTCCCATGTCTCCCAACAGACCACAACCAATTCTAGGCCAATAATGTCTTGGCAGCATGCATAGTATATCAATTTTGCATGCTACAGTGCCTCATGATTTAGTAAAACTAACTCATACTCACCTGTGGACACAATCTAGAATTGTGATAAGAGTATCATATGGATACCCAAACATCCTAAAGGTTCCTAAAACCTCCCCTTAAACTATGATACATAAGTTGCTAAAAATATGCATGAACATAAAAAATTTATGTCAAGATAGGAATTAAAAATTCCAACCATCATCCATAAACAAAAACATGCCCAAATGCTTCTCCATTGATCCATAAGCAACTCTTTATCCAATGGTATACTGCGAACACCATCTGCACATTTAGATTGAAAACCACAAAACTAACATTGTTGCTGACAACGCCCCGATAACACATGACAGCGTTGAGGGAAGCTTTGTCAACGTTAGACAAATATATTGCTGACAACGTTACAAAAACACTTATCAGCGTTTAAGCAACCTTTGTCAGTGTTAGAAAAATATAGTGGAAAATCTAAATCCTCATTAAGACCAATAACAATGCATTATCCTGTACATACTTTTACAAAAAGACTCCAAAACACATATTATGTGAGATTGATCATTCCAATACTTGTTACCAAGTATTGAAACCTCCCAGCATCAAAAGGTTTAGTTAGTAAATCTGACACATTTTCTTCTGTGTCAACCCTATCTGGTTGTATGAAACCTTTTTCAAAACAATCTCTTATAAAATGATGTCTAATTTCTATGTGTTTAGTTTTAGAATGATGTACAGGATTCTTAATAATGCATAAAGTGCTGTTATTGTCAAAAAATATCTTGGTATGCATGAAATTATACCCATAGTCCAACAGCTGGTTCTGAATCCATAAAACTTGTCCACAACAAGCAGCTACAGCAACATACTCAGCTTCAGTTGTAGAATTAGCCACCACTGTTTGTTTCTTGCATTGCCAATATATCAACCTGCTCCCAAGAAACTGACATCCAACAGTTGTGGATTTTCTATCAAACTTATCACCTCCATAGTCACTGTCAGAATATGCAATCAGTTCCAATGGTGAATCCTTTGCGTACCATAAACCAAGACTAGGATAGCATCTTAGGTACCTAAAGATCCTCTTCATAGCATAAAGGTGACATTCTTTGGGAGTCACTTGATGGCGTGCACAAGCACACACAGCAAACATGATGTCAGGTCTAGAGGCTGTAAGGTACATCAATGATCCAATAATGGATCTATAGTGCCTGACATCAACATCTTTCCCGTCTCCAATCTTTCCCCAAGGGTGCTCTCTATCCATAGGAGTAGTAGCCCTCTTTTCATGTGGAGAAAAGCCAAATTTCTTCAAGATCTCTGCCACATACTTATCCTAGGAAATGAAGATACCATCTTCTTTCTGTTGAAGTTGTAAACCAAGAAAGAAGTTCATCTCCCCCATAGCACTCATCTTGAATTTATCTGTCATCAGCTTGGAGAAAACCTCACTCATCTTTGGATCAGTAGACCCAAAAATGATGTCATCAACATAGACCTGTACAAGCAACACATCCTTTCCTTTCTTCTTTGTAAATAGTGTCTGATCTATGGTGCCCCTCTTGAATCCATTGTCCACCAAATAAATAGACAAAGTACCATACCATGCTCTAGGGGCTTGATGAAGTCCATACATAGCCTTCTTGACTTTATACACCTTGTCTGGATTCTCTGGATCCTCAAAACCAGGAGGCTGCATTACATATACCTCCTCGACAATTGTTCCATAGAGAAAGGCACTCTTGACATCCATTTGATAGACAGTGAAGCCCATGCAGGATGCATAGGCTAAAAAGATCCTAATAGCTTCAATCCTTGCAACTGGTGCAAAGACCTCCTCATAGTCTACCCCCTCCTCTTGTGTATATCCCTGAGCCACTAACCTTGCCTTGTTTCTGACCACAATACCTCTTTCATCTCTCTTGTTTCTTAGAACCCACCTTGTCCCTATAGGTCTGACATATCTGGGACAATCAACCAGCTCCCAAACATCCTGAATTGCAAATTGGTGAAGCTCATCCTGCATTGCTTCCACCCAACTTGGTTCATTGAGAGCATCAAATATCTTCTTGGGTTCCTATTGTGACAGAAAATAGGCAAACAAACATGCTTGCACAAGAGGGGTATCAACCTTCTTGTGTATATTGGCAATAAATCCACCAAGACCTTTATGAGATCTTCTAGTCCTAACAGGAGTCATAATATCACCAATGATTTGAGAAGTGGGGTGATTCTTCATAGTAGAAGTGAGAACTCCTCCTTCAAAAAGTCTGGTGTCCTCAACCTCATTCTCCATGTTGCCAATATCTTCTTCATCAGACTCTCTTTCATCTACATGGGGATGAACTTCTTCATATAAATTGGAAGGTTCACCTTGTTCAAAAGTGGAAGAGAAAAGATGTGCAAAAGTGTTGTCAACGCCAGAATCTTGGTTGTCAGCGCTTGGGCTAACAACGCTTGAACTGTTGTTGTCAACGTCTGAGCCATCAACGTCTAAATTGGTCTTGTCAGCACTAGATTTGCCTTTGTCAGCGCCTGAAGGACCATGCATGTTTGTATCTGGTGGTACTTGGGGACCACCATTATGTTTTCCAGCAGCAGCAGCAGCAAAAGCATCTGTCCATATGAGAATTGTGACATACTCTTGGATAGGAGATGACTTTTCTGCTTGTGATCCAACCTTTTCATGAACCTGTGTACCTGAAACATCAACAACTTGTTCTTCCACAACATTTGAAGTTACCTTCACAATGTCTGGATTAGTGACAGGCATATAATTTAAAGTTCTAGATAAAGGTTCCAAGTCAAACAACCAATTTGGACCACTTTCAGGATCACTAGGTTTAGTCTCTAAAAACCTAACATGTACTATTTCAAGTATACGTTATTCCTCTTTAAGATAAACCCTATATCCCTTGCTCTGCACTGAATACCCCATGAAGTAGCCTTCATCACCTTTTGCACTAAATTTACCTAAGGCATCACTAGTATCTAAAACTACTACATGACAACCAAAAGGTTTGAGAAAGCCAATATTAGGTTTTCTTCCCCAAAGTAACTCATAAGGTGTTTGTTTTGAAATTTGTTAACCAATGCTCTATTTTGAACATAGCAAGTTGTATTAACAGTCTCGGCCCAAAAGGCTATAGGAAAATGAGCATCAGCCAACATGGTTCTGGCTGCTTCAATTAGGGTTCTATTTTTCCTCTCAGTAACCCCATTTTGTTGTGGGGTTCTGGCAACACTAAATTTCCTAGTAATTCCTTTCCTGGCATAGAAATCCTCTAACTTTTTATTCCTAAATTCACCTCCATTATCACTCCTAAGCATTTAAACTTCATTGCCAGACTTCTTCTCAATCTGAGTGATAAAATCAACTAAAATATCAGTTGTGTCACTCTTCATAGCTAAAAAGGAAGTCCAAGTAAACCTAGAAAAATTATCTGTGATGACAAAGCAGTAGGACTTTCCATTCAAACTTTCTATATTGGTTGGACCAAAGAGGTCCATATGAAGCAAATGAAGAGGTTTAGTACTAGAGTACACCTGTTTGGACTTGAATAAGACCTTGTGTTGCTTGCCTTTAAGGCATGCAACACAAGAGTGGTCATTGTGGAAGGCCTTATTAGGCAAACCATCAACCAAGCCAAGTCTCACAAGCCTGTTTATATTCTTAAAATTTATGTGCCCTAGTCTCCTGTGCCATAAATTACTCTCATCTACTGAAGCTTTAGCATAAAAACAAGACATATTGTTATTCATTCTAATCCCATTCAGATTCACATTGTATATGTCTTTATGCCTAGGTGTTCTATATTCAATATATTTCTCATCAGGGATCTTATAATCCTTGCTTAACACCAAACATTCAGTATCAGTAAATAGAACTTTATTTTTGTTATCACAAACTTGTGATACACTAAAAAGATTGTAGTCAAGTTCCTTTACCAAAAATACGTTCTCAAAATGCAAGTTATTGGTGAGAAGGGTTCCTTTACCTGTGATAGTACCATATCATCCTCCAAAGTAAACCTTATCACCATCCTTAATGGGAGTGAAGTTCGTCAGATAATCTTCCTTCCCTGTCATGTGCCTTGAGCATCCACTATCACAATATCCATAATCATTGACCTGTTTTTGAATGCCCTGCACATAAAGAAAACAAATTAGTTTTCTTTGGGAACCCAAGCCTTAGAAGACTTGGATTCATCTGGTTATTCAATAAGAACAGACTTAGTTCTCATAACAACCCCATTTTCATCCTTCTTAGGATGAAATACCCAGTTAACCCCAATAGGTTTTGTAATGACCTTTGAAATGTAATTAAATCTGTTGCAGGTCATTGAAATCCCATTATCATTAGGGTTTTGATCTTTCTTTGGTCTCCATGTTAAGCTTGAAGAAGATTTAGACCCCTTACCCTGTGGTTGCAAATATTTAGGTCTGGACACGTTTCTGTCAGCGTTGGAATTGGTCTTGTCAACGCTGCAATTACCCTTTTCAGCGTTGAACCTAGGGTTTGCTATAGAAACCCATTGCCTATTGGACCAAGTGTTTGTCTTTTGAAATGGTCTTTGTCCATGAGTTAGACCCTCTAGTGAAGAATGGGGCAGGTCTAACAACTTGTGGACTTTGCTGCACACAAGGTTTGGGTCTGACAACGTTTGACTTTCTAACAATGTTGACTTTGTTCCTGTCAGCGCTGAATTTGTTCCTATCAGCGCTGACTTTGGGAGCGTTGACACACTTATATGCTAAATGTGAAAAGCTACCACAAGAGTAACAGGCTTTTCTAGACACAACCCTAGGTCTAGAAGAGAAGAAGCCTGTTCCATCATTGCTAACTTGGTTGTTAGGTGACCTAGTATTCCTATACATCTCTGCATACTTAATGCTAGGTTTTCTAACAGTGTTTGAGCCAAGATCAACAGCCTTACCAGTGATTGAGTTTGTAACCTTAATGGGAGTTGACTCATTAGGACTTTCACATAGCAAGCCACCCTTAACAAATAATGTAGGGTTAGCTTTCTTCCATTCATTCAGGTCAGTCAACTTTTGTTGATACTCTTCAACTGGGGTGACAACTCTTGGTGGAGGAATGAATTCCTCTTCTTGGAGTTCTGGCAAACCAGTCCAAGATAGGTCCTTTTGTTAGACACCATAGAAGTCACCAGCTGGTGGTGGAACCACATAGTAGTCTTTCATCCCAATCCCAGTCATGTCCTTAGGATCCTTTTGTTTACTCACACATTCTCCTAGGGTTTGTGTGGCCTTATCAAATCTTTGAATTTTAAGGCCAACATTATCTTTATTATTAATGGCCTCATCTAACTTAGCCTGTAACTCACCATTAACCCTTTCCATGATGTTTCTAATATCCATACTATCATTTAACTCATGTTTTAAGATATTTATTTTATCTTTTAAGTCAAATTCCATTTTCTTGTATTCAGAAACTGTCTTCTCAGTTTCAGTGAAAGCTAGTTGGTAATTAGACAGTTTGCATCTTTCAGTACTCATATCATCTAATAATCTTAACACCTCTTTGTTAAGTCTCTCAGTATTTAACCTACAACCTTTACTACAAAAAGCATCATCGTATACCTCATTATCAGATGAAGAGGAGGAGTGTTCCATGAGAGCATATTCAACATGCTCTTCTTCTTCAATTTCAGCAACCAAAGCTTTATCCTCTTCCACATCCTTAGCCAGATAGCTCCAATCCCATCCCATTCCATCAATTCCTTGAACTGCAACCATGGCCTTAGGATCCTGAGCTTTAACAATTTGACTTGAGGGTTTACCAGCATCAGATCTTCTAGGAGATCTACATTACCTCATGAAGTGCCACATACGATGACAGTTGTAGCATTCAACTTTGGATTTATCAAATCCAGCTGTGTCCTTTGCATTGAAGGTCATCTTCTTCTTAAACCTTCTGTTCCACCTGTTTGCTCTTATACTAGCAAGAGCCATGTTCCACTTAATGTCCATATCTTCCAAGTGCTCATCACTTATCTACTCAAGGTCCTCATATGTAATCACTGAACCATTGGGCAAAGAAGAAATATAAGCACATACAGTATCCAGATCCAAACCAGCAGGTTTAACTCTTGGTGAGTCACTTTTGAATGTGTCAGCGTCTGAAAAGGAGACGTTGACAGGACATGTTACAGCGCTGACACATGATGATCCAGTAACTGGATGCATGTAAGAGTCCTTCTGATTGAATTGACCTTCACTATGAGAAAAGAAGGCCATGTTATTGTTGGTGGACTTGCTTCCATGCTCTAAAAGAGTTTCATCTTCCAACAGCCTCAGTTTGTTGTAGATATCATCAAACGTGGAACTTTTGTGAGTATTATTGGCAAGAATAGATCTTGCCTCAATCTTCCACGCCTCACCAAGACTTTTAAGAAAAGTAGCCTTAATGTCAACATCACCAAGTTGTGTCCCCATGAAGGACAATTTGCTAGTAATATCAAGCAATCTGCTTCTCACACTACTAAGCTTTTGATTAGGTTGAGCCTTGAAGACAAAATAATAATGCATGAGTTGCTTCTTCTTCTCTTCCTTAGTATCTTCATTGCCACCATATGCAACCTCAAGAGCTGCCCAAAGGTCCTTAGCAGATTCATAACCTCTGTATTTATGCTAGTTCTCTTGTCCCAAAGAGAGTTTCAGAATATTTAGGGTTTTCATATCAACCCTTTTCTTTGCTATGTCTTCAGCAGACACGGCTCTACCATCATCAGGTTTTTCCTTTTTATCTTCTTCTAAACATCCAGCAACAGCTATTCTTGTAGCAATGGCATTAGCAATCTTTGGAGCCTTATTGAATGTGTTTCCATATTCAATAATCTCCCAGAGTGTGTAGTCATAGATTCCCAGGTATTGTTCAAAGTTGAATTTCCACAATTCAAAGTTGGTTGCATCAAGCATGGGAATCTTGATGTTTGGTAAAGGTGAGGAGGAGGAGGTTATTTCTGGATTTGACATGATGTTGTTAGGGTTTTTTAGAAAATTAGGGTTTTGGTGATTTTTAGGATTCTTGTGTTCTTTAAGATCAAAAGTTCCTCAACAAGCTCTGATACCACTTGTTGATCCCAAACTTAGATCGAGTTAGCTTTATGTATACGAGATTAGATCAAGTAATACACTTAGAGAAACCTTTGTATATGTATAAACCAATCTAAGTGTTATGCGGAATTAACACTTAAACAAGAACACATAAGATGTAAACAAACTTTCACTTTAATTAATGATATCAATCTTGCTTACAATGAAAGTAGTTTACGTATGAAAACTTATATCGAACATTAACCTAAAGGTCTTCTTTTATAGACATAAGAAGCCTTGTACAATAATCTACGTATCAGCTATTCTAGGTAAAGATAAATATAGAAAATACATTATTGTTCCTATCTTTACTAGAAGTAATCTATAATACAATAAACGCGTAGAGTATATCTTCCCATCAGTGCTTGTCTTCAATGTATCAACGCTTGAGTTTGTCTTGTCAACGCTTGAGCTGTCAGCGTTGGTTTTACTCCTGTCAACGCTTGTTTTACTCTTGTCAGCGCTCAAGTAGACTGGCTATAATTTATTCCCAACATTTTGGGTTTACATGGCCCATTAGGTCAAAGTTAAATAAAGGGACGGATAAAAGTGAAAATTGTTCACTTATTTTGGTCAAAACTCTCAACCGTTTATTACCCTTATCTCTCACACGTTTTATTTACCAACACATTTACCCACACATATAAAACCATCGATACAACCTATGTTTACCCTCACTCTCTCTCTCACCAAAACAAGCGCAGCCTCTCCTCTTTTTTACTCTCTCCCCAAACCTGAAAAAGTTACTATTCCAAAAACCTTAATCAAAAAAATACACCAAATAAATTGGGGCTTTTGTGGATACGTGTGATTCACACGTATGGGAAATAAATCCCGGTGTTTTTAGGAACAAAGAAGATGGTGGTCCTCAGAAACATGGCATCCTACCTTGATCCTGACTGGTTTATACACCTCACCATCACCATCTCTCCAATTAAATCAAGCCACGTCCTCATCAAAGAAACACAACAAACACACCCCTTGACACGTTGGCAATCGTGTGCAAGGGGTGTCATATCCACCGTTTGATCAAGACATAAGAAAGAGAGAGAAGAAAGAGCGGTCAAGATTAATTTTCGTGCTCACCAAGCTTCACCAGCAAGTTTTAGGGTTTCCCTATAAAACCCTCTCATTCTGTAATGTTAAGGGTGCCAATTTTTATTTTTAATTTTATTATGCTAAAATAGTTTTAGATTAATTGTAATTTTCTTTTTTCAAGTATTGTTTCGATTATTAATAAAATTTTATTTCAGTTTAATCTTGTCTCGGTTTATTTGTTTAAGTTTACTGCAATTTATCCTTAATCTATTTTATCATAATAATTAATTTTAGTTGATTTAAACTAATTAATAGTTTAAATTAGTTAAATAAAATAAATATTGGAAGAAACTTCCCCACTGGGAAGTTTTTTATAAAACTGTTTCGAGTGGTGTTTGAATTTATTTGGTTCGATGATGATAATTGGTTGATAAGGTGGTGTTTGATTCGGTCTAAAAGAGTGCTCAGCGCATCTCTTCTGCTCAAAGGATTCGTCACTAGGTTCATCTTCATTTTTAATTTTCATGTTCTTAGTTTTGTTTAATGTTTATGTTATTTAGATAATTGAGGTGTTATGATTTTTATTGTTTAAGCTTGTCTGATTTAATTGGGCTATCTGTTTATTTGATTTAGTTTGTATTCTGCTTAGATTTAATATCCTAATCTGCTTGCTAGAAGATAAATTTGTTTTACATAAGGGTTTTGTTATTATAAGTCTAGTTGTTGAAGTTTCTGTTATCTGAATTTGAAGGTTATTTGTTATTATTGTTATGTGATTTCATAGTCTGATATTTGGTATTGGCTTATTTAAGTTGTTATTTATTATTGTTATTTGATAGTCTGATATTTGATAGTCTGATTTATTATTGTTATTTGGTATTGGCTTATTTAGTTTTCAGTTGTTGATGTTTTGATATTTCGTTTTGCTGATTAAAAAAAAGCTATCAGTTTCAACTGATTTGATAGTCTTAAAACTGATTCTATCAGTTCAAAAAAAATAAAAAAAAAAAAATATATTGTCACTCCAGGGACTCAAACCCGCGACCACCAGTTCAATATCCCAACGCGTTTGCCAATTGTTCTTGTTCTCCTTTTGATTTTAATTACAGCCCTTTTAATTGATATAGTTTAATCAGTTATTAGTTGTCAGTTTTATTAATTTGTTTTAATACTAGTAGTTTTTTATTTTTCAATTAAATTTACTTTTAGACTTAAAATTATTAAATAGATTCAAAGTATAAAAAATAAAATAAAAATATTTTTATAACTTTTAGAAATTTAAATTGTTTTAATAAATTAGATTTAATTAATTAGTTTTTTTATAAAATTAGTTTTAAGTTTTGTTTAAATTTTCAAATAGTTTTTAAATTAGTTTAAATAGTTTTATTTTAAATAGTTTAAATTAGTTTATGATTTTTAATAGTTTTGTTTAAATTTGTTTAATTAGAATTTTTAATAGTGAAAAAGTATTTTACTTTTAATTAAATAATTTATTTTTAATTAGATTTAATAGTTTTTAGTTTTTAATACCAAACAAAGTTTTATTCACCGAAAACAATTAATCTCTACGTTAGAATCGGAAATCAATTCGAGTGAGTCGAGGAACAAAAAATAGAGATTAAAAAGAATTGCAAAATTCATACATTAAATTGGCGCCGCTGCCGGGGATCATCTTAGTAGACTTGAGGATCCTTATCAAGGGGAACTTCCAAATCAAGAGATTAATGAATTTTTTCCCCTTGAGACCTTAATGTCTATTATTTCCAATCTTGATGATACCCCATGGTTTGCGGACATTGCAAACTATTTGGCGGGTGGTGTTCTTATCGAAGGGTTAACGTCTTAACAAAAGAAAAAATTATTTAAAGACGTAAAAACGTACTATTGGGACGACCCTTATCTTTTCAAGCAATGTGCGGACTTAATCATTCGTAGATGTGTTGATGGGCCGGCGGCTTTACAAATCCTTGAAGCTTGCCACAAAGGACCCACCGGTGGTCACTTTGGTCCTAACTACACCGCTAAAAAAGTTTCAATTCCGGATTCTATTGGCCCACCATTTATCATGACGCTCATGAAATGGTTAAGCATTGTGATGCTTGCCAAAGACAAGGCAAGATCACACATTAAAATGAGATGCCTCAAAATTTCATACAAGAATGTGAAATCTTTGACGTATGGGGCATCGACTTTATGGGGCCATTTCCATCATCAAAAGGGAACAAGTACATCCTCGTAGCCGTTGACTACGAATCAAAATGGGTTGAAGCAAAGGCTTTACCTACTAACGATGCGAGGGTGGTTGTTAACTTTTTGAAACAATTGTTTGCTCGATTCGGTGTGCCTCGTCCTATTATTAGTGATCGCGGGACTCATTTTTGCAATGATCAATTCGCACGAGTCATGGCTAAGTATGGTGTCAATCACCGACTTTCCACCGCGTATCATCCACAAACTAATGGTCAAGTCGAGGTATCCAACCGTGGACTTAAGCGAATCTTAGAGCGTACCGTGGGAGAGCATCGTGCCTCATGGGCCGATAAATTAGATGATGCTTTGTGGGCTTTCTGTACCGCTTATAAGACACCTATAGGTTGTACTCCTTATCGCCTTGTGTACGGAAAGGCGTGCCACCTCCCCATTGAGTTGGAGCATAAGGCTTATTGGGCCTTGAAATGGGCTAATTTTGACATAAACAAAGCTGGTGATCTTAGGAAAATCCAACTCAATGAACTCAATGAACTTAGGAATGAGGCTTATGAGAATTCATTAATCTACAAGGAGAAGACTAAGCTCATTCATGATTCCAAGATTAAGAACCGAGATTTCCACGTTGGTGATCAAGTTTTACCCTTTAACTCTCGGTTGAAAATCTTTTCGGATAAACTTAAGAGCCGTTGGTCCGGTCAATTCACCGTGGCCCAAATCTTCCCTTATGGCACCATTGAGTTATCCCAACCAAATGGGCCCAACTTTAAGGTGAATGGCCAACGGGTTAAGTTGTACTTTGGAGAGGACATCTCTCACGAGATGATTCTATCCCTCTCCACGTTTCCCTTAAATTAATTCGGGAAATCGAGTCGAGCTAGAGACTCGTGATAAATAAATCAAGCATCGTATAACTAGGTTAGATTTTTTACCTTTTCCATTTTTTTCCACCCTTTTTCCCCTTCACCCATTACCACCAATAAGTGTAAGGGGGAGCCAAGTAGGTTGTTTGTTTTGTGATGTTGTGCAGGGATGTGTGCTTTCATGATCCACTTTTGGTGTTTATGACGCGACCCGTGATCCCGTGTTCCCGTGTACTCGGTTCTATCAAAATTATTGTGATTCATACATGTATATAAATAAGATGAATAAATGTAATCACTTTAGTTGTCTCTTCCTTAGCTCGATTTAAACAACGTACTCAATGTCCTAAGTGTAGGGGAGTTTATTCGCCCACATGCTTAAACATTGAGGGCAATGTTTATATTAAATGTAGGGGGACTTCTATCGAATTTTAGTGGGTTTTTTCATGAATTTGACCTCATTTAACCGGAAAATTAAAATTTTTCAACATTTTTCAAAATTTTTGATCTATTTTGGCCTAGTAGTATTTCCATTTATTTTCTTTCATTTTCTTTCCTTTTGTCATCGCATCGTATTTATAAATTCCATTTCAAGAATAAAGTCAAAAAATAAATAAATGAATAAAATGGTTTTAACAAGTTTAGATGTCTTTGATATATTAGGCCCGTCGTGAATATTTTGACTCAACCCGAGTTTACTTATCCAAGTTTACTCTAGCTAGTATCCTTAACCATATGGACCTTAATTGGTTTATTAGGCTAAGCATCCACGAGTCTCATTCCTTGAGATTTTAAATTGTGAAGAAGGAGAGATGACAGAGTTGATAATAAGTTTAAGGGTTAATTCTTGCTTATATGAGTTTTGTGGCTCTTTCTTCCCGCTTGTATATTTAATTTCTTAATAAATGAGGATTTTTGCGGTGTATATTCGATATGTTAGCTCTTAGCCAAATCTTTTATCTCCTTGTAATTAAAGCATGAACACATTGAGGGTTCCAGCGTTGTGGACTTCCGACTAAGGTGGCTCATAACCACTAAGTAGGAGGTATTCAGACCATGGGACCGCAGAATTTGGCCTAATATATATATCATAAATAAAGAAAGAATAAGATTAAAACATGACCTCAAGGAGCCTTAGGGTGTGGGGCATGTAGAACAAACCTTGTCATTAGAGCCTTAGGGTGTATGGCATGGTAAGTGTTGAATAAAAATTGATCAAAAATCAATTCCCTTGTTTATCGTTCAAGGAGCCTTAGGGTGTGGACAATAGATGAGGAGCACTTTTACATCTTAAAGAGCCTAAGGGTATATGATGTGAATTTGCTAAACTCCACATAAAGTCAACATGACTTTGGAGGAATAAATAATAAGTAGTACTATTGGCCAAATTTCGGATCCGGGAATTTATTCCCCAAATCGTGTTAAATCATCCTTGATGTGGGCTTACTTTAGTGACAACGTTTTTGAGGACGAGGTTAGGTTCTGAGTGTCGGGTTTGCACCGTTTTGCCTTCATTTTTGGACTAATAATTATCAAATAAGTCAAATGAGCCTACGGGTGAATGACAATCCTTAAAAGCTAGAGATACAACTTAGGAATTGTAGAAAGAGTATTACACAATTGTCTTATATAAGTGGTTTTAACCTAAGAACTTAATGTAAACAATGATCTCGTTTTTAAGCATGGTATGGGGAACGTGAAACTTGAGGGTGATTAATATTCATGACATCAAAGCCCTAATTTAAGTCTTAGATTTCTTTACGAGTTTTTTCCATCAAATAATTTCCAAGTTAATAAATTTTTATAACTTTTAAAGTTTTTATCTTTTCATCGTAGTAGTAATAGTATATCTAAATAAAGGCCAAGATGGATTAATTATGATGAAAATGTAACTTTATGCTTTAAAATTATGCATTGCATGGGGTCATTGCAATGGTCAAGTGTAGGGGATTTAATAAGTGTGTAAACACTTATCCTTTTACCACTAAAATCAAAGAAAAACAAGACCTAATCATGTGTTTAATATCGTAAAAGTCGGAATTACGCGTGGTTTTGTGTTTTTGTGTGAAATATGTACAAAAGATCAAAAGGAAAGAAAACACGGGATTTCACGGTTAAATGTGAAGAAAAGTCCAAGAAAGAGACAAAGACAAAGTCAAAGAACCAAAAGTGTACCAAAGATCACGTAAACCGGCAAAATCGACACGAGTTTAAAGGAAAGATCAAGGAAGCCGAAATCGAGCTCGTTTTTAGTGGATTTAATCTTATTGGAGTTAATTGGGCTTTGTGGGTCCCACATTTTCTTATTCGGCCCAAAAGCCCAATAGTGGATTGTTATTATTTAACTTTTGGCAAAACAGCCCGACAAAGGCCCAATTACATTATAAAGAGACGGATGGAGTGTTTATTGGGCCAACAGCCCATTCACTTGGCAAGTTATATGAGATGGGGTTGTTTTGGGTTTACATGGCCCATTAGGTCAAAGTTAAATAAAGGGACTGATACAAGCGTTTTCATCGGGTTTAGAATTAATCTCGGAATCTTCTCGAATTGATCACACCTCAAAGTGGAATGATTTTTCTTGGTGACAAATAGGGGGTTTGGTTTTCTATTCTACTAAAAAGGTGAATGGATGAAGTAAATAAAGATTAAAACCAAAAACAGTTAATGACATAAAACTTGAATTAAAATTAAACAATTAAACGGTAAAGCAGTAAAATAACCTCACTGAAAACTTGCTTGATTCGGAATAATGTTATTGATGTGGAAAAACTGAAGAAATGCCCTATCCGGAATATAAGGTCATGCGGAATAAAAGTCTATTCGGAATACAATGCTTATGCGGAATAAATGGTGCTCAGGAATAATGGTGCTATCCGGAATAAATGACCATCCAGAATAATTGACTACTCGGAATAATTAAGCTACTCGGAATATGGTGTTATCCGGAATAATTGACTACTCGGAATAATTTGCTACTCGGAATAAAATGGCTATCCGGAATAAATGGCTACTCGGAATAATTGACTACTCGGAATAATAATCCTATCCGGAATGAAAGGCTACTCGGAATAGATGGCTATCTGGAATAACTGGGGAATGAAGAACAGTAAGCAGAAATAACAGGGGAAGACGATTTTTGATCAAAATAAGCCAAATTTAACCAAAAGATTTAAACCAAACTAATCACTAATATTTACTAGCCATAAACAACAAATCCCACTCATAAAAACACAAAACCCACCAACTTTTGAAGATCAAAATCAACCAAACAAGAACTTTAAAACTTTAAATCAAAGAACAAGATGAACAAGATGAAATGGAAAGATTATAATGATGATTAAGGTTTAAACAATCAAAGGAAAAAGATTAAAAGCTAACAAGATGAAGGATTCAACAAAATGAAAAAAATCACCAACACCTTAGTGGTGTTGGCTTCCTACGAAAGAAAAGAAGAAAACTGGGAAATGAAAAACTGGTTCTAAATGTGTGAGGGGTTTGTCCTTATATAGGCTAGTGGTTGGTTGGTGAAGTGGGATTTCTTCCTCTCTTCTTGTCTTCTCGTCTTTTCAGAAAAGTTGACGTTTTCGATTCTGATTCGGGATTTGTCGATGATTAAATTCAACTCGTCTTTTAGTTTCTTCGTTTAATAGACTTGAGTTCCTTCGACATATGCAAATCTTCCATCTTTGGTCCTTCTCTTCGATAAATCTTCAAAAGGCCCATTGACTTCAAATCTTTTGCATCTCTTGGACAATATACTTCGTCTTGAGTCTTTTTCCTTTATAAAACCCGTGCAATCCCATGTTTTCTTCAATATTCATCCGGTTGACTCTGAAAACACAATAAACATAAAAACCAGGCATAATTCCAAACAAATGATATTAAATACGCGTTTTGGTCTTGTTTTAGCAAGAAATAAGTGGTAAAAGGATGGGTGTTTTCACACCTATCAAATCCCCTACACTTAACCATTGCCATGCCCTCATGCAATGCTTAGCGATAAAGCAAGTTTACACTTTTCTCATAATCAATCAACCTTGGCCTTATTAACATGCTACTAAAACAAAAATTAAAGTAGTAAGAGAAATTAAAACTTTAAAAGAAACAAAAGGATAGAAAACCATTTTCACTTGAAAATAGATACATGGAAATAACTTGCAAAGAGATCAAGGACTTACATTAGGGCTTTGGTGCTGCGAAGATTTATCACCCTCAAGTTTCACGTTCCCCAACTAAGCTTAAAAACGAGATCATTGTTATTATAAGTTAGCAAATCAAACACTTACACACATGGCTTAATTATATGCTTAAACTCCCTTATTCCTAGGTGTATCTCTTATATTTTATTTTTGTCTTAGAATGATCATGAAGATGCATTTTTGGACTTATTTCGATAGTCTATTTAGGCTGAAAGCAAAGTACCACGATTTGATCAATAGTTAGCTAAAGGACAAAATCTCTTAAAACTGCTTCTCGGGATATCAAAAATTTCATATCTTGGCATAACTCGGTTCACGATTTGAGACCTTTCTCGGGCCGATATTTGGCATGTACTTCATACTTCATATCTTGAGAGACGTTCTTGAGATAATGGTCTTCTCTTCGTTAATAGAGTTTCTTCACTTGGAGACTTTTGAGGGGTACTCCAACTTTGTTGACCACGACTTCATGATTATTTCTTCAATCGCTAATTGGGATTTTGAGATACAACGATCCGCCTCCTTTTCAGACTTGGATCTATTTATCCTCATACCTTGTTAGGGTCTTTTCGGATAGACTTCTCCATGATCTTTACGGGAGTTGATTGCTTTTCGTCGTGAGTCTTGATCCTTCATATTGATTTTGGGAATAATGCTTTACACATCACTTTGGATCTTCAGCAATAAAATTGAATCCTCATGCCTTGTTAGGGCCTTTTTGGACTCGCCAATCTTCGCGCCCCGCTTCATAAGTTATGCCTTGGCTATGAACTCTTATCATTACCGAGCAACTTTTAAACGATCTTGGGCTAGAAGCTAAGTAACTTTTCAAATCGTACGACCTTACTTATTGAAGATAATTTATTAGCAAGTGATGGGAGAATAGGCAAATAATTACACCAAGTGAGCTTGTGCAAGAACACCGACTTATAATTGACTCTATCATTTCTCGTTCTCCACAATTTAAAATCTCAAGTAATGAGACTCGTGGATGCTTAGCCTAATAAACCAATTAAGGTCTACATGGTTAAGGATACTAGCTAGAATAAACTTGGATAAGTCTATTCAGGTTGAGTCAAAATAATCGCAACGGGCCTAATATGTCAAAGACTTCTAAACTAGCTACACCACTTTATTAATATTTTTTACTTTATTGCGGGATATATACATATGAAAGCAACGATAAAATTTAAAAATTACGACTAAATGGCCAAAGTTAATTAAAAATTTGAAAAATGCTGAAAAAGTTGATATTCTGGTTAAATGAAGGCATTTTAATGGAAAAGTCCACTTAAAACTTCGATAGAAGTCCCCCCTACACTTAATATAAACATTGTCCTCAATGTTTAAGAATGTGCGAAAAGTCTCCCCTACACTTATGACATTGTGCACGTTGGTTAAATCAAGCTAAGGAAGAGACGACTAACGTGATCAATTTCAAATGTGAGTATGAAGAAAATTGAATCACGATAGTTGAGAGACAGAACCGGATTTTGGATAACACGGGAGCACGGTTCTTCAAAGGTTCCAAAAGTGCACTTATCCTTGTAATCACATCACCACATAAACACAAAGAACCTATAGAGGTCCCCCTACACTTAGGAGGTTAAACGGAAAAGGATAGATACTCGGGTTGCCTCTCGAGGAGCGCTTGTTTTTGATAACCGAGTCACGAGCCTGACTCGACCCAAAATTAGTTCATGGGAAACGTGGTGAGGGATGGAATCATCTCATGAGAGATGTCCTCACCAAAGTACAACTTCACTCGTTGGCCATTCACCTTAAAATTAGGTCCATTAGGTTGAGCGAGCTCGAGAGTACCATATGGAAAAATTTGGGCAATGGTGAATGGGCCGGACCAACGAGATTTTAGCTTGCCCGAAAAGATTTTCAACCGAGAGTTAAAGAGTAAAATTTTGTCTCCAACTTGGAACTCTCGGTTTTTAATCTTAGATTCGTGAATGAGCTTAGTCTTTTCCTTATAGATCAAAGAATTTTCATAAGCCTCATTTCGGAGTTCATTCAGCTCATTGAGTTGGATCTTGCGTAGGTCACCGTCTTTGTTGATATCAAAATTAGCCCACTTCAAGGCCCAGTAAGACTTGTGCTCCAACTCAATGGGGATGTGGCACGCTTTCCCGTACACGAGGCGATATGGTGTATAACCAATCGGAGTCTTGTAAGCGGTACGAAAAGCCCACAAAGCATCATCAAGTTTATCAGCCCATGTGGCATGATGCTCTCCCACGGTTCTTTCAAGAATTCGCTTTAATCCTCGGTTAGAGATTTCAACCTGGCCATTAGTTTGTGGGTGGTATGCGGTGGAAAGACGATGATTTACACCATACTTAGCCATGACTCTAGCAAATTGATCATTGCAAAAATGAGTCCCGCGATCACTAATAATGGCACGAGGCACACCGAATCTAGCGAATAGCGATTTCAAAAAGTTACAAACCACCCTTGCGTCATTAGTGGGTAAAGCTTTGGCTTCAACCCATTTGGAAACGTAGTCAATGGCTACAAGGATGTATTTGTTTCTTTTAGATGAAGGGAATGGCCCCATAAAGTCGATACCCCAAACATCAAAGATTTCACATTCTTGATTTTGTGAATAAAATTAGCTAAGTCACTGGAATGCTGACAAGAGGAAATTGGACGCTGACAAGAGTAAACGGGGCACTGACAGGTGAGACGCTGATAAGAATTATCAAGGCGTTGACAAGAAGAATTTTAAGACAAAGACAAGGACTAAATCTGCCAATGATGAATTCTTCAAGCTGGTGGACAACATATGAAGATAAGAATTCAGAATATATTCTTAAATGTTTAAAAGATTTAGTCAATAAGTTATGTTTATCTTATGTCTTTTCCTAAAATAGTTGATCTTATCTTTTTGTACAAGGCTCCTTAAACCTATAAAAGTAGGCCTTAGGGTTAGACATAAGACACATCTTTTCACACACCTTTTCCATATATCTCATAACACTTTCATTGTAATCATTCATTGATATTATTAATCAAAGTGAAAGTTTTGTTTACTTTGTTTTGTTCTTTGTTCTAAGTGTTAAATTCCGCATAACACTTAGTTTGTTCAATACAACAAAGTTTCTCTACGTATTATTCTTGATTCAATCTCAGTAATACAAAGCTAAATCGATCTAAGTTTGGGATCAACAAGTGGTATCAGAGCTTGTTGAGAAACTTTGATTTGAAGAACGAAATCCAATATCGTGAGGTGAACCAGGCTAAGGAAGAAGGTGAAGAAGAAGCTGATGATGTTTTCAGTTAAGTCCACGTCTACTTCAAGTTCCACAAGTTCCAATTCTTCTTCATGTTCTGATAGTGAGGTATGTAATGACTCTTCTTGTAGGTTAAATACTGAGAAACTTAACAAAGAGGTGTTAAGATTATTAGATGATGTGAGTACTGAAAGATGCAAACTGTCTAATTACCAACTAGCTCTTACTCAAACTGAAAAAAGACTGTAGTTGAGTATAAGAAAATGGAGTTTGACCTAAAAGATAAAATAAATATCTTAAAACATGATTTAAATCAAAGTAATGATATTAGAAACATCATGAATAGGGTCAATGCTGAATTACAGGCTAAGTTAGATGAGGCTATTAAGAATAAGGATAATGTAGACCTTAAAATTCATAGATTTGATAAGGCCTCACAAACCCTAGGAGAATGTGTTAGTAAACAAAGGGATTCTAGGGACATGACTGGGATTGGGATGAAAGAGTATTCTGGTGTTCCACCACCAGCTGGGGACTTCTATGGTGTCCAAAGAAAGGACTTGTCTTGGACTGGTATTCCAGAACTCCAAGAAGAGGAATTTATTCCTCCACCTAGAGTTCTTACCCCAGTAGAGGAGTACAAGCAGAAACTAACAGATTTAGAAGAATGGAAGAAGGCCAACCCCACTTTGATTGTTAAGGGTGGGATGCTTAATGAGAGTCCATTTGTGCCTACACCCATTAAGAGTCCAGTAGTATCTACACCTATCACTGTGACCAATCCCATCACTGGAAAATCTGTTAATCTTGGCTCCCCAATTAAGAAACAACCTAGTGTTAATTATGCTGTGTTGGGAATAAAATATGGGTCAGATCATCAAACGCTGATAAGAAGAAAGTCAACGCTGATAGATTGACATTGGACGCTGATAGAAGTCAACGCTGACAGCCTTGAAGATTGACACTGATAGAATATCTTTTGTTTATTTGTTTCTTTATTTATGTATGGTAAAGATAAGCACAACATTGTATTTTCTATTATTATCTTTACCTAGAATAGTTGATTCATAGCTTATTGTACAAGACTTCTTGTTCTATAAAAGAAGGTCTTTTAGGTTAAAGTCATATATCAGTTTTCATAGTATTCGCAAGTTAAACCTTTCATTGTAATCAACACGATTATTCTAATACAAGTGAAAGTTTGTTTAACATCATTGTGTTTTAGATCAAGTGTTAATTCCGCATAACACTTTGTTACTTTATTCATAAGCAAAGGTTTCTCTACGTGTAGTACTTGATCTAATCTCGTATACACAAAGCTTAATCGATCTAAGTTTGGGATCAACAAGTGGTATCAGAGCTTGTTGAGAAACTTTTGATCTTTAAGTAACGCAGAACCCTAAAACACCAAACCCTAAAAACCCTAAAATTCTCAAAACCCTAAAAACATCATGTCTGGCACAAATCAACCTCCTGCTTTGCTACAAAACAACTTCTCAAACCCTAGTATCAAAATTCCCATGTTTGATGCCAGGAACTTTGAGCTTTGGAAGTCCAACTTTGAGCAATACATAGCTATTCATGACTACACTCTTTGGGAAATTATCGAATATGGGAACACATTCGATAAAGCAGCAAAGATTACTGCTGCTATTGCCACAAGGACAGCTGTTCCTAATTGTCCTGAATCTGATAAGGTGGAAAAGCCTGAAGATGGGAGAGCTGTAGCTGTTGAAGACATAGCCAAGAAGAGGGTGGACATGAAAATCTTAAACATCTTGAAACATGCCCTAGGTCATGAGAATCAGCATAAGTACAAACGCTTTGAGTCTGCAAAAGAGCTTTGGGAAGCTCTTGAAGTAGCACATGGTGGCAATGCTGATACAAAAGAAGAAAAGAAGAAGCAACTATTGCATGAGTATGCTGTCTTTAAAGCTCAACCTAATGAGAATCTCAGCAGTGTGAGAAGTAGACTTCTTGACATCACAAGTCAACTTTCCTTCATGGGAAAACAGATTGATGACCCTGAATTGAATGCTACTTTTCTCAAAAGCCTTGGTGATGTATGGAAGATTGAGACAAGATCTATTCTTGTCAATAATACCCACAAGACTTCCAGGTTTGATGACATCTTCAACAAGTTAAGACTATTGGAGAATGAATGGCAATTGGAAAGTGATAACAAATCTTCCAGCAGCAACATGGCCTTCTTTTCACAAAGTGAAGGCCAATTTGATTCCATGAACTTCTATGGACATTCAGCAACTGGATCTCAAGGTGTCAGCGCTGGATGTCAATCTGTCAGCGCTGGATCATATCCTGTCAATGCTTTGTACTCAAGCGCTGACACACACAATCATGGCGCTGATAGAATTAAACCTGCTGGTTTTGATCTTGACACTGTGTGTGCATTCATTGCTTCTTTGCCCAGTGATTCAAGGATTACATATGAAGATCTTGAGCAGATAAGTGATGAACAATTGGAAGAGATGGACATCAAGTGGACTATGGCTCTTGTAAGTTTAAGAGCAAACAGGTTCAATAAAAGGTTCAAGAAGAAGATGACCTTTAATGCTAAGGATGTTGCTGGATTTGATAAATCCAAGGTGGAGTGCTACAACTGTCATAGGATGGGGCACTTTATGAGGGAATGTAGATCTCCAAGGAGATCTGATGCTGGGAAGCCTTCTAGCCAAATGATTAAAAACCCAGATCCCAAGGCCATGGTTGCTGTTCAACAAATTGATGGTGTTGGAGAATGGGATTGGAGCTGGATGGCTAAGAATGAGGAAGAGGACAGAGCTTTGGTTGCTGAGGTTAAAGAAGAGCATGCTGAATATGCTCTCATGGCACACTCCTCCTCCTCATCAGATAATGAGGTATATGATGATGCTTTCTGTTCTAAGGGTTGTCGTTTAAATACTGAAAAATTAAAACAAGAGATAGTTAAATTATTAGATGAGGCAAGTACTGAAAGATGCAAAGTATCTAACTATCAAGTTGCTCTTACCCAAACAGAAAAGACAGTATCTGAGTATAAGAAAATGGAGTTTGATTTAAAGGATCAAATAAATATCTTAAAACATGAGTTACATCAGAGTAAGGATGTTCAAGATATAGTAAATAGGGTTAATCTTGATTTGATAGCTCAGTTAGAGGAGGCTAACAAAAATAAAGATAATGTGAGTCTTAAAATCCAGAGATTTGATAAGGCCACACAATCCCTAGGAGAGTGTGTTAGTAAAAAAAGAGACTCTAAGGATATGAGTGGGATTGGGATGAATAATTATACTGTTGTTCCACCACCAGCTG
This sequence comes from Glebionis coronaria, assembly GCA_025667525.1. NCBI lineage: Eukaryota > Viridiplantae > Streptophyta > Magnoliopsida > Asterales > Asteraceae > Glebionis > Glebionis coronaria. The sequence goes on from CM046874.1 coordinate 23,269,679, forward strand.
GGGATTTCTATGGTGTCCAATCAAAGGACTTATCTTGGACTGGCTTGCCAGAATGCCAAGAGGAGGAATTCATTCCTCCACCTAGAGTGACTTCCCCAGTTGAGGAATATCAGCAAAAGCTGACTGACCTAGAAGAGTGGAAGAAAGCTAACCACACTTTGTTTGTTAAGGGAGGGTTGTTGTGTGAAAGTCCAAATGAGCCCACACCAATCACAAAACCAATTGATAAACCTATTAAGATCACACACCCTACCACTGGCAAAGCTGTTGACCTTGGCCCACAAGCTGTTAGAAAACCTAGTGTTAAGTATGCAGAGATGTATAGGAATACTAGGTCTCCAAAAAGCCAAGTTAGTAATCATGGAACAGGCTTCTTTGCTTCTAGACCTAAGACTATGTCTAGAAAAGCTTGTTACACATGTGGGAGCTTTTCACATTTGGCCTACAAATGTGTCAACGCTTCCAATGTCAACGCTGACAGGAACCATTTCAGCGCTGACAAAAGTCAACATAGGTCAAACACTGTCAGACCCAATACCTTTGTGAACAAAAGTTCACAAGTTGTTAGACCAGCCCCATTCTTTTCTAGAGGGTCTAACACACAAGGCCTAAGACCTTTTCAAAAGTCAAATACTTGGTCAAATAGGCAATGGGTTCCTGTAGCAAACCCTAGGTTCAACGCTGATAAGAGCAATCGGGGCGCTGACAAGAGTAATTTCAGCGCTGACAGACACACTGCTAAACCTAGGTATTTGCAACCACAGGGAAATAGGTCTAGAGCTTCTACTAGCTTAACATGGAGACCAAAACAAGACCAGAACCCTAATTCTACTGGTATTTCTATGACATGCAACAGGTTTCATTATATTTCTAAGGCATTGTCAACACCAATTGGGGTTAACTGGGAATTTCATTCAAACAGGGATGAAAATGGGGTTGTTATGAGAACCAAGTCTGTTCTTGTTGAACAACCAAATGAATCCAAGTCTTCTAAGGCTTGGGTTCCCAAAGAAAACTAATGTGTTTTCTTTATGTGCAGGGCATTCAGAAGAAGATCAATGACTATGGATACTGGGATAGTGGATGCTCAAGGCACATGACAGGAAAGGAAGACTATCTGACCAATTTCTCTCCTATTCAAGATGGTGATAAGGTATACTTTGGAGGTGGCTACGGCACAATCACAGGAAAAGGAACCCTTGTCACCAACAATCTAAGGTTTGATAATGTCTTCTTGGTGAAAGATCTGGATTATAATTTGTTTAGTGTATCACAAGTGTGTGATAACAAAAATAAGGTTCTTTTCACAGATACTGAGTGCTTGGTGTTAAGCAAAGATTATAAGCTCCCTGAGGAGAAATACATAGATTTTAGAACACCAAGGCATAAAGACATATATAATGTGAATCTTAATGGAATTAAGGTAAATAATAAAATGTCATGTCTGTATGCTAAAGCCTCAGTAGATGAAAGTAATCTTTGGCACAGGAGATTAGGGCACATAAACTTTAAAAATATTAATAGGCTTGTGAGACTTGGTTTAGTTGATGGTTTGCCTGAAAAGGCTTTCCACAATGACCACTCTTGTGTTGCATGCCTTAAGGGCAAGCAGCACAAGGTCTCATTCAGGTCTAAACAGGTGCACTCTAGTTCTAAACCACTTCACTTATTGCATATGGACCTCTTTGGTCCAACTAATATAGAAAGTTTGAAGGGTAAATCATATTGTTTTGTTATCACTGATGATTACTCCAGGTTTACATGGACTTTCTTTTTAGCCAAGAAAAGTGAAACTGCCCTAAGTCTGATTAATTTCATTACCCAAATTGAAAAGAAGAATGGTAATGAGGTCAAAATTATTAGAAGTGACAATGGGGGTGAGTTTAGAAATCAGTTGTTAGATGATTTTTGTGCCAAGAAAGGGATTACTAGGCAGTTTAGCATAGCAAGAACCCCACAGCAAAATGGGGTTGCTGAAAGGAAGAATAGGACCCTTATTGAAGCAGCCAGAACCATGTTGGCTGATGCCCACTTTCCTATAGCCTTTTGGGCTGAAGCTGTTAACACAGCTTGTTATGTTCAAAATAGGGCATTGGTCAACAAGATACATAATAAGACACCTTATGAATTACTTTGGGGAAGGAAGCCCAATATTGGCTTTCTCAAGCCTTTTGGATGTCATGTAGTTGTTCTAGAAACTAGTGAGGCCCTAGGTAAATTTGATTCAAAAGGTGATGAAGGCTACTTCATGGGTTACTCAGTGCAGAGTAAAGGATATAGGGTTTACATTAAAAAGGAAAAACGTATACTTGAAAAAGTACATGTTAGGTTTTTAGAAAGTAAACCTAGTGATCCTGAGAGTGGTCCAAATTGGTTGTTTGACTTAGAACCTTTATCTAGAGCTTTAAATTATATGCCTGTTACTGATCCAGACATTGTGAAGGTAACTTCAAGTGTTTTGGAAAAGAGAATTGGTAATGTTTCAGGTATACAGGTTGCTAAGGAGGATGGACCACCAGCAGTTGAATCATCTCCCACACAAGAATATGTTACACTTCCTATATGGACAGATGAGTATTATGCTGCTGCTACTGCTGCAAGGAAAGATAATGGTGGTGTTCAAATACCACCAAATACAAACATGCATGATTCTTCAGGCGCTGACAAAGGGAAATCAAGCGCTGACACGACCAATTCAGACGCTGATGGCTCCAACGCTGACAACACCAGTTCAAGCGTTGTTAGCCCAAACGCTGACAAACAAGGATCAGACTTTGGAGACACCTTTACACAGCTTTTCTCTTCCCATTTTGAACAGGGTGGACCTTCCAATATCCATGAAGAGATTTCTGTTGATCAAGAAGAATCTGAAGAAGATATTGGCAACATGGAGCGTGAAATTGAGGACACCAGACTTTTTGAAGGAGGAGTTCTCACTTCCACAGCAAAGGATCACCCCACATCTCAAATCATTGGTGATGTTATGGCTCCAGTTCAGACAAGAAGATCCCATCAAGGTCTTGGTGGATTTATTGCCAATATACACAAGAAGGTTGATACCCCTCTTGTACAAGCATGTTTGTTTGCCTGTTTTCTGTCACAGGAAGAACCCAAGAAAATTTTTGATGCTCTCAAGGAACCAAGTTGGGTGGAAGCTATGCAGGATGAGCTTCACCAATTTGCTATACAGGATGTTTGGGAGCTGGTTGATTGTCCTAGATATGTGAGACCAATTGGGACAAGATGGGTTCTAAGGAACAAGAAAGATGAAAGAGGCATTGTGGTCAGAAACAAGGCACGTTTGGTAGCCCAGGGATATACACAAGAGGAAGGAATTGATTATGAAGAAGTTTTTGCACCAGTTGCAAGAATTGAAGCTATAAGAATTTTTCTAGCTTATGCCTCTTGTATGAATTTTACTGTTTACCAAATGGATGTGAAGAGTGCTTTCCTCTATGGGACAATTGTTGAGGAAGTATATGTCATGCAACCTCCTGGTTTTGAAGATCCTGAAAATCCAGACAAGGTTTATAGAGTGAAGAAAGCAATGTATGGACTTCATCAAGCCCCAAGAGCATGGTATGGTACATTGTCCACCTACTTGGTGGAAAATGGTTTCAAAAGGGGCACCATAGATCAGACACTATTTACAAAGAAGAAAGGAAAACATGTGTTGCTGGTGCAGGTCTATGTTGATGACATCATTTTTGGGTCTACTGATCCAAAAATGAGTGAGGATTTTTCCAAGCTCATGACAGATAAATTCAAGATGAGTGCAATGGGTGAGATGAACTTCTTTCTAGGTTTACAAGTTCAGCAGAAAGAAGATGGTATCTTCATCTCCCAAGACAAGTATGTAGCTGAAATCTTGAAGAAATATGGTTTTTCTCCACATGAGAAGGAGGCTTCCACTCCTATGGATAGACAACACCCTTGGGGAAAAATTGGAGCTGGAAAGGATGTGGATGTTAGGCACTATAGGTCAATGATTGGATCATTGATGTATCTTACAGCCTCAAGACCTGACATCATGTTTGCTGTGTGTGCATGTGCACGCCATCAAGTGACTCCCAAAGAATGTCACCTTTTTGCTGTGAAGAGAATTTTTAGGTACCTAAGGTGTTATCCAGATCTTGGATTATGGTATCCAAAAGATTCTCCATTGGACCTTATTGCATATTCAGACAGTGACTATGGTGGTGACAAGTTTGATAGGAAATCCACAACTGGTGGATGCCAATTTCTTGGGAGCAGATTAATATCTTGGCAATGCAAGAAACAAACAGTGGTGGCAAACTCTACAACTGAAGCAGAATATGTTGCTGCAGCTGCTTGTTGTGGACAAGTCTTATGGATTCAGAACCAGCTGTTGGATTATGGGTATAATTTTATGCATACCAAGATTTTTGTAGACAATAACAGTACTTTATGCATTATTAAAAATCCTGTACATCATTCTAAAACCAAACACATAGAAATTAGACATCATTTTATAAGAGATTGCTTTGAGAAAGGTTTAATACAACCAGATAGGGTAGATACTAAAGATAATGTAGCTGATTTATTAACTAAACCTTTTGATGCTGGAAGATTTCAATATTTGGTAACAAATATTGGAATGGTTAATCTCACTTAATATGTGTTTTTGGAATCTTTTTGTAAAAGTATGTGCAGGATAATGCATTGTTATTGGTCTTTATGATGATTTAGATTTTCCACATTATTTTTCTAACACTGACAAAGGTAAATGTAACGCTGTCAAGTGTTATTTTGCCGTTGTTAGAGATATTATGGTCTAACGCTGACAAGAGTTCCTTCAACGCTGATAGGTGTTGTCGGGACGCTGTCAGCAACAAATGTTAGTTTTGTGGTTTTCATCTAAATGTGCAGGTAATGGTAGCTTTATGCCATTGGATACAGAGTTGCTTATGGATCTTTGAAGAGCTATTTGGACATGTTTTGTTTATGGATGATGGTTGGAATATTTATATTCCTATCTTGACATAAATTTTTAATGTTCATCTATATATTTTGAGAACTCATGTATCATAGTTTAAGGGGAGGTTTAAGGAACCTTTAGGACTCTTGGGTATTCTTATAATACTCTTATCACAATTATAGATTGTGTCCACAGGTGAGTATGGGTTAGTTTTACTAAACCATGAGGCACTGTAGCATGCAAAGGTGACAATCTATGCATGCTGCCAAGACACTTTTGGCCTAGACTTGGTTGTGGTCTGATGGGAGACTTGGGAATACTTTGGATATGGGTTTACCTGGGAGTTACAAAGAATTTTATGAAATAACTTTGTTGGTAAGTATTTTGGTTAGCAAGGGACTCTAGAGGACATTTGTGTCTATCTTGCTTATGCAAGTGTGCATAAATGGACAGTGCTTGCCGCCCAGTAATTATTATCAACTTGTAAGATATTTCCCTTAGGATAAATTACTTTGTTAAGGTCTTTTTCTTTTTAAATATTTTTATTTTTAGACGCTGACAAGTTTTTCTCCAAACGCTGTTACGTCCAATCGTGACGCTGACAAGGCTTTAGGCAAACGCTGACAAGAAAATATAGCCGTTGGGCGCTGATGGGCTATTTTTGACCGTTGACACCTAGTGGGCCCTACCCAGTTGTTATTTTTGACTAATCTTTGGCCGTAATTTTGGGGAGAAGTTACTTTTAATTAATGCATGAGATAAGTTATATTTGATTCAAGATTTTCATGATTGCTCTTTGAATATAACCGCCTCATTTTTGACCAATCAAAATCATGTATCTCTCCTATAAATTTGGCTAATCTTTTTATTCTGGGTATTCATATTTTCTTGTCTAACACTTTTTCTCCTAGATTTTTCCCATATCACATAACCTAAACAGCTTTCAATCATGGCCCCCAAATTCAACTCAAAGAATTTAACATTGGAGTTCAAGAGCCAACACAATATGGTAGCTTACTTGACTGCTGATGATGCTTTATTTCCTCAGTATTCACAGATGGTGACATTTTTAAATGCATCTTCATTGAGGTATGCACTTTCTCATACACCATTAGTCCCTGTCGCACACATTAGACAGTTTTGGAACAATGTTAGTTCCACAACAACTAATGGAGTGACCACATTAACATCTACTGTTCATGGAAGAACATGGGTGGTCACTGAAGCTTTGGTTCGCCAAGCTTTGCGTCTTGATGACGCTGATGGTGTGACTACCCTTGCCATTGCAACAATAGAACAGGGTCTTAGGGAATTGGGTTATCCTATTCCTGCTGATGTCACTTTAAATAAATATCATAAGCAGGAATTTCCCTCTGACTGGAAATATTTGATACATGTCCTTTTACAATGCTTAAGTCCAAAATGTACTTCTTTTAATGAAATAAACAGGTCAATAGCAAGTGCTTTGGTTTGTATAACACGTGGGCTTAAGTATAATTTTTTAAAAAATGATTTTTGAAGGGATGTGTAAAAACAAGGGAAGTAAAATGACTTTGGCTTACCCTAGATTTTTGCAAATGGTCTTTGATTTACAAGCATATTGTTCTAGGGATCATGACACTTTTTATGAGATCCCTAAACAACAGAAAACCATTTTTGCTAAAATGAGCTCCACCAATGAATCCATACCTCTTACCCAACCAATGCTTGAAGTAATTCAGGCTGCACAACCACAACCACAACCACAACCAGACCCTAAACCCCAACTTGAGCCTATTCATGAACCATCACCTTCACCAGAAAACATGGACATTGACCAACCCAGCGCTGACACTCAAAATGTGGGCGCTGACACAGCCAATCCCAACACTGATACACTTCCTGAACAAACCCAAACACCCCTTAATCAACCCACACCCACACAATCTACTTCATCTTCAACCCCATTACAATCTAGGTTGACTAAACGCCAAAGGGTTACTGGAGTGTTCTCCTCTAGTGATCCTAGCCTTGTAGCAGAGAGAACCACCTCCACAAGTGTGGCTGGTGAAATGGGTGAGGCTGGGGCTATTGACACAGGCTTAGATGCTGGTCAAGACAGTCCCAACATCATTAAGACCTCATCCATGCCCTATGATTCTATTTTGGGAGGTCAAATCCCCATTCTAGCTGAGGGCAGATTGGAACCTATGACAATAATTGAATTGACGGCGGCTGTCATTAGCTTGCAAAAGCAAAATGTCAGTCTTGTACAAACTGTCAACAAACAGGGACGAGAACTCCAAGTTTTGAGGGAGAGAGTAACTGTTTTGGAGAATCCAAGTAGCAGGAGTCTAATGGAGGAATCTTCCAAAGGGGAGGATAAAGAGGATGAGGAGGATGAGTTGATTCACACAGCTAGTGAAAAGAGTTCAGAAAAGAGTTCAAAATTTAGTGAATCTTTGCAGATTGCTGAAGCTCTCACCAACTTGAAGAAGCACCCAGTTGTTGATACATCCAAGATGACACCAAAGAACTTGGAAGGATCTTTCAAAGAAACATTGGGCGCTGATACAGGTTTGGACGCTGACACATCCAGCGCTGATAAAGGTAATCGTGGCGCTGATAGGAGAACCTTGGACGCTGACAAAGTTGCAGGTGGTGTTGATGTATTCCAGCCATCAACAATACATCCAGCGCTGATAAAGGTAATCGTGGCGCTGATAGGAGCAACTTGGACGCTGACAAAGTTGCAGGTGGTGTTGATGTATTCCAGCCATCAACAATCATCAAAGATGTGTCCACACAGGTTTCTTCTTCTACTTTACCAATTATTGATCCAAAAGACAAAGGTAAAGGTATTTTGATTGAAGAAGATGTTCCAAAGAAAGATGCAGCACAAATAGCATTTGATGAACAGTTGGCTGCACAACTTGTGGAAAGAGATTTGAAAAGGAGTAGAAGATCACCATTTGTTGTTTCTGAGAGTGAGGAAGAAAGTGGTGATGATAAAGAAGGTGATAGCTCAGATTCAAGTATTCAAATTATTGAAGATCCAGAAAGGCTTGAATATGGGGATGAGCTAGCAAAGGAAAGGTTGAGTGAGTTGAAGAATCAGATTGATTGGGACCTACCAGAAATCACCAGAATGTACCATGCTTGGGAAGACAAGGTTATGGACAACCCAGGTATGAGTTTATCAGATCAAATTTGGGGGTTAGAAGTTCTGCTTAGGGTACAAGCTGACATAAAGGTGATTATGAGGTTTAATGCACAAGAGGTCAAAACCTGGCTTAAAAGAGATAGAAGGCAGTTGTACTATAAGTTGCTTAGATGTCATCAGCCTAATTGGACATCAAAGAAGTTGCTGGCCTTATCTTTTGAGGAGCTAGAGTATAGGGCACATCCTATTTGGAGGAAGGTGCAAGAACAGAATGTCTACCAGTTTCTTTCAGAAGAAAGAAAACAAGAGCTTGCAGAGGAGATGCAGATTCAAAAGGAAATAAGGATTGCTCAAAGACCAGTGAAGAAAGGAGATCCTTTCCAATTTCCTAAAGACATGGATGTGTATTTTCCAACTGAAGGTGTTATAAGGAAGCATCTCAAGCTTTCTCCATTGAAAGCTTCAGATTTGGTAAATGTAGTACCTCTAGATGACAGAAATCCAATCATCAGTTTTGATGAAGATGAGTGTGGATTTTGGAAGATTGGACGATTTGGAAAGGAGGTACATACTTTCACTTCAGTTATTTCTATATTTGCAAGTATAGACAGGGAAGACTTGGTGCATCTATGGAGGTTAATAGAGGCCAAGTATACAGCTGAAGCACCTACTTCAGCTAATGGAATAAGACTTTGGAACACATTTATGACTTTGTGTGGTCCAAAAGAAGCAGATCCTGCCATTTGGAAGGATCTTGAAGATGATCTCAGTAATCTTCATTGGAGGCTATATTCTACTTGTGGTGTATTTCATATGAGCTCTACAAAGTTTTCAGAGTATTTACTTGTGGATGCTGACTATTTCTTGTCCAAAGAAGTGTTGGAGAAGATGCTAGAGACACCCTTGGAGATAGATTATACTAGTGATGTGGCCAAGGACTTGATCAGATATGTTTATCACCAACATAAGAAGTTTTTGCAAGATTCCTCCTAAGCCTTTAGTTTTTATTCAGAAACTTGATCATTGGAGTGGATATCAAGTTTAGGGGAGGATTGTTGGGAATAAAATATGGGTCAGATCATCAAACGCTGATAAGAAGAAAGTCAACGCTGATAGATTGACATTGGACGCTGATAGAAGTCAACGCTGACAGCCTTGAAGATTGACACTGATAGAATATCTTTTGTTTATTTGTTTCTTTATTTATGTATGGTAAAGATAAGCACAACATTGTATTTTCTATTATTATCTTTACCTAGAATAGTTGATTCATAGCTTATTGTACAAGACTTCTTGTTCTATAAAAGAAGGTCTTTTAGGTTAAAGTCATATATCAGTTTTCATAGTATTCGCAAGTTAAACCTTTCATTGTAATCAACACGATTATTCTAATACAAGTGAAAGTTTGTTTAACATCATTGTGTTTTAGATCAAGTGTTAATTCCGCATAACACTTTGTTACTTTATTCATAAGCAAAGGTTTCTCTACGTGTAGTACTTGATCTAATCTCGTATACACAAAGCTTAATCGATCTAAGTTTGGGATCAACATGCTGAAATGTATAGGAAACCTAGGTCACTCAAAAGCCAAGAAAGTGTTAATGGGACAGGGTTTTATCAGTCTAAGCCTAAGTTTGTGTCCAAAAAGGCTTGTTACTCATGTGGGAGCTTCTTACATTTGGCAAATAATTGTGTGAGTGAATACAATTCATTCGCTGACAATAGGTCATCCAATGTCAACCATAGACATTTTGTCTACACTAGACCACAGGCTACTAGACCAGCTCCTTTCTTTTCTAAGGCAGCTAATACCCATGGACAAAGGCCCTTTCAAAAGACCAACACTTGGTCAAACAGACAGTATGTTCCTGTAGCAAACCCTAATTTGGGCGCTGATAAGAACAAATTCAGCGCTGATAAGAAAAAATTCAGCGCTGATAGGAACAAGTTCAATGCTGACAGGAACAAATGCAACGCTGACAGCTCCAAGTTTTGTATGAGACCTTATTTTAGACCATATAAACAAAGATACTTGGTTAGTAAGGGTCAAGGGTCTAAAGCATCATCCCACTTAACATGGAAACCTAAACAAGAGAAAAACTTCAATTTCAATGGTATTTCAATGAGTTGCAATATACTTAAATATCTTGAGAAGGTCATTACTAGACTCATTGGAACAAATTGGGTGATTAGGTCCCAAAGGGATGAACAGGGATTTGTGGTAAAGAATAAGTCCACTCTAGTTGAACAACTAGACAGATCCAAGTCTAACAAGGCTTGGATCTCCAAAGAAAACTAATTTGTTTTCTTTTTGAGCAGCCTATCCAAAAGCAGGTTAATGATCAAAGATATTGGGATAGTGGATGCTCAAGGAACATGCATTGTTGGTCTTTCCACTGATATTATTTTTATCTACTGACATGTTTTCTCTATCATTATCATGGGATAGGGTAGCCTCTGTTGGTGTGTGTTATTGTGGTTTTTGTCTAACTATGTAGGAAAATGGAGCTACATTTGGATGGATACAGAGTTGCAAAATTTATTTATGATGGTTGGATTGTTTACATTCCTATCTTGAGATAAAATTTTTCTTCTTCACATATAATGATTTGTATGCTTCTGTTAAGGGGAGGTAAACCTCTAGGTTTTTGGGTACTCTTAGAGCACTCTTGCACAATTCTAGATTGTGTCCACTGGTGAGTGGGGGTTAGAAATAATGAAGGCTCTTTCCTTATGAAATTGTTGGAATTTCTAAACCTCGAGGCACTGTAGCATGCACGTAGTTTATTTTGCATGCATGTTGCCAAGACTTTTGACCTAGAATTGGGTGTGGTCGTATGGGTGACTTGGGGTAGTTATTATTTTTGGGTTACTTGGGGAGTTGCAAAGGTTTTATATGAGTTACCTTTCTCTTTGGGACATTTGTGAACAAAGGACTCTAGAGTTCATGTGTGTCTATCATGCTTTTGCATGAGTGTATGCATGAACAGTGTTTGTCACTCTTTCTTATTAGAGACTAGTTAATTTCCTTAGGATTATTACCTTTGTTTATGTTCTAACTAAAGTTTTCCATTCTCAAGTCCATTTTATGCTATGACATCTTAGCTGGTGTGATTTATAAACTTCTTTATAGTCCCAAAATGTTTCATCACCCTTACATTTTTCAAATTTTTGAATATCTGGAAGCCTAATGATCATTGAGATGTTTTTCCTAGTGATTGACATCTAGTAGCAGCAGAGATCACTTTCACAAGGGTGTATAGTGTTATGGAGATGGCTGAGACTATTGGCACTAGCTTTAATGCAGGTCAAGTCAGTCTTATCATCAGTAAGTCCATCCCCATGTCCTATGAATCAACATTGAGGATTCATTTCCCGAATGTAGATGAGGACAGTATGAAACATTTGACATTAATGCAATTGACGAAAACCTGTATTAGCTTGTAAAAGCATAATACATAAATGGTACAAATTGTCAAGGATCACTGTTTTAATCTAATAGACTTGTTGTTTTGGAAACTGATGCAAGGAGGATGTTCTTAGTTCTGTCCTTGTATATTGATCTTGGAGAGGAGTCTTAAAAAGGGGAGGAGCAATCGAATTTGAGTGACAAAAGTAATAAAGAAAGCTCCAAGGACTCTACATGTGTTGAAGATGATTAAGACCAAGTGAAGGCTGACTATACAAGTGATTTGAGTGATTGACTTTTCGAGATTTATTATTACTCAAATTCAAGGATAAGTATATTTGTAAGAATCCTCTCTGTATGTTTTATTTTATTCAGAAACTTGATTACTAGAGTAGATATCAAGTTTAGGGGAGGATTGTTGGGAATAAAATTAGCTAAGTCACTGGAACGCTGACAAGAGGAAATTGGACGCTGACAAGAGTAAACGGGGCGCTGACAGGTGAGACGCTGATAAGAATTATCAAGGCGTTGACAAGAAGAATTTTAAGACAAAGACAAGGACTAAATCTGCCAATGATGAATTCTTCAAGCTGGTGGACAAAATATGAAGATAAGAATTCAGAATATATTCTTAAATGTTTAAAAGATTTAGTCAATAAGTTATGTTTATCTTATGTCTTTTCCTAAAATAGTTGATCTTATCTTTTTGTACAATGCTCCTTAAACCTATAAAAGGAGGCCTTAGGGTTAGACATAAGACACATCTTTTCACACACCTCTTCCACATATCTCATAACACTTTCATTGTAATCATTCATTGATATTATTAATCAAAATGAAAGTTTTGTTTACTTTGTTTTGTTCTTTGTTCTAAGTGTTAAATTCCGCATAACACTTAGTTTGTTCAATACAACAAAGTTTCTCTACGTATTATTCTTGATTCAATCTCGGTAATACAAAGCTAAATCGATCTAAGTTTGGGATCAACACTTGAATGAAATTCTAAGGCATCTCGTCTTTATGTGTGATCGTGCCTTGTTTTTGGCAAGCATCACAACGTTTAACCATCTCGTGAGCATCACGATAAATGGTGGGCCAATAAAATCCCGAGTCAAACACTTTTTTGGCGGTGTAGTTGGGACCAATGTAACCACCGGTGGGTCCTTTGTGGCAAGCGTCAAGGATTTCTAAAGCTGCCGGTCCATCAACACATCGGCGAATAACCGAATCAGCACATTGTTTGAATAGATACGGGTCATCCCAAAAGTAAGTCTTAATGTCTTTGAAGAACTTTTTCTTTTGCTGGGATGTTAACCCGTAAACGAGAATTCCACCCGCCAAGTAGTTTGCAATATCCGCAAACCACGGGGTTTCATCCGGATTCGAGTTGATAGACATTAAGGTCTCCAGGGGAAAAGAGTCATTGATCTCTTTGTTCGGATGTTCCCCTTGGTAAGGATCCTCAAGTCTGCTAAGATGATCCGCGGCTAGGTTTTCAGCTCCTTTCTTATCACGAATTTCGATTTTAAATTCTTGAAGTAGCAAAACCCAGCGAAGAAGTCTTGGTTTGGAATCTTGTTTAGTTAACAAGTACTTCAACGCGGAATGATCGGTATACACGATTGTGGTGGAAAGGACAAGATAGGGGCGGAACTTTTCAAAAGCGTAGACAACAGCTAAAAGCTCTTTTTCGGTTGTCGTGTAATGCAATTGGGCCCCCGTCATTGTCTTGCTAGCATAGTGGATTGGTTGGAAGTGTTTATTCACTCTTTGGCCCAAAACAGCACCAATAGCAAAGTCGCTAGCATCACACATCAACTCAAAGGGAAACTCCCAATTAGGGGTAACCAAGACGGGTGCCTTAGTTAGCTTATCCTTAAACAAGTTGAAGGCTTCAATACACTCTTCGGAAAAGATAAAAGGGGTATCTTTTTCCAAGACGTGGGTCATCGGGCGAGCGATTTTAAAAAAATCTTTGATGAAACGACGGTAGAAGCCCGCATGACCAAGGAAACTTCTCACTCCCTTCACAGCTGAAGGTGGAGGCAACTTAGAAATAACATCGACTTTAGCACGGTCTACTTCAAGACCGGCTTTGGAAATTTTGTGTCCTAGCACGATGCCCTCTTTTACCATGAAATGGCATTTTTTCCCAATTAAGAACAAGGCGATTGTCTTCACACCGCTTAAGCATACATTCTAAATTGGCAAGGCAAGCAGAGAAAGAATCGCCATAAACCGAGAAATCATCCATGAATACTTCCATAGTTTCTTCAACCATGTCATGGAATATCACCATCATACACCTTTGGAACGTCCCAGGAGCATTGCATAAACCAAAAGGCATACGTTTGTAAGCAAATGTTCCGTAGGGACAAGTGAATGTGGTCTTTTCTTGGTCTTTGGGATCGATGGGAATTTGAAAATACCCTGAGAAACCATCTAAGAAGCAGTAATAGTCATTACCCGCTAGACGCTCGAGCATTTGATCCATGAAAGGAAAAGGAAAGTGATCTTTTCTCGTGGCATCATTGAGCTTGCGATAGTCGATACAAACTCTCCACCCAGTAACGAGACGAGTGGGAATCAACTCGTTGTGTGCATTGGGAACAACGGTTATTCCGCCCTTCTTGGGCACACAATGGACGGGACTTACCCACGACGAATCCGAAATAGGGTAAATCAAGCCGGCATTAAGAAGTTTGATAACTTCTTGTTTGATGACGTCATGAATATGATGATTAACCCTTCTTTGGCTCTGGATTGCGGGTTTAAAGTCATCTTCCATGAGAATCTTATGAGTATAAAAGTTCGGATCAATTCCGCGGATATAGGAAATTTTCCAAGCAATTGCCTTCTTATGATCTTTAAGCACGGCGATGAGGCGAGATTTCTCTTCTTCGTTCAAGTCCTTAGCAATGATGACGGGCGACTTCTTCTTTTCTTCAAGGAACACGTACTCGAGATGGGGCGGCAACTCCTTAAGTTCTACATTCGGAGGATTATCGATGGGAGGCGTATTCAAATTCGGTTCATCAATAGCAATAACCTTGGGAGATGGTGAAGAAATATTATCTTCTTTAAGAAGGTTCTCAATGAGGCTAAGATCTTCATCCCAATCGGTGGGAGAATCGTCATGTTCTAAGTTCACATCTCCCATGGTGGCTTCCAAATCTTTCCAAAGGAAATCACTTTCTCCAAATAGAGATAGTGATGAGTCAATAGAGGAAACGGTCTCAACATTGGGAAGAGAGGGAGGAATACTTTTACAAGCATCTTTGAAGTGTTCTTCACAAGCCTCATCAAGAACGTCAATACAATTAACACTCTCGTATGAATAAGGCTGTTTAGAAAGCTTTCCCATGTTGAAAACGATTTTATCGTCACCCACTCTCATGATAAGCTCACCGGCTTCAACATCGATGAGAGTGCGACCGGTCCTCAGGAATGGACGACCAACAATTAATGGCACACGAGGGTCCATATCGTAGTCGACGACGACGAAATCGGCAGGAAAAGTGAATTTGTCGACTCCTACAAAGACGTCTTCGGCTATCCCCACTGGATAAGCAACCGTACGGTTAGCTAATTCCAAAGTCATTTTGGTGGGGACTAGCTCAGGGAGAGATAATTGCTTCCAAACGCTTAGAGGCATTAAATTAATACTGGCACCTAGATCGGCTAGGGCCATGCAATTCTCTACTCCCGGGAAGTTGCAAGGGATTAAGAAGCGACCCGGATCACCAAGTTTAGTTGGCAATTTCCTTAAGAGCACTACAGAGCAATTCTCATTAAGTTGGGTATTAGCAATATCAAGAAGCTTCTCCTTGTCGCTAAGAAGATCTTTGAACATTTTTGTGTATTTAGGCATGTGAGCGAGAGCCTCAGCGAAGGAGATGTTGAAATTCAATTGTTTAAACATTTTTAGAAAGTTCGAAACCTGAATATCGTCCTTGCTTTTGAGCTTCTCTTTCCTCAACCTTGAGGGATAAGGTATATCGGAAGAAGAGGAAGTCTTTGGGATCGAAGGATCACTCACATCCTTGGGTGGAGGAGGGGTAGAAGTAAGAGGTGGAGGAATTGGGGAAACAGAAGGTTGAGGAATAGGAGCAGGTGACTCGTTTTCCTTAGTCACAATCACCGGTGGAGGTATAGGAAGCTCGGGTTCCTTGGTACCTTTGCCACTTCGAGTGGTGATTGCTTTCATCTCCCCTCTTGGATTTGCAACGGTGTTACTCGGAAGAGTACCCGAAGAAGAGGGTTGATTACCTTGGAAGAAACCAGCCATCATGTTCCTTAAGTCATTCGTTTGACTTGCCAAAGTATTTCTCATATCAGCTCTCAGATCGTTTCCTTGCTTCACCATGTCTGCTTTCAAGTTGAGCACTTCCCGCTGGAGATTTTCCACAATCACATCATTGGTCCTCATGTAGGTTTCAACATCTTGGTGTAATGCGGTGGGTTGGTTGGGAGGAGGAGCATGGTAGGCGGGTGGTTGATAAGCAGGTTGTTGGTAAACTTGGTTATTTCTTTGAGGTGGATATGGTTGTCTTTGAGGTGGTTGGTATGGTGCACGAGGTTGTTGTTGTTGAGGAGGGTGATTGAGGTTTTGTTGTTGGTTTGGGTTAGTAGGAGGAAAACCGGGTGGTGAAAGAAAGTTGTTTGAGCGGTAGCTAAGCAAGTTGCGGTCACCTTGAGGACGAGCTTGATAAGCGGCCGGAGGATAGGTACCGTATGCTGCATTCACATTCTCAGAAGGGTAGTCTTGGGTGGTGGTACAAGTGGTGTAAGAGTGAGGACCCCCGCATATTTCACATGGTTGGCTGACAGCATTGACTTGAGCGTTTTTAGCGTTGATGCTGTTGGTGTTGCTGGCGGTTTGGGCGGCAAGCGATTCAAGAAGCGTAGTAATTTTGTCAAGTCGCTTGTCGCTGTCACTAGTAATAGCACAAGCGGCATTGGTCCATACACTCTTGGTTTGCACGCGAGACTTATTCTCAATAATATCCCAAGCAGCATTAGAAGTCTTAACCAAAATATTACCCCCCCCCCCCTGCCCCGAGGCACTGTTTAGTGAATCTTGGTCATTCATGCTTAAACCATTATAAAAAGTATTAATTTGGTGCACTTTGGTAAAACCATGTTGTGGGCACTTTCTTAAAAGATCTTTAAAACGGTCCCAAGATTCACTAAAAGACTCATCGTACTTTTGTTCAAAATTGATAATTTCATTCCGCAAAGCGGTAGTACGAGAGGGTGGGAAAAAGTAGTTGATAAATTTGGTCTCCAAATCCGTCCACGTCAGAATACTTTGTGGCGGTTCCTTTGCAAGCCAATGACGGGCTTGTCCTTCTAAGGAGAAAGGAAAAAGTTGTAAACGGATTACCTCTTGTGGAACATCATTGAATTTGATCGTATTCGTGAGTTGTAGGAACCGTTTGATGTGGTCATGAGGATCATCAATGGTACGCCCCAAGAATGGTTGAGCAGAGACCATCTGGATAAAACCGGATTTGAGCTCAAAGTTGTTGGCTGCAATCGCGGGTATGACAATTGGATCATTGTTGCCCTCCACATGTGCTTGTAACAGTTCAATCATAGGGCGATTGTCCGGTAAAGGTTCATTGTTGTTGTTATTATTGTTGTTGAGAGGCGGATTGTTATTATTGTTAATGTTTTGAGGTGGATTGTTATTATTGTTGTGTACACCGGCCATGTCTAAGTCTTCGAGAGGCTCGGGCTCTTGATAAGACGTTGATCGTGTACGCATGCACCTGCAAAAGAACTAACAAAGCAAACAAGAAATATTTTTGTCTTTTTTATGTTTTTTTTTACTTTTTAGGATTTTTGAAAATTTTATATTTTTTAGGGTTTTTGAAAGTTTTTATGAAAAAGTAACGTTCACGGCGAACGGATCCCAAAATCCAAGTTCTCACAAAAAGCTGTTAATCTTAACGAGAAGAGTCGGCAGCGGCGCCATTTGATACAAGCGTTTTCATCGGGTTCAGAATTAATCTCGGAATCTTCTCAAATTGATCACAGCTCAAAGTGGAATGATTGTTCTTGGTGACAAATAGGGGGTTTGGTTTTCTATTCTACTAAAAAGGTGAATGGATGAAGTAAATAAAGATTAAAACCAAAAACAGTTAATGACATAAAACTTGAATTAAAATTAAACAATTAAACGGTAAAGCAGTAAAATAACCTCACTGAAAACTTGCTTGATTCGGAATAATGTTGTTGATGTGGAAAAACTGAAGAAATGCCCTATCCGGAATATAAGGTCATGCGGAATAAAAGTATATTCGGAATACAATGCTTATGCGGAATAAATGGTGCTCAGGAATAATGGTGCTATCTGGAATAAATGACCATCCGGAATAATTGACTACTCGGAATAATTAAGCTACTCGGAATATGGTGCTATCCGGAATAATTGACTACTCGGAATAATTTGCTACTCGGAATAAAATGGCTATCCGGAATAAATGGCTACTCGAAATAATTGACTACTCGGAATAATAATCATATCCGGAATGAAAGGCTACTCGGAATAGATGGCTATCCGGAATAACTGGGGAATGAAGAACAATAAGCAGAAATAACAGGGGAAGACGATTTTTGATCAAAATAAGCCAAATCTAACCAAAAGATTTAAACCAAACTAATCACTAATCATTTACTAGCCATAAACAAAAAATCCCACTCATAAAAACACAAAACCCACCAACTTTTGAAGATCAAAATCAACCAAACAAGAACTTTAAAACTTTAAATCAAAGAACAAGGTGAACAAGATGAAATGGAAAGATTATATTGATGATTAAGGTTTAAACAATCAAAGGAAAAAGATTAAAAGCTTACAAGATGAAGGATTCAACAAAATGAAAAAATCACCAACACCTTAGTGGTGTTGGCTTCCTACGAAAGAAAAGAAGAAAACTGGGAAATGAAAAACTGGTTCCAAATGTGTGAGGGGTTTGTCCTTATATAGGCTAGTGGTTGGTTGGTTATGTGGGCTTTCTTCCTCTCTTCTTGTCTTCTCGTCTTTTCAGAAAAGTTGACGTTTTCGATTCTGATTCGGGATTTGTCGACGATTAAATTAAACTCGTCTTTTAATTTCTTCGTTTAATAGACTTGAGTTCCTTCGACATATGTAAATCTTCCATCTTTGGTCCTTTTCTTCGATAAACTTCAAAAGGCCCATTGAATTCAAATCTTTCGCATCTCTTGGACAATATACTTCGTCTTGAGTCTTTTTCCTTGATAAAACCCGTGCAATTCCATGTTTTATTCAATATTCATCCGGTTGACTCTGAAAACACAATAAACACAAAAACCACGCATAATTCCAAACAAATGATATTAAATACGCGTTTTGGTCTTGTTTTAGCAAGAAATAAGTGGTAAAAGGATGGTGTTTTCACACCTATCAGGGACGGATAAAAGTGAAAATTGTTCACTTATTTTGGTCAAAACTCTCAACCGTTTATTACCCTTATCTCTCACACGTTTTATTTACCAACACATTTACCCACACAAATTTAAACCATCGATACAACCTATGTTTACTCTCACTCTCTCTCTCACCAGAACAAACGTAGCCTCTCCTCTTTTTCACTCT
Source organism: Glebionis coronaria (assembly GCA_025667525.1). Lineage (NCBI taxonomy): Eukaryota > Viridiplantae > Streptophyta > Magnoliopsida > Asterales > Asteraceae > Glebionis > Glebionis coronaria. The sequence continues at coordinate 23,288,793 of CM046874.1, forward strand.
CTCCTCAAACCTGAAAAAGTTACTATTCCAAAAACCCTAATCAAAAAAATACACCAAATAAATTGGGGCTTTTGTGGATACGTGTGATTCACACGTATGGGAAATAAATCCCATGTTTTTAGGAACAAAGAAGATGGTGGTCCTCAGAAACGTGGCATCCTACCTTGATCCTGATTGGTTTATACACCTCACCATCACCATCTCTCCAATTAAATCAAGCCACGTCCTCATCAAAGAAACACAACAAACACACCCCTTGACATGTTGGCAATCCATGTGCAAGGGGTGTCATATCCACCATTTTATCAAGACATAAGAAAGAGAGAGAAGAAAGATCGGTCAAGATTAATTTTCATGCTCACCAAGCTTCACCAGCAAGTTTTAGGGTTTCCCTATAAAACCCTCTCATTCTGTAATGTTAAGGGTGCCAACTTTTATTTTTAATTTTATTATGCAAAAATAATTTTAGATTAATTGTAATTTTCTTTTTTCAAGTATTGTACTCAATTTTCGATTATTAATAAAATTTTATTTCAGTTTAATCTTGTCTCAGTTTATTTGTTTAAGTTCACTGCAATTTATCCTTAATCTATTTTATCATAATAATTAATTTTAGTTGATTTAAACTAATTAATATTTTAAATTAGTTAAATAAAATAAATATTGGAAGAAACTTCCCCGCTGGGAAGTTTTTTATAAAACTGGTTCGAGTGGTGTTTGAATTTGTTTGGTTCGATGATGATAATTGGTTGATAAGGTGGTGTTTGATTCGGTCTAAAAGAGTGCTCAGCGCATCTCTTCTGCTCAAAGGATTCGTCACCAGGTTCATCTTCATTTTTAATTTTCGTGTTCTTAGTTTTGTTTAATGTTTATGTTATTTAGATAATTGAGTTGTTATGATTTTTATTGTTTAAGCTTGTCTGATTTAATTGGGCTATCTGTTTATTTGATTTAGTTTGTATTATGCTTAGATTTAATATCCTAATCTGCTTGCTAGAAGATAAATCTGTTTTACATAAGGGTTTTTGTTATTGGTAAGTCTAGTTGCTGAAGTTTCTGTTATCTGAATTTAAAGGTTATTTGTTATTATTGTTATGTGATTTGATAGTCTGATATTTGGTATTAGCTTATTTAAGTTGTTATTTATTATTGTTATTTGGTATTGTTATTTGATAGTCTAATATTTGATAGTCTGATTTATTATTGTTATTTGGTATTGGCTTATTTAGTTTTAAGTTGCTGATGTTTTGATATTTCGTTTTGCTGATTAAAAAAAAAGCTTTCAGTTTCAACTGATTTGATAGTCTTAAAACTGATTTCTATCAGTTCAAAAAAAATAAACAAAAAAATATATTGTAACTCCAGGGACTCGAACCCGTGACCACCAGTTCAATAGCCTAACGCGTTTGCCAATTGTTCTAGTTCTCCTTTTGATTTTAATTACAGCCCTTTTAATTAATATAGTTTAATCAGTTATTAGTTGCCAGTTTTATTAATTAGTTTTAATACTAGTAGTTTTTGTTTTTCAATTAAATTTACTTTTAGACTTAAAATTAATAAATAGATTCAAAGTATAAAAAAATAAAATAAAAATATTTTTATAACTTTTAGAAATTTAAATTGTTTTAATAAATTAGATTTAATTAAATAGTTTTTTATATAAAATTAGTTTTAAGTTTTGTTTAAATTTTCAAATAGTTTTCAAATTAGTTTAAATAGTTTTATTTTAAATAGTTTAAATTAGTTTATGATTTTTAAATAGTGTTGTTTAAATTTGTTTAATTAGAATTTTTAATAGTGAAAAAGTATTTTATTTTTAATTAAATAATTTCTTTTTAATTAGATTTAATAGTTTTTAGTTTTTAATACCAAACAAAGTTTTATTCACCGAAAACAATTAATATCTACGTTAGAATCGGAAATCAATTCGAGTGAGTCGAGGAACGAAAAATAGAGATTAAAAAGAATTGCAAAATTCATACATTAGCCATTAAGGCAAGTTGAAATTGGTATTGATTATATTCTCGGTGATGCACCTGTGGCATGTGCAGTGTACTTCAGCACCATCTGAATTAAAAGAATTACCGTGCAACTGAGAGAGTTGTCTGAAAAAGCTTTTATTCTACCGAGCTCGTCATCATGAAGAGCTATGGTGTTATCATTCCTTTTATTTGTTGAATTACCGTGAACTAGGTAAACTGATGATCAAAATCTATATCCATTACCCAAGATGATAGATTTGTTCGATCGTTTACAAGGTTCTAGCGTATATTTAAGATTTGATCCACGGCATGGTTATCATCAATTTCGCGTCCGTGAAAAAGATTATCTATTCCAATCACTACATCCAGAACTCGTAATGAATATTATGAGTTTCATATTATGTTGTTTGGATCGACCAATGCACATGTAGCATCCATAAATTGGCGAATCACGTGTGTAGGCTGTAATTTGATAAATTAATGCTTGTGATCATTAAGGACCATCTGTTTGTTTATTAGAATAGGAAGGAGTTAATAATCATTTATATATTGCCCTGAGTTGGCCGAGCAGTGAAAACATGTACCTTGAATAATTAACATGTGATTAAGGACTTAATCTTTATATTATTTGACAGTGTGATTAATAGATAATGAAATCTAAATTGACTCTTCAAAGATTAGAGCCATTAAGGCTTTGGGTTTTACCAAAAAGAAAGTGGAAATATGTTTTGACAAATAGTTTATCAAAGGATTTTTAAGAAATTATTCCCTTATACCCAAATCATTTAACTAAACTCCTTTAGGGGTAAATGTTTGTGTATACCTCAAGACAACCTAAGAGGGATTGAGGAAACCGTTTAAACCAAGACTTGGAATTTGAAACGACAATTTTTGCTTTTCAACTAAGAAAATTTTGACGAAAAACCAACGATTTTTTTTCAAACATTTACGAATCTTATTAATTATTTTCGATAAATCAACAAAAATCATGTTAATTAAATTCAAATTTATTTTGAACATTTTTTATATAATTGGTCGAACTAAGAAATTTATAATTTTTACGTTTACGTTTCATAAAAATTTAATATTTATTATTTAATTAGTTGTAATATTTATCGATGCTTTAAACTTCGGATTGAGCAAACCTGATAAAAATAATAGTTGAGACGAAACTAAAACTTAGAAAATATGAAGAAAGAATTTCTGAGTGAATTGTGGTCATGATAATTACTTCATTAGGAAAGGTGAATGTAGATACTGACACATTATGTAGAAAGGATAAAGAAACAATTAGGATGTGTTCCTTAATAATGACTGTGCAAAATAAATTGCCGAGCAATTTAAAATATAGCCGATGCTTGTAAAAATGATAATATAGATAATAAAAGGGGTTCACGGCTAATGTGAACCATTAGAATTGAGAAGCCGATGGCGATAAATGTTTTAAAGGACACTTGTGGTTGCCTAAATGTGGAGATTTGAGATTTAGTCATGTTGGAATCTCATAAGATTAAGTATTCTATTGATGTCATTTCTGATTTAATGTATCTTTATCTGAAGAAGTTGTACTGATGGCAAATTATGAAGGCAGACATCGCCTGATACATTAGTAAACGTCTAACTATTGCAAAGGTCATCATTTTAATTTTATTCGATTTGGGTCATCGTCGACAGACTGACCAAATCTGCTAATATCATTTCTATTAATGATAGATTCTCGATGAAGAAATTGACTCTTTTGTATTTAAGGGAGTTGTGTAAACATAGTGTGCCTGTATCGATCATATCTATCAAGCTCCTCACTTCACATCGAATTTCTAGAGATTTGCTCAGAAGTCATTGGGAACGAACCTTGATGAGAGTACTGTTTACCACCCCGATCGAAGGGACGAGGCAAAGTAACGATACAAAACACTAGAAGTCTTGTTTTATGTTTGAATAATTGACCTTTGGTAATGAAACGTATAATCGTTTTTCCTTTGGAGAGATTATCATTGATAATTATCGTATTAGGATCGAGATCAAATCTTGTGAGGATCTATATAAAGAGCATCTATAGGCAGGAGTTGGGATGAAGACACCCGACATACACCCATTACGAGTTGGACATGTCTTTTAGGTTTAAGGTTGCCTATGATGACAAACCTGACCTTACAAAATACCCGACCCGTGAAACCTAAAATGGTTGTTGAATTAGGATCTGATTATTGACTGCCAGTAGTGGGCAGGAGGTTATGTGAATATGAAATGTAGATCTTGAAGTGCAGGATGGGTAGCGAAGTTATGCCAAAAATTTTCACCATGGAAAAATGAATTGATGATCTGAAAGATCATGGGGAATAAGTCACCGTTGTATGGGACCATTGAGATAATGTAAAAAAGTTGGTTTGAAAGGCATATGAGCTGGATCTACCCTAGGACTTCAAGGGCTTCGTGAATTATGTTCGTATATCGAACTTGATAAAATGTCTATCAAGTGAAAATCTGATTACTTCTTGATAAAATTTAGATCGGCGAAAAGTTGCATTCATCAAAAACCCGTGAACATCATGGATAGAGAAAGCCAACATTAAGCCTGATCGTATTCCCGTAGTTATGTTTGATGAAACTCACGTATTGTAATGAATTACACTTGTGAGTAAGGACCGAATGTGGAGGAAATACCCACATGGCTCTAACTCTATAAGAAGCGAGTAGTAAGATAAATTGATCTTTGAGGACAAATATCCTGTTTAGGGGTAAATGCTGTGATAATCCGTCAATTTATGGTTGATATTTTATTCTCAAGTATTATTTAAAAATATTATTTTAATATTATATTATGAACTCACTCATTTTTGGAAAGAAATTTAGGTTTATGTCTTGAAGTAGCATCGACTACGTTTAAACCGGAGAATTCTACGTTACGTGCTTACGCTTACATACACTTTTTTGGTGACAGTACGACATTTCAGGATATAAATTTATCCTTGAATATTATTTTGGAATTTTAAATTTGTGTTGGTTCATAAACTCACAAATTTATGAGAAGAGATTAGGACTTACGTGCATAATTTAACGTCCTTTACGACTAAACCGGAAACCCTAGGTTTACGTATTTAAGTTTTTGAACTCCGTCTTTGATGAGAAAAAATTTATTAGATTCGTTTTGTGCCGTTGATTCATAATTTATAAAAAGTTTTTCGTAAAATGACCCGAGGGCACGTAATCGAGGAAACTAGAATCGAGGAGTACCTGTAAATTAGTGGAGATGAGACAAGTTTACACTTGCCTCACCCCCACTATGGGTGGCAAGACTTAGCCAACACACCATATGTGGTGTCAAGTTTATATACACACTAAGGACACATGTCCTTAGTGCATACACAAACCACCAAACTAACAGAACTAGCTACACCATAAACCATTTCTCATTTCATGCAAAACCACTCAAACACTCTCTTCTCTCTCTATGAACGTCCATATCCACCCTCCTATCACCATTTTCATCAAATTTTAACCATAAACAAAGGCTATAATCAACATATGTTGAAGCCTACTTGAAAAGATGAAGATTGGAGGTGATTATAACATGTGAAAATGAGTTTTCATGGAGGTCTTTGGGCTGATTTTTAAGAAGGAGTTTAGGGCTGATTTCATGGATGTGTTCATCCATTTGAAGGACCCAATAAGTTGCCTTGCTAAAATTGAAGATTTGGTAACAAGGAACCAAGCCTTGTTCATCAAAATCCCATCTTTTCATCATCTTGGTGGTATAGAGATTATTTCTTCCTATCATCTTGTTATTTTGAATATGTAATCTTGTATTTTCTTTATTTATGTATATGTATATGATGATGAATGATGATCAAAAGTATTATGTGGGGATCTTGTGTTGATAAATTTGATTAAAAAGATTGAAAACTACATGTAAAAGTGGTAAAATCTTGCTTAAATTAGTAGGTTGTATAAAACATTAAAGAAACCTATGATAAATTGTTAAAATGGATTGAGTGAATTAATATACAGTAATTTATAAGACTTGTACACATGTGATAGTTGTCCATACAATAGAATCTTTATAATGAGTGAGATATGATCAAAACAATATTGAAGTTCAAATCTGAGTAGTCTGTTTTGGACGAACTGTTAGAGACATTTAGAGGTTGATTGAGCAGTAGATAAATCTGAGCTAAATGTATCACATATCATGTATTTTGTGGTGTCCAAAAATGAGCTTCTATCTCCTTGTAGAACTGAAGATATCGTAAAAATGGTGAAATTAAAAATAATAATCAGATTTGTGAAACAAAAGTATATAATATAATATTAGCACTCAAGTAAATATAATATAAAATGAATACTTAAAACCCACTAACTTATATATTACATATAAATAAGTATGTACATTAATAAATAAATGAGACATTTTATAAAAATGGCAATTTGATAAGTTTTATAAGTTATAAAACTATAAACATAAGTTTTATGTCTTTTCGGCTAAAACCGTAAAATTAACGTTTTCGTCAATTAAAACTTAGATGGTCGGACCCGTCTAATGTAAACTTTTTACAACTCATATACTGAGGTATAAGTACATATTGCAAGTAAAAACCGATAAAACCCGAGCTTTATAACTTATGGACATTAACGGGCCAAAGTAGCCCTATTGGACTATTGATTCAACTAGTTTGGATAAACACTAATGGACTTACTCATTGGGCTTAACCCACTTGGGCCCAACATATGAGCAAAGGTCTGAAATTAATAGTATAAACGGACTAATATAAAGAGTTGAACTCTTAATGGGCTTTAATGGGCTTTTAATGGGCTTATTAGGCCTTAATATGAAATTGGATTGAAACTACTGTAACTAGTCAAAAATTTGACTAACACATAACACTATAATGTTGAATGAAGATATAAAAATCCACTTGATCATCATCATACTTATAATATCATCATATATATACATAGCCATTATTTTTATAAAGTCATTGGACAAGAGTCTAAGAAAAGTATTATTTGTCTAGGTTTCCGTGATTGAAGCACGTACCGTACATCCAAATCGCTGATAACCGCCTTTTCCAATCAACGTGAGTTCATAGCCTTGCACTCTTTTAAATGTTCTATGAAATGTTTTATAAACCCGCGAGGGAGATAACATGTTAGTTTTAATAAAATAGGACACCAGTTGTCCTGATTATTTGCTTATTGATATGGACCCAAATGATTGTATGACTCGATGAATGATTATATGACCCGATAAATGAAATGAAATGGATTATTAAAGTTAGGTTATGTCACTAAAAGTCCCATTAGCATGAATTGTGAACTACCGGGATTTGGTAGACGCTTATGCATATAATAGTACTATTTGGGGAAGATCACCCCAGTTCGCGCCTTGACGGTTGATCCCCGTCGTGCCACATTGATTGGTAAGCGAAATTAGGTATGAGAAGATTTATATAAGCGTGATTATTGTGACGACACGCTATTTTAGATGGGCAAATGAATTTCGGGTTAGCTACCCGTGGTTTGTTATAGTAAGGTAGCAATGTCATGCGGCTTATAATAATCCAATAACGAAAATACTACTATACGCATTGAATTACGATATATTGCTGACTAGCAATACGAGGTCTTATTATTGATATTATGTTCGTTTTTTGGTTTTACATAACCATTTTCATATAACGGTTTATATTACACATTATACAAGGTTATAAAATATATTGTATGATGTTTTTACGACAATGGTTCGTATAATGGGTTTGAAGGCAAAAGCCTATATTATGATTTTGACAAGGATTTGTATAAAATGTTTTTGGCCTATTTTATGGCCAACGACAAGGAGTTGTATAAAATGGTTTTCGGTAACGATCATATATACCGGTGATATATTAATGGTTTTTATTAAACTCTATGAATTCACTCGGCGTTTTCGCTGAGCTTTTCTTTTAACATGCTTTATCTCAGGTACTTGAAGGTAATTCTCGGGAAGACGACAAGAATTCATGGCCCGCACTTAAATAACAATTTCCATTCAAATGCTTTGTAAAATTTGTATGAAATAATATGACTTGGGACCTATGTAAATTTAATATTCATGAATGGAAAATGCTTTATTATTAAACGACGCGATTTTTATGCGTTGTCTATGATTTGAGAAATGTGCTATCCCGTAACACCAACGACTCTTCCGCTGAACTAAAGTATGAATATTTGGGGGTGTTACATCTGTGTTTTTACTTTTCCCTTTAGTTAAAATAAAAAATGGGCTTGCGCCGCCTTGTTCCCCTTGTCCGCGGCTAACACAAAGCCCAAGGCAAACCCGTACCTTTTTTTTAGTTAACGTAATACTCGTGTTCGTTTGTTTTAATTATTCGTCCTATTTTGTGATTAATGTTCGTGTTATATATACTTCGTATATATATATATATCGTGTTCTAATAGTCGTGTTATAATTATTATACGTAATAATTATCGTTTTATAAATATTCTTGATCATTCGTTCGTGATTATAATTATTATACTTCATAATTATCGTGTAACATTACATACTTAATAATTATCATGTATTAAGACGTACGTAGTTTCTGAATTTAATGTTCGTGACATGTGTACATGACATAAATAGAAAGTTTTAATTGGTTCGTATGTTTACGTAGTATACTATTCATGGCATTTAAATGCGGGTTTCACATATTCTAAGTAGTTGAAGGGTTCAATTCTTAGAACACCCTGATTCTCGAATATTTGAAGTGATGTACTAAGATGGAAATTCAATCCTCGGGACAATTTCATTTATGCACTGGTTTTGTTAAAGTTGATTTTCATGCAAAAGGAATTGTACGAAATTGGGGAGGGTTGTTGGAAATTTACTACAATTGTGAGATATGGTCAGACTTGTAAATGGGTTTTGAGGTACGGAGTGTACACCCATTGAAAGTCCCAAAATACGATTATTGTAACTATATAACTCAAATACAAATAACACAAAGATTAACTTTTCAAACGCGTAATGCTTTATTAACTATAAAAAGTATTACAAAGTGTTACAGAAACCACTTGTTGAATAACAATAAAGAAGGAACCCTTGAACAAGCAAACTTGATTCGAGACTCAAGTTTGCAAGTGAACCTGGAAGTCGTTGGTTAATAGCTAAGGACTTCAGAGGTTCAGATGGGAGAAAACAAAGATAATTCTAATAAGCACAAGGGTTGGTTTCTTCTTTGTTTTCATCCCCTATTTATAATGGTATGAGGTGGCCACCTTAGTGGGGATAGTTGGTACATGTCAACCTTTCAATGGAAGATGTACACTCTACATAAGGTATGTCTATATTTAGACATCCCTTTAACCAACTTTCTGTGAAAAGTTCTACCAATTGTTCACTTTATACACCAAAGCGTACTAGGCGACTTTATCTTGAATCTCACTTTGTCCCGCCCAAAGTGCTATCGAGATTCTCCCACCTAAACTATAAAGGATATGGCAAGTATCTTCTTGCCAAGTGTTCAAGTGTTTGTAGTGACCTCTGAGTATTGTCATCTCAGAGGTCCTCAAACACTGGAAACATTCCATATACATAGCAGTTGTTCCATAATAGCTGATTAGTATGACTTCAGATAATCTTCGACTTCTTTGACGTTGTCTTTGACTTGAATGTTTCTAGTGTGGCATCTAAAGCTTTGCCTTCAGCTGGTCTTTTCTCTGTCGCTGGTCTTCATCAGCGACACAATAACACTTAGTCTAATTTAACTTCAAATCTAGACTGGGCCATAGTTAGAACTTTCATTGGCCCAACAATCTCCCCATATTTGAACATAAATTATACTAAGTCTAAATTATTGTAAGTGCGTACATAGTTTCTTTTTGCACATAATTCTAACAAACATTCCTCAAATTTATTAAGACAAAAACCTAACCTATAACATAGACACCCAGAGGTGAAAATAAAAATAAAAAGTACAAAGGTTCTTCTGTTAGTCAAGGTTCTAATCACAGATCTTCTGGGCTTCAACTTTATCAGCTATGGAGTTGATTACAAATTCTATTTCATAGTCTAGATCTCTGGCATAGGCACAGTTCAGCTTCTGATGTTGCTTGAGTCTAATTAGCTGAACTATGGAAGCCAGATTTAACTCACACTCCCTTTGGAAAGCATAATCACAAGATTTGTTCATGAAGACCATTCCCTTCTCTGGTTCAGTATAAGCCTGACCATCTATTAGCTTGGTGATTTCAGTGGGGAGTATCAAGTTTCTATGCATCATGTCAACTATCACATCCTCTGTAACCAACTTCTCAATAAGTGTTCCCAAGAGAGCTTTTCTTTTCCTTGTGTTCTGAGGTGGTTCTTGTGATAGCTAAGAAGGCAGAGGAAGCTTTAGCTTCGGGGCAGTGTCTCTTACCCAATTCAACTTTGCTTGAATGTTTTTTCATAAGTTGGGAAGCGCTAGGCCCAGACTTCTTTAGAGCAACAGATAAAAGTTCTAACCATTCAGAAAGTCCCAGACTCTTCAGTTTGAAGTCACCGTTGACTTTGTAATTTGTGATCTGGTTGTCTCTGTAGATGGTCATGACTGGCCTTTTATCTTTATCATTATAGCAGGTGTACTTGGTGATCACCCCTAGTTCAGATCTTTCATTTACAATTTTCAGATATTCCTTCTGAATATTGTGCCTCTTGGCTTCCAGCTCTTTGAGCTTTTTTAATTGAGCTTCTCTGACTACAGGAGAGAGCTGATTGAGAGCTTCTCTGCTTTTTAGCTCAGTTGCTTTTATGTTAGCTATCCTTTTCTGTTCACTCATTTAAGCCTTTTCTTGCTCTAGGGTCATAGGCTGCTCATAATTGCTCCTAAACTTATTAACCTCTAGTAGCTTAATAGTGGATCGCCCTTACTCTTGTAGATCTTCCAAATTGAGGTTCTGATCTTCAGTGGTAGCAATAGCCTAACCCTTGTCTAATGAACCATCTGGAATGTGAGATGGTGAAAAGTTTGTTTCATAACCCTAGTTCAATAACTTAGAAAAACTTTCAAAGTTTTAGGTTTTGGGTGGAAAGGATCGCAGAGGAATGGGTGAAGGGATTGTACTCTTGACAGGTTGTTTAGTTGGTTGCTTCCCCTTAGATCCAGCAGGTTCGTCATTAGAGGTGGAGGAAGCAGATTTCTCCCCCTCAGGTTTAGCTTCAGAGACAGCTGTACCCGAACCCTTCTTTTCATTCCACCTCTTGAACTCTTGGTGAACAAAGAGGCATATTTCCTTATTCTCGTCCTGAAGAAGATCTTGGAGAAGAGTTCGTAAAGGCTCAGAGGCCTTAGCAATTTCTTTAACGTTAGCAAGCACAACTGTCTTCAGAGCAGAGGGTAAGTGCTTTTCTAAAACTTGTTGTAGTACCGGAGGAATGTAAGCCTGCAGAGCATTCCCCAAAAGTTGAGGAAGCAGGGATTAGAGAGAGGACTCCAGTGATATTGCTAGAGACCCTTCGATGACATTTGGAAAGGCCTCAGCAGCTTTGTTAAGGCTCTTGAGCTTGGATAAGATAACCTCATTTATGACTTTAGGTTGGCTTATGTCTCCTCTTTTAAACCAGAGTTGTTTACCTCCCAGACCCTTGACACTTGGCATCCTATCAACAGAGATTGGTTTAAGGTTGTGTAGATGCTCCTAGTGTTGTTTGGCACCCATTTCCATAATGTTTGGAAGTGAAGGAAATAGGATGGGTTTTTGGTTCCAGATGGCTTTAGCAGCAAGTTCTTGAACATTTGCCATTGAAGAGTATGGTATTGGTTGAGGTTGTTGTTGTGGTTCAGTGACAGCGGAAGTGACAACCTCCTCAGCATCTATCATGTAAAACCCGCATGCTTTTACCATGAACAGTACACTTAGTAAACATACGTACATTTAAAAACTTTCATTTTATAGCATGAACACGTGTCACGATTAGTAATTACAGAAGCTATGTACATATTATTATTACGACAAGTATTAAGTACGTGTTAATACACGATAATTATTATCAATAATAATTATAATCACGAACATGAAATCATGAACGTATGAATCACGAACATATAATTATGTATTTACGTATATTATTAATACGATAAATATCGTTACGCATAAGTATTTATAATAACACGAATAATTAATAATAACGTAACACGTAAACACGAACACACGAACATGTATTAAAATAGACACGAGTAAAGCTTCGGGTTTCCCTTTGTGGCCCTACAAGCCGCGGCATAAGAGAAGAGAGGGGCGCAGCCCATGATTTGTTTTATTAAGAATAATAAAAAGGGAAACTAGACATCTACAGAGTTTTCACAAAAATTACAAAAATCCTAATCTCTTGTCTCTCTCTCTTGGCCGGTGGCAACAACACCACAAGGAGGTGTTTGGTTTGATTTTTGTTCAAGAAATTCAAGGGTGTGTTCGTGTGATCATTTTCCATTTATTCTACATGTTTGGTAATCCGTATAAACCTTTATTGTTAATTCTTTTTATTAATTAATAGCTTATGATCATAGGGAATAATTAAACAAGATTAAAAACATGTATAATCATGGTGGGTGAAATTAAAAAGGTTGTTTCGGGTTGTTGTTGTTCGGCCATCACCCAAGCCGAGAGCCATGCCCACGGCTCTCGGCGTCCTTGGTTCGCACCACCCACCGAGACATATATCTCGGTGTGGCTTGGGCTCGGTCGACAGCAGGTACAAGGGACCCCGACATGCGTCGGGGTGTCCTTGTGGTTTATATGGGTCTCGGCAGCAAGCAAACCAACACCACCGGCTTAAGCCGGTGGCTAAATTGGTCAATAAGGGGGAATCGCAGCGCACGCAGGGGGGACCACCGGCTATAGCCGGTGGGAACTTTTGTGACCGAGAAGCAGGGGAACCACTGGCTTAAGCTGGTGGCATTTTATCAAGAACAGGGGCAACCGGCTCGGCCGGTTTGCCACTGTTTTAGGGTGTGTTTGGTTCGGACCGGTTCACGGGTTTTCACGAGTCCGGTTCACGATATGTTTTAATTAGATAACACACGGGTTCGGTCATGACTATTTTTACAAGTCTTATTAATTTTACAAGTATATTATTTTTACAAGATAATTAAATTAATTAATACATGACTTATAATTAATTTAATTAAAAATGAAACTTAGGTTATTATTATTATTAAATAATACATGTTTTAACCTAAGTATTTATTTATTTATTTTACACTATAGTATTAATTAATTATTAAACATGAAATATAATTAATTAATAATCATGACTTAGGTTAATATTAATATAGTATTAATACATGTTTTAACCTAAGTATTTGTATACACTTTAATTTAATTAAATCATGCTTATATTTAATTAAATCTTATAACCTATAGTTTATTCGATTAACAGAATATTATTAATAAAATATACTATAACTACATGACTTATGATATTAATACAGCTTAATTATAAATATGGAAACTTTCTAATTCAGGAAACTTACAATTTTTAGAAACTTTCTATTTTTAGAAACTGATCTATTTTAAGCAGTTAATCAATTTTTGGAAACTTTCTATTTTTAGAAACTTTCTATTTTTGGAAACTTTCTATTTTAGGAAACCTGCTATTTTTAGAAAGTTACTCATTATTACACAACAAGTATAATAATACAAGAAATATAAGTAATACTTAATCAGAATATACATAATGCATGATAAACATAGCATAACGTTAAAATCAGTAAAACAAGACATGAACATATAAAACAAGCTAAGACACGATATTAAATCAGTCATGTACTCAGTAAACAAAATACTTATACTACTATTTATGTAGCATTAGTGAGATCGACGTAGGACTTCCTTTCGTTCGCCTTCTTCGTTCACTGGACATAAGGTACGGATTTCCCGTCCCTTCAGTATGGACATACTTTCCTTATTAGGATTCTCCGTCTGCAGCCAACTGTTTTCCCAGTATTTGTTTTATATATTTGATACCTATGTTAAATAAGAGCCTAAGCCATATACATGCATGACCAGTGTCACCTAGTTATGGAGGTACCATAACCATAACACTGGAGGTACCAGTGTTATGACTTCCCCACGGCGAAGTGATTGCTCGTGGCGTCCCTTTCCAATTTTGGCCATTATATTATATTATCATGTGGGGCATATGGGTGCATCCTAGTTACATGTTTATCAGTATCATCAGAGTGAATGTGATGTGTTCCTTGCATCCTTCACTAGGAGTTGATCCCTCTTACCCAGACTATTTAATTAGAGGCAACCCCTCTAATTGCATGACGAGGTCTCCCCTCCAAGTATTCATGCACGATGGAACCTCATGACCTATATAGGCTATTGGCTAATTAATATAGTTTTCATATAAAAACATAAGTCTTTTCAAACTATAAAACCAGTTTTATGAACATGTTCTAGGTTTTCTAGGACTTATACATTTCTGCTTCTATTAGACTTATTTATGTTTCAGCCATTCATACTATGTCGTATATCCGTGCACTGAGCGCTATGCTCAGCCGTTACTTTCCTTTCTATGTCCCAAAACGGCAGGTACCCAAGGACAGACTCGAGCATTTGGAGGAATTACATAGAATGGAAGCTGCCATAGACATCTTCTCCTTTTTGCCCCATATACTTATGCTTGTTTAGTTTTCACTAGTTCATTTACTTTATTTATGTTTTGGGATTATGTTTAGGAACCGATGTTTGATTCTGGTTTTCCCTATGGTCATGTATGTTTTACTACATATTACCTTGCATGCTTTGATGACACGCCATAATTACGCGTAACGGTCCACTTATCAAAGTAGGGTGTTACATATCATATCTTCGAACCCAGAGATAGTTTCATCATCCTCTATAATGAAAGCTTCATCATCAGGCATAGAGTCAAGATCATCATCAGCGGATGCGTCAACCATGGATGCCCCAGCATAATCATCCTCTACGTAGGTGATGGGGTCATCATTCATTTGTTCCTGATGCAAGTTAAGTCCCTGTAACAAATGAGTTAGTAACATGTGATGAGTTTCTAATGAGGGAAAGAATCACCATTCGCTGCCCCTAGGAAAGCTGGGTGTGATTATCCACCCCCCCCCTATGGATTTCTCCTTGGGAATCTTTTATTGCGAATTAAAATATGGTGAAGGGTCGCCATTCGCTATCCCTAGGATAGTTGGGTGTGATTATCTTGCTCTCCCAAAAGGATTTCTCCTTGGGACTCTTTTAAGTGAAGTATTATATGGTGAATTGTCGTCGTTCGCTGCCCCTAGGATAGCTGGGTGTGATTATCCATCTCCCCCTAAAGGATTTCTCCTTAGGACTCTTTTAAGTTGAAACATGATATGGTGAAGGGTAGCCGTTCGCTGCCCCTAGGATAGTTGGGTGTGATTATCCAGCTCCCCCTAAAGGATTGCTCCTTGGGACTCTTTTTAGGTGAATTATATGAAGTTAATGGTCGCCAATAAGAACCGCTTCCCCAGAGAAAGCTGGGGGTGATTATTCAGCCTTCCCCAAAGAATTGAATTCTTTGGGATTCTTTTTTATTATGAGGGGACCCAGAGACTGAGTAAAGTTTAGAGACTCTGGATCGGGACTTATAAGCACTTTGGTTGTTATTTTCCATAGTACAGTCCAGAGGGTGCAGGATCATCAGGGTGCGTTATGAGCACAAATGAATCATTTCCTAGTGCAAAGACATAGTGTACTGATGACTTAGAGAGCTAGGTGCTGACTCAGACACTCTAAGGGTTGAGGCAAAGCCTAAACCTCATCACTCTCTCCTACAGACGTTTGAGAGTGATTTCTTGTGGATCTAAAAAACAAAGAAGAAGGGCAGACTAATACCTTGGTGATATCAGTGTCGAGGATAATCCTTGTTGTCTCATCCGACTTTGAGACTCTAGACTCTGGTTGTTCGTCGGTAGCGGACTCTGTCTCCTCATTCACTAGAGTAGTGGTATCTTCTTGGTTTTATCTTTTTAGGAGCTTTAGAAGATTGGGCTTCAGAGGAGAGGAGGTTTTCCTTCCTCTTCTTCTTTTTCTACTTAGGATCCTTGGGCTGAGAGGCGGACTGCACAGAGGTCTTGGACAAAGACTTATCAGTCGAGTCTTCAACATTTACCTTGGATTAAGGGAGCAAGGAATCCTCTGCGGCTAGTAGACTAGCGACTCTCTGCATGTGCCTTGTTAGGGGCACCTCGTTCTCTAAAGGATGTTTTAGAGAGGCAGGTGTGATTCTAAAAGGAGAGGAGGCATAAAGTTCATCATTGTCGTATTCATCTCCTAGTAGATCCTCTATCATCAATGAGATGTATCTGGTGTAACAGATTGTGGAAAGCCTAGCCCTCTTTCCTTTGTTCAACAGCTTGGCCACCATGTCAGATTAAAGTATATGGGTGATCCCTATGTCTAACCCCCAGATTAGGTTGTAAGCAATGCTCTGTGGGTTCCGTTTAGCTGGTCATGAGATCCCTGGTTCCCTCCCAGATACTTGATGATGTATAGCATGAGTATCTTCCAAGTGGGTGAAAATAGGTTACTTTGATCGGGGATTTGGAAAGGAAAGCACTAGACGTAAAGGGTAGTCCAGCGTCATCAACTGGCTGGAGTTTCATCAGCGATTTCTTGGCAACTTCACAATAAGGTACAGCTACCATTCCCTCATTGACCCTAAGGCCAATTACTCTAGCAAAATCACTGAAATCGAATGATAATGTGTCATAATGTGTGGAAAGGTTAAAGGAGATGGTCATGGTGGGTTGGTCAACTTCGGCTGTGAACCAAAACTCCTTGAGATATTGATGATAGAAGTGAGATGGGGTTTTGGTGATTGCATCTTCTATAGAACAGTTTTTCAAAAACTTTAGCATGGGAGAGTACAAGGGGTTTGGGTGTTTGAGCAAAGCGACACAGTTGTTGAGATTAATCTTCCCTTCATCTACTGCAAAATCAACATTTGATGCAGCCCTAATGGAGTACATCTTGGTTTGGGATGAGGAAGTTTCAGTGGAAGACGCCATTGTTGAAGGTTAGAAGTTTTTAGAAGATTATAGAAAGAGTTGGTGTGTGTGTGTGAGAGAGAGAGAGAAATGAGATTGTGTGAGAGAGAGAGAGAGAAAGGATAGTCAAGGTATATGAACAGTTTTAGTCGTTTTCCTTTTAAGGCATTTAATGCCAAGACATCTTTTCATAAAAAATGTGGGGCCACTTGACTCTTCGGTGAAACTTGTCCCCTTGAAAAGCGGGAAAGTTGTTGACATTCAATTGAAATCATTTGAAATAAATAAGAGAATATATTAATTCCAATTGAGATGTAACTACCTCGTTACATTCAATGCCCTTAAAAGCCCTAGAGACAGAGATCACTTATCAGATTTTTATTTACTAATATTGAGCTTTCCCAGCTCAGTAACCAACCTAATGAAACTTGGCTCAGCCAGAGGCTTGGTGAAAATGTCAGCGAGCTGGTATTCAGTAGGTATAAAATGAAGCTCAATGTCACCTTTTAAAATGTGGTCTCTGATAAAGTGATACTTGATGTCAATTTGTTTGGTTCGGGAATGAAGTACCGGATTGTTTGAAATAGCTATGGCACTTGTGTTGTCACAGAATATGGGAACCTTCTCATAGTTGATTCCATAATCAGCCAGCTGACTCTGTTAGCCTCAAAATATTGAGTCAAACAAGAATGATAGGTCATAGGTTTATTATTTATCATCTATTAGAATGTTGTAAAAGTTAGTTAAAATAGTCGTGACATTACGGGCTTGATGGCTAGCTTAAAAGGCCTCTTTCAAGGTACTAAGCATTTTATTCAAGCCCGACCTATTAAACATTATATTCCATTAAGGCTACATGTATGAGCCCGACTATATAAGCCCTTCCTAGCATGTTAGGAAGGGTGTTGGTCACTTTTGTATTTTCACTCTCTCTCTCTCTCTCTCTTAATCTAATATTCCTAAGTTTCCAACCACTTCTCTCTCTACTTTCTCTCTCTAGAAATCATCTCTTTTCTTCTTTATTTCTTATAATCTATCATGGTGAAGTGAATGAATGTGGGAACAACAATTGGTATCAGAGCCAGGGGTAGATTAGTGATTGGTGCTTGTTTTTTATTTGGGGTTCGTGATTTAAATCATCATTATATCTCGAACTAATTTTTTTTTTGTTTTTTGGGTTTTAAAACTTCATATAAATCTCCTACATAGTTGTGTTAGGTATTTGGGTTAGTTATTGTGGTTAAAATCACGAGATTTGGGTCGTTTGGATTGTTTTTGGGGTGTTTTTTGAAGAACAGTAGCTACGGTGTGAATTATTATCAGAATAATAGTGTTTTCTGAAAACCATACTAGGGTTTTTGTTTTTGCGAAGATAACAAGTATTTTTATTCCAAAAATTTTGTCAAAAAAAAGATTCCGAAAATCTTAAAGTACAACATTCCGAAAATAGGTAATATCTCATTCCGAAAATACTGTGTCCATTATTGGGAAAATCTTCAGCCTCATATTCCGAAAATACCAACCTTCATTATTCCGACAATCCTAACTTTCACTATTCCGAAAATCTTCAGTTCATTTATTCTGAAAATACCTTGGGGTAACTTCAACATTCTAAAATTATTTTCACTTTTCGAAAATCTTTTGAAAATTGGGTTTTCCGAAAATCAAAAGAAGAAGAGAATTATTCCGAGAATACTTAGTATCCCGATTCCGAAAATCAAAAAACACCTCTTTTACAAAAATCTTGTTTAGAGATTTTTTCCAAAAATCTTGGTTATACATCTTATTCCGAAAATCAGTTAGCTAAAACCATTATTCTGAAAATACAACCCATCATTCCGAAAACCTACAACATTCCGAAAATAAAACCATTATTCCGAAAATCAACAACAGCTTGATTTATTCTGAAAATCAAGTGATAAAATCATTTTCGGAATACAGTTTGATTTATTTCGAAAATCTGAGGGTCAAGAATTCCGAAGATTAGGAGGAAAATTATTAGGAAGATTAGAAGGACAATTATTCCGAAAATTAGAAGGAGAATTTTTTCCAAAAATCATTCTTAAAAAATTTCGAATCGTGAGTTCTTTGGTCTTGGTATTTTTGGTTTTTCGAGAACACATTTTTAGGGGATTTCAACAACTTTTCTTGACCTTAACCCAATCGCACCATATCTACTTAAGATCCGAAGTCACTTCATCAACAGAGAAATGATCATCATGGAAACGAGTAATACGGTTACTAGTTCATACGTGACAATCCTTGAGATGAAATGACTACAACAATGGACACGTTCCCTAAGAGAAAAATGCATGGAAAGTTTGAGACGACTTCGGTCATCTTTTGAGAGTCTTTCATAAGTCTTGCTTGACTTAGGTGAATCCACTGGCACATTCATAAGAACATTCACCCAAGCCATGAAGAAACTTGCGGCACAACTTGTCAAAGAAAGACTTATTGGGAGTGAATGCAAGATCACCTTCACTAATCTCAAGAAGACATTTGAAGAGACATTTGATTTAGACTTCCTTATGTCTTCGAGTACAAAGCAATGTTTCATGAGACATCATAGAACTGCTCAAACATTCAAAGATCTGATCCCAAGTAACATCCAATCCATTGAAACCTATGTCCACAGAACAATCATTCACAAACAAGAGACTGGAAAAAGGTTCAAGTCAAGTTGTGGTACAGTATCGGGTCATGTGAATGAAAGCTGCACATCCGGGAACTCAAAGAATGGTACGCATAATGATCATAACATACATGGGGAAGAAAGCAGCAGCACTGGCACACAAGGTATCAGTTCTGAGACTGTCATCAACAATACACCTTCCTATGATAGTGCCCCTATCTTCAACTCTGATCCATTGGAAGAGGTACACAATGATGAATATAATGTATTTGCCATTGCTAATACGCATGAGCATTGTGATAAAACTCAAACCCTTATTGATACATGTATGACGAAAAAGGTTGATAGCAATACCATACCTGATCCCTCAGACACGTGCAATAATGAGTCTAACAATGATCAACATGCAAATGAGTATGATGAAGAGGATCGTATTGCGCTTGCTACTTTAATTTCTACTTTACAAAAAGATGTCAAAGAAACTAGAATGAGTCAAAAGCATATAATTAATTAAATCCAGTGAGACCATAGATAGTTATAGAGCTTAGCTTCTTCAAAAGACCAACAAGATCTAGGGGTACAAAGGGTTTTCAATTAACAAGAAAAAGGACGATTTTGAAAAGAAGTATAACAAAACTCTTAAGTTTCTAGAAAAAGAGAAACGTAAGCATAACACCTCTTTGCGTACCGAACATCACAAAACGTATCTTGCTACCACTAAAGTCAATGAGCTAACTCAAGTAAATGGTTTTCTTCAAGAGGAAAAACTAAACTTGTTAATGAAAAGGAAGCAGTGGTTGAAAAGTTGGAAAAGGATTTCAAAATTAAACAAGCAAATGACATCGACAAAATGGTGGAACTTGAAACTCAAATTGATTTTTACAAGAAAATTGTTCACAAAACTAATCAACCAATTCAAACCATGAGAATGTTGGCACCTCGTTCATTTTTCAAGGGTAAACCTAGTTTTGCAAATCCTAAGTAGCTCGAGCAAGCTCAATCTGAGAACCAACACCTATATCTTGATGAGTCCCAATGGACTGATCTTGATTGCCTTGTTGTTAGGCCCGATAGTGAAGAGACAAACAATTTGGAAGAAGAGGGTAGATCAAAAATGAATAAAGAATTTGTTAAACCATATAATTATGCTTATGAAAACAGTTTTTATGATCTTTTCAAACCACAAACACATAAATCTCGTGAGCAAATCTTTTTCGAATGTGAACAAAAAAGAATACAATGGAGGATAGCTTTTGCCACTAAGAAAACTAACGTTTCAAAATATATTGGGTACTTCCCGTATCAAGCTTCTTTAAGCAAGAGTAAGCAAGAACTGTCTTCTTCTTCAAAAAATTAACAATTTCAAACGTGTTATGGATGATGATTGGGAACGGCGTGAATGATCTAAAGGCAATAAGGAAATTCCTCACGATATAACTGTGCTTGTGAAAACTATTTTGATTCTGCTTTCGGATAGAATGATGAAACGTGCTTTAGAATTTGAAAAATTAATTCAGCAAGAAATGTTTGACGATTTGAAATATGTGGAGTCTCTTGAAAAAGAAATTGATGTTTTTCAACATGAAAAAGAAGAGATTTCAAAAGAATATGATCTCCTCTTGCAACAATGTCTCTCCAAAGATATCATGTGTCTTTATATTACATCTTGTGCTGATATAGATGAATATTATGATGTTGCATGCAAACATCTAGATAAGGTCAAAGAGTGTGAACGTCTTGAAACTGAGCTTTCCTCGGAAAATTTTAATCAAAAAGAGATTATGATTTATAAACATCGATGTGATTACCTTCAAAAACATTGTCATACTCTTGAACTTGCTTTATAAAATAAAATTGACAGTTTTCCATATGATGATAATTTGCAAGTAAAACTATCTGAATCATTTCGGACAATTAACGAAAAGAGCATAGAAATTACGGATTTGAAAGCTCAGTTACAAGAAAGGGACATAGCGATAGTTGAGTTGAAGAAACTCGTTGCTAAGCAGGGTGGGAAAATTGGGGAACCTGAAGTTATGAAACATGTTAGACAACCCAATGCTTACAAGGATCCAAAGCCATCTATCTTAGGAAAACCGACTCCTTTCTCCAATTCTTCTCATTGAGAATCTAGGTTACCTCTTAAGACTGATGTGCAACCAAGTGTTCCAAAACCATCCATTACACCCTATGCTCATCCATTTAGAAAGCACATTGTTGCTAAACCAAACCATGTCAATGCACCCATCACTTCTAGGACTCCTCTAAAACGTGTGACATTTCGTCTATAAAGGAATCTGTAGGTTCAAATAACTTAGTTAATACCCACAACCTAGAGGATGCTAAGCAAAAAGGGAAGATTCAGAAAGATAAACCCGTGTATTCAAAAACTAGTACACGAAATCCAGCTAGAGTTTAACACACTCCTAATGGTAGTAATCCAAAACCCAGGATCCCTTACCAGCATCCTAGGAATTGGCAATCACCAATGAGAAGTTGTGTCTCGAACACTGTGGCTGAACGATCACCAACAACTAGGAATACAAGGATTTTCGTGAATCCTAAATTCCTTGTATGCCCCACGTGCAAAAAGGGCATTCACAATGGAAATCATGAGCATTGCATTCGGCAATACCTCTATGAGGTCAAATCTCGTTCCTTTGAACTGAGATCGAATGCAAAATCCCATAAGACAACTAGGAGATACACACTCGTCACAAATAAAAGCAATATTAAGCAATCTGCAAAGCGGATCAATATAGGAAATAGTTTCTCCAAAAATAATTCTTCCGTTGTGCCAGAGAAAACTACTCCTAGATCTAGTCTTCAGTGGAAACCAAAGGGTAGGATCTTCACGGAAGTTGGTCTTAAATAGATTCCCATAGAGAAGAGTGTTAAAACTTGCTCCAGCACCAATGCGGGTGTTCTGGATGTAGAAAAGGAAATTGCTACACGTAACTCTAGTATTTGTGCAAACTCTTCTTCTGTCATTGCAGGTACTTCAGCGGATTCTAAACCCACTACTTCTTCTTCAAAGGGTTCTAATTCTGTACATTCTATATCACCTTCTTCTGTTGTACAAAAATCAATTTCGGATTATCTCAGAAAAACTTGAAAAATGCCAAAATAAAATAAAATGCAAATATCAATAGAAAAACAAAATAAAAAATTGAAAAAATTTCAAAATACCAAAAATCTTCTTCTCGAGATGTGTTTTAGTGTCAATAATATGGACGTACCTAGAAATTTCACTTAATAACGACACGGGGATGTACTTAAAGATCGAATGAAAGTTGTAAATAGGTTTCAAAACATGTCATTTCAAGGATTTACAATTACTTTAGATTGTGACTTGTGCTTCAAAGAAAGGAAAGTTGATCATGGTTGATAACTTATCCTCAACAACGAGAAAATTAAGTTTATCGGTCATGAGCTTTTGTTAAAACATTCAAAGTTGTTAAGCTCATGTATACGACCTACATTTAAATGTCAGACTGTAACTCGAACCTCAAATAAAGGGAAGTGTATCTTTAAAGATAACTTATCCTAACAAACGGGTATAGCAAACTATCACCGGTTGAGCTTGTCACAAAACATTCAACGTTTTAAGCTTAACACAATGGCTTGTAATCACTTTCATATTGCAACCCGAAACTATATTCACGAGGGAGTGTACGATTTAGTGCCCTTACCCTCAGAAAAAGAAGAGAAATATTCTTACACTTTAGTGGATTCGTCAAGACATTCAAAAGTCTATTAACTCATGTTTATGCTTTCGAAAATACCATGTCGCCAAAAAGATTTGGTTTTTCAAAAAGCGTTGAACACAATCTTTTAAAAAAAAATCAATGATTATTCCAAATCTTTCAAAAATTATGTGTTCAACAACTCCTATCCTCAAAAAGTGAAATGTATCACATCCTCACAATCACAATTAAATTGGATCAATTTTTGAGGGGGAGCGTTCCAAAAGAATTCATGCTTGTAAGACACATTCTTCTCCCGAAGCTTTTCAAGGCTATTTTTCATGATATATTTTAATCAAATTTGGTTTCTCTAATATCAAAAGATTTTATATATTAGAGATAGGGGAGAAAATGTGATTAAAATGTGATCTAATATACAAGACTCAAGCACTTTTAACTCTTACCCACATGTGCGAAACACTTTCGATTATCGATGCACATGTAAAGGGGGAGCATTTCTGAAATGACAAAACTAGCAAGGTGTTAAACGTTTTTCAAACACTTTGTTAGAATTTAAAGGTGGTTTTATGGTTACGATAAAATACCCAAAACATATTTAATTCACGACGTTATTGGTGTCAAAAGGGTGGTTAGGTTTAAGTCCTATGATCCAACCAGAACCGGTGGGATCTTCCCAGGGACAATCCAAGAGATTATTAGAAGTCCTTAAGAAAGATAGAGTAGAATGTGAATGTTGTTGAATGCCGACTAAGTACTTAAGCTAGCACTGGAACAATCACAACAACGTGCTAGTGATGACGTCTTGGTAAGCATTGAAGGGGTTGAAGAATGAAAAAGAAATGTAAGGATAAAGGGTGAAAAGAAATTAGCCCAACATACAACTTAGGCAGAAACCAGGTCAACTCATCATGAAGATAACACATCATGGACCCAGTGATGTAATGCACAACCCTTTCCTAGTTGATTCAGGCTTCTCTCAACCGAAGTTTGTCTTATTATCACGGATAACAACACGACTTCTATTGACTTTCTCACTCCGAGATAGTTGATATTGAATAGGTGCCATCTGCTCCAGCCTCCGACCACTAAAAGTACACAAATCGAGTATAGAGCCAAGAGATCAATCAAATCTCGTTAGGACACACTGAATGACGATAAAGAGAGTCCTACGCTATATCCTTGTGATATTACTAGAACACTCAGAGTGATACTACTCAGTTTTCACAATGATGGGTGGAAATCCCTCCAGTGTTAACATCAAACAGCACTGCGGTAGGTCATATGTAAGATTCATTATGAATTGAACATGTGTAAAACTAAAAAGAAACAGTGGTTTGATTCTGAATTGATTCAAACTCGTTTCAGGTTTCTACGCAATATCTTTATGGTCTTGCCAGAAAATTCAAAGTGATACTTATTAAAATTTACAGTGATGCATGGAAATCCTTCTAGCGTCAACATCAAACAGCGTTATGGTAGGTGACTTGCGAGATTCTTTATGAATCAAGCTTGTGTCAACTGGAAAGCAACAATGGTAAGATTCTTTATGAATCAAACTTGTTCCAGGAATTTGAATTGACGACTTTAATCAAGCGGATATCTCTAATTAATTCACTCTTTATGTTCGCAGTCTTGCTTTGAGACGGTCGAATAAAGAGAACGGTTAGTACAACCACGAAACCCTGTCAAGGAGGTTCTTAGTTGAATCTACCTAATCATAGGTACGATATTTAATATCTTGTAACGGTCTTCACCGAGCAGAGGTAAAACACTACCGATTTAGGACGAATGTCAAAGCCATTTAGTCCGTGTCTATGTTTTGTCACAAGAAGGTGACGTTACGGTGTACTCAACAAAGTGAATGATTCAAAACCACATACTCATGCCCAAAGACATATTCAACAATCAAGAAATCTAAAGACTTCCGCAACTCTGTGATCCAAATCTTCCTTCAACAATTAATGTAGAGGAATGACCTATATTCAAAGGAGATTGTTAGCAAGCTTTCAAGATGATGTATAGTGTGAGCATGTGAATGAAGACACAAGATCACAAGTTGGCAAAGACAAGTCAAGGATGATTTTAAGATCTCAAATTTAAAGACAAAGTAGAAAGACAACAACAAAGGCTCAAAGATCATAGCATGAAGGAACAAGACTATTGTCACACGTTCAAGACTCATTTATGACGAGATTAGTAATCTCCATAAATCTTCAAATGACAAAGAGGAATTGTAACACCCCAAAATGTGATATGCGGAAGCGGTGAAGCTCGGGGGCTGTTACGTCATTGTATCATAGTTCAAGGTATAAGAGAACGACTCTAAATGAGACGTTTTATAAAAATACCTCGTTGAATTTAAATTAAAAGCATCACAGTACAAAAGGTCTCAGTTTCAAAAGATAGTGCAGCGGAATGTAAAAGTTTTAAACATCAACGAGATAATAGTTCAAAAGCATAAGTAAATAAATGTCCGAAGATAGCCAAGAAATGCATGCGGACTCCAAGTACTTCACACAGCAGATACAACTCATCATCAATTACCTGAGATAAATGCTAAATTGGGTCAACATAAAGTTTGTGAGAATATAGGTTTCAAGTAAAAATTCATAGTCATTCAATTTCAGATTTCATTTCATGTACACATGCAACTATAGGAGATATAGTGCCAAGTGTAGGATAAATTGGATGTTCACAATGTTATTTATGATAGCTAAGCTCGTGACATCGAAACTAGTGATCCAGTGCATACAATAGATTGCATACATAAATTTTGCCCCAATGGAGTACCTAGCCAAGATAACTCCGTTCATACAAATGGTACACACTCGTCTGACGTCAGAATGCCCGAGTGGAGGTTGTCAACCCTCAATAGATCTATCTGTAACATAAGAGCTTACTCCAGCAGAGTAACGAACGATTCACGATAGTGGGTACTATGGCTAAAGCAACTTAAGCTATCTCATAAATAGTGTTCACAAAGCGTTCACAGAAATCAAGTTTTTACTTGCGTCCAGAAGCAAGTCATCAAAGCATTTATCACATCCCAAAACATTAAACATATATAAACAGTTTAATACGGAATCTATAAACTCACCTCAAGCAACGATTCAAACCGCACAAGTAAGGTTAAATAGTAGCG
Source organism: Glebionis coronaria (assembly GCA_025667525.1). Taxonomy (NCBI): domain Eukaryota; kingdom Viridiplantae; phylum Streptophyta; class Magnoliopsida; order Asterales; family Asteraceae; genus Glebionis; species Glebionis coronaria. Next base: position 23,315,261 of record CM046874.1, read on the forward strand.
ATCAACTCTAGCAACAACCAAAATATAATACTATAGTTTAGGCGCTAGCAAATAAGTCACAATAGTTCATCACGTACGTTACTCATCAATCAAGTATATATTTTGTTGTTAAAATCGTGACTTGTAAATGTTACATCGTTATAAACATTATAGTATATATATACTTAGGCAAAAATATTTATTTTTGACTCGACGAAATTTCGACAGCCTTTCGGCGTAAATTTTAATTTACCAAAATTTATCTTAACAAATTTTCTTACGTGAATTCTAACGAAAATTCGGCAGCCTTTCGGCGTCACATAAAAATTTTCCTTTTTTAGTAAGTACTCAAATCTCGTCCTAAAACCCCTATTTTCAACAATTTCTCAATCGCCAACAATTCAACAAGTCGTTTTTTCACAATAGTAACAATTTCCACTTCCAACGTTCAAACTTTCAATAGTACAACAAGTATTCACATTTCGAGCTAATACGCTTTTACAAAACAAGTCCAACATTCATACATACCATTTAGTAACCATTTCGACACTTAAAACAACTCCGTTTAACTCGAAAATGTCGTTTCGACCACTTTAAAAATCTGGACAGCAACCAGTTTTAGTGTTGTTCTCCAAAAATTAAGTTTTCCGACAACGAAATTTAAACGACAATATCTTACTCCTTTTAGCTCCGTTTTTAGCCCGTAATATATCGAAACGAAGGTATTAACTTATATTTTCATAATCTCGTAATAAACTAGTGTCAAAACAATTTTTACGACTCTCTACGCCTCTTACAAAAGTCGGACAGATTGTATATTTTCCGTAAAAACCCGTTTTCGACCATTTTCAAGCGTAACCACTAGTAGTAACACTACTAGTTCCCTCCAATTTTTCATAAACATCAACAAAATCAAAGATTTTTCTTCAAGTTCACAAATCCAAAATATACATACTTATATTTTTCACAAATCCTTCAATTAACCCATTTTCATGTATGGATCTAATAGATCCACACTTAATTTCCATAAATCTTAAAATATTTCATGACCAAAAATAATTTTTATCATTTTATTTCAAGAAAATACTTGATGAGTAACATGCATGCATAGATCTACAAAGATTATTCATGGAAAATGAAAAGATGAAAAAGGTTTAAGAAGTAACCTTGAGTAACGATTCTACGTAGTCACAACGAACCGATCTACGCTCTAACCCACTAATAATCAACAAGAACTCTACTCTAAAACTTCAACCCAAAAACTACTCAAATCATCAAACCAAGAAAGACCATTCTTCTTTATGCTTATACAAGCTCTAGGGTGATTTTGTTTTGTGTTAATTCTTGTTAAAATGAAGCTTTTAAAAATCAACAATGGTGGAAATGTGTTTGTGTTTGTGCCGTGTGTTTTGAGAGAGAAGAAGAGAGATGTGTGTTTTTTGTTTGAGGTGAAAATGAGTGAATAAGTGAATTATTTGAAGTGTTTTTGGTTAATAAGTTAAGGTGTGTAAGGTTTATAACCTTAAGCCAAATAAGGCAAAGTGTAAGGCTATGCACCATGTGCATGTTTTTGGCCGGTTATGAGGTCCCAAATGGGGGTAAATTATTCAAAAATTTTACTATGGTAATTAGTTAAAAGGTTTAAGGTAAAAAGGTTAGTTAGTTTTAGGTAAATATCAAAAAGTATATAGTTAAGTTAAAAATTACGTAAAACTTAAAAATTTGACGAAATATATTAAATTTACGATTTTTCGACGAAAACTGACATTTTATGTTTGGTAAAGTATTTTATGCATGCTAACGACGGTTAAACGTAAAAACGACGTAAAATACGAAAACGCGTTACGTTAATTAAATATTCACAGTAAATACGATTTATTACTATAAATAGCAAAAATACTAAAATACAGGCATATATAAACATATACAGAAATATTTAAATACGCTGCGCAAGAAAATACGATCACGCTGTTAAAAACTAAACAGTTAAGCACATAATTCACAGATAACGAATAATCTCATGGATTATCGTCAATTCATTGACCGTCTCAGCACTTTGGTCAGGTTCACAGAAAATGTTCAGAATAATGACTGAGCTCAGTGTCAGGCCATTACTCGTCAGCAAACAGTTTTTCAGAAAACGCGGGATAACTTCCCGGTTCCAACACAGTTAAATCACATAGTTGACTAAATAAAAAGTCAAAGGGTAAAATAGTCATTTTGCAAAGTAGGGAAAATTACCAGGTGTTACATCATCCCCTTGATAGAGAAGCTTTGTCCTCAAAGCTTAGGAGTGTCACGGTTTCTAAAATTGTCAAAGAGTTGCAGATATTTCTTGCGAAATTGATCCTCACGCTCCCAAGTGAATTCAGGTCCACGTTTAGAATTCCACCTCACCTTGATGATAGGAATACGACTCTGTTTCAATCGTTTGACCTCACGGTCCATGATTTCAACAGGTTCCTCGACAAACTGCATCTTGTCGTCAATTCGGAGTTCCTCCAATGGTATAACGAGTGTTTCATCAGACAGGCACTTCTTCAAGTTCGACACGTGAAAAGTGTTGTGCACGCGGCTCAACGCTTGCGGTAATTCGAGACGATAGGCTACAGTTCCAACCTTTGCCAGAATTTTGAAAGGTCAAATATAACGGGGGTTCAGCTTTCCTCGCTTGCCAAAACGTACCACACCTTTCCAAGGCGATACTTTTAGCATCACTTTGTCTCCCACTTGAAATTCGAGAGGCTTACGTCGAACGTCGGTGTAACTCTTCTGACGATCACGGGCTGCTTGAATTCGGCTCTTGATTTGAACAATCTTCTCAGTCGTTTCACGGATGAGTTCAAGGCCAGTGAGTTGACTATCCCCAACCTCACTCCAACACACAGGCGAGCGACATTTACGACCATACAAGGCTTCAAACGGTGCAGCCTTAATACTGGTATGATAACTATTGTTGTAAGAGAATTCTACTAGCGGCAAATGTCTGTCCCATTGCTTACCAAAGTCAAGCACACAAGCACGCAACATGTCCTCCAGCGTTTGAATAGTTCTCTCACTCTGTCCGTCAGTCTGCGGGTGATAAGCAGTACTCATGTCCAATTGCGTACCCAACGCTTTCTGAAGTGATTTCCAGAATTCCGAAGTAAATCTACCATATCAATCAGAAATTATCGAGATCAGTATCCCATGTTTTGCAACTATTTCCTTCAGATAAAGTCTCGTAAGCTTATCCATCGAATCATCTTCCTTCATAGCCAAAAAGTGTGCAGATTTCGTAAGTCGATCCACAATTACCCAAATTGTGTCGTATCCGTTGGTCGTTTTAGGTAGCTTAGTTATGAAGTCCATGGTTATATTTTCCCATTTCCACATAGGAATTATAGGTTGAACCAACAATCCAGATGGTTTTTGGTGTTCTGTCTTCACTCTAGCACAAGTCAGGCACTTCCCTACATACGTAGCAATTTCGGCTTTCATATTTGGCCACCAATATAGCTTCTTCATATCCTGATACATTTTGTCAGATCCTGGGTGAATCGAATACTTAGATTTATGCGACTCGTGCATAATCACGTCCCTTAGTCCTCCAAACCGTGGTAACCAACTTCTACCATTCAGACATAGCGTTCCATTGGTGCTAGTCTCCAATTTCTTAGTAACCATTCCTCCTAATTTCTCAGCTTCAACATTTTCAGGCTTAAGAGCTCCGGTTTGTGCTTCACGAATTTGCACAGGTAAGTTCGGATTGATAACCATAGCTAACGATCTAACTCTACGTGTCATCAGTTGTTCCTTTCTACTTAGCGCATCCGCCACTACAATTGCCTTCCCAGGGTGGTAACGGATTTCACAGTCATAATCGCTGAGCAACTCGATCCATCGACGTTGTCTCATGTTCAGTTCCTTCTGATCAAGAATATGTTGTAAACTCTTGTGATCGGTATAGACGACACACTTGGTTCCATACAAGTAGTGTCTCCATAATTTCAAGGCAAATACTACCGCTCCAAGCTCCAAGTCGTGCGTAGTATAGTTTTTCTCATGCGTTTTCAGTTGTCGTGACGCGTAAGCGATAACTTTCTTCCTTTGCATCAACACAGCTCCCAATCCTTTTGCTGATGCATCACAGTAGACCATAAAGTCTTCCGATCCTTTTGGTAACGATAGAATAGGCGCACTACACAGCATTTGTTTCAACTTTTGGAATGCTAATTCCTCCTTATCTCCCCATTCGTATTTCACCTTCTTTTGAGTCAACTTCGTCAATGGTTTCGCGATCTTCGAGAATCCCTCGATGAATCTTCGGTAGTATCCGGCGAGTCCTAAGAATTGGCGAATTTCAGTCGGTGTCGTAGGAGCAGTCCACTCCCTAATTGATTCAATCTTGGCAGGATCAACGTGAATCCCCTTTATATCTATAACGTGACCTAGAAATTGTACTCTTGGCAACCAAAAATCACACTTCGAGAACTTAGCGTACAATTCCTCTTTCTTAAGTAATTCCAATATTATCTTAAGATGTTCCTCATGTTCCTTCTCATTCCTTGAGTAAATCAGTATGTCATCGATGAACACAATGACAAACTTGTCCAAATACGGTTTACGCACCCGGTTCATGAGGTCCATAAACACAGCAGGTGCGTTTGTCAAACCGAACGGCATCACTTGGAACTCATAGTGTCCATACCTAGTCCTAAAAGCAGTCTTTGCAACATCTTCCTCACGGACTCTCAATTGGTGATAACCAGACCTAAGGTCAATCTTCGAGTAAATGCTCGATCCTTGCAACTGATCAAACAGATCATTGATCCTAGGTAACGGGTAACGGTTCTTGATGGTAAGTTTGTTCAACTCACGATAGTCGATACACATCCGAAAACTCCCATCCTTCTTCTTTACAAATAAGACTGGAGCTCCCCAGGGTGAAGAACTCGGTCTTATGAATCCTTTATCAGTCAGCTCTTGTAGTTGCGTCGCTAGTTCTTGAAATTCCGACAGTGCTAAACTATAAGGCGCTCGAGCAACAGGTGCAGCTCCCGGTATTAAATCGATCTGGAATTCAACTTGTCTAGCCGGCGGTAATCCAGGCAAATCTTCAGGAAAGACTTCCGGAAAATCCCGTACGATAGGTACATCTTCCAACCATTTTTCTTTCGTCTGCTTTTCAGTTGCACAGGCTAAAAATACGTGGCAACCTTCTGACAACAATTTCTGAGCCTTGACACGCGAGATAATGTTCAGTCGTAACTTCCCTTTTCCGTCACTTGTATCCCCTTGTACCTCCAAAACTTCATCACCAAATGGTAAACGAACGATCTTCTCGTCACATACAATCGTAGCACGATATCTCGACAACCAATCCATTCCGACAATCACGTCAAAACTTCCTAATTCAACAGGCATAAGGTCTATTACGAAAGGATGACCTAGAAGATTTAAAGTGCATCCACGAAGTATAGTGTCGGCTTCTATCAACTTCCCATTAGCTAACTCAATAGTGTACTTAGTGTCTAAGGGCGAAGGGGTCACATCAAGTAAGACACTAAAAGCAGTCGACACAAAACTCCTATCAGCTCCAGTATCAAATAAAATAGAAGCATAAAGACCATTGAGAAGAAACGTACCCGTCACGACGTCGGGGTTTTGTTGCGCTTCTCCTCCTCCTATCACATAGACCCTTCCACGAGCTTCCCCAGCTTTAGCATTCTTTCCTTGGTCCTTGTCCTTGTTCTTTTCCTTTGGGCACTCATTGTTGTAGTGTCCCTTTTGCTGACATTCAAAGCAAGTGACATTGGCTTTCGTGTTGGGTGGTGACTTACAATCCCTAGCAATGTGTCCAGTTTTCTTGCAGTTATGACACTGTACATTGCATTGTCCATTATGGTGACGCTTGCATCGATTGCACAGAGATAACGTCCCATTGTACACTCCCTTTTCCCCAGTACCAGCAGTGTACGCTTTCACAGTGTCTTGCCTCTTATTCGGATAGTTCCCATGATTGTTCCTTTGGTTATTCCCCCACTTTCTCTTGTTGTCCGCGGCATTCCCAGCATTTGCCCGAACAACTTGGTCCATCAGACTGTGAGCCATCCTTATAGCATCACTAACTTTTGTCGGTCCAGACGATGTCACAATCCCTTGAACTCTACCCGGTAAACCCCAAATATAGCGTTCAACCTTCTTCTCTTCATCCGGAACCATTCCAGGACATAGCAAACACAATTCTTGGAACCTCCTTGTGTACGTACCAATGTCATTGTTCTTCACAGTCAAGTTCCACAATTCGATTTCCATTTTCTGAATCTCATTACGAGGACAGTACTCCTTAGTCAACAACTTCTTAAGTTCCTCCCAACTCATTCCATACGCCTCCTCGGCTCCAGCCGTCTGCACATGGGTGTTCCACCATGTCAACGCTCCAGCAGCTAAAGTACAAGTAGAATAAGTCACTTGGTTTTCAACAGCACATCCACTAACACGGAACACAGCTTCCATCTTTTCGACCCAACGAGCTAATCCGACAGCTCCTTCAGTACCATTAAAATTCAAAGGGTCACAGCTCCTAAAGTCCTTGTAAGTACACGGCTTAGGCGGTCCATTGTCAACATTGTTCGGTGGTGCTTCGTTCACGTTGTTGTTAGCTTGAACGTTTGCCAGTGCAGCAGTCACTCGTTGCGTAATCAGTGCTTCCAATTGAGCGTCATTCATTCCGTTACGTGTGTTCACCATTGTTTCTCTGCGTTAAGACAACAATGCAATTAAGGTTCAAGCATGAATATACACGTTATATATTTCATATGCTAAAATAGAATGCAGAATTTAACAGTACAACAACATAAAAAGGATGGTCACTGGTCAAGGTCATAAAGTTAAATTCCCATTCATAATCAAAATATCAAGTGCATAGTCATAAAATAAGAGTATGATTACATCTAGTCTACTCCAACTAACCGATTACTACTCTAGTTTAGTGGATACAATACCCAAAAGATAAAGAATTAAGCACAATAACGATGAATCTCTAAGTGCGACGACGACGATCACACTCAGCACATCTCGGTGAATCACTCCTCGGATCTCCATCTGCAGCTCGGTCTCCTCCACGAACTGACTCCAACTCACGCCTCAACCTAGGAACCTCCTCAAGTGTGGTATCCAACAAGTCGCGGGTATCCTCGTTATCCTCTAACAATCCAAAAACCGCATCCTCAAGTAGACGAAAACGAACAGCATCTGAATCCCTAGCAGATCCTATCATAACAACACATGACCTAGGTCTAGAGGGCTCTCCAACATGATGAGTAGGTGGTGTAGAAACTGCAGTAGCAACTCGACTCCCATGAGTAGGCGATGCCTCAGGTGTAGTGTGTGAATCAGACATACGAATCTTCTTCCGTTGGCATGACGAATCAGAATCAGACAAAGCTCGAGATCTAACACCGGATGGTCCAGCTCCATCAGCAGGTGGTACAGTATCATCGGAATCAGTATAAACCTCAGCTGGCGGCGTACCCCATAAAGCTTCCCTCTCCTCTCTAAACCGCTGACAGGGAACAGTAGGCTTCTTCCTCAAGTTGGACGTCTTCCTAATCTCACTCCTCCTACTAGGCTCAACTCTCTCAGGTACAACAGTCAAAGCATCAACCTTACTATCATCATCAGCCTCAGCGCCCTCGCTATCACTACTAGCCACAACCATCCTAACGTCAGTATCACTCTCAATCTCATCATCCATGTCCTCATCATCCTCACGATCTACCTCATATCCATCCATATCATCATCACCCTCACGATCTACCTCAACACCATCCATATCATCCTCATGACCTACCTCATGTCAATCCATATCATCCTCATGACCTACCTCATGTCCATCCATATCCTCATCACCCTCGTAATCTACCTCAATACCATCCACGTCATCCTCATCATCCTCATCGTCCTCACTACCACTAACCCACTCGATCAAATTACGATGCACAACAGGTGGCATCCCATCAACAACATCGGAAGTATCAGACAACACATCAGGCTCACCCTCATCATCCTCCTCCGGATCCTCGTCAGGGTCATACTCCACACCTTCCTCCTCAGGATCAGCCTCCTCTGGGTCATTCTCCAGCTCAACATGATCTGGTACCATCTCAATCTCGTCTTCCCACTCTTCGTCGGCAGAGTCGGGCATGTAAGAAACAGTAGATGACGACATAACCTGCAACAACCAAAATGCGTATTAAAGCAGTTGTAGGGTATGCATGAAATAATCATGTATAGAAATTAAAGTATGCAAATCAACAAAATGCATATGTATATAATACATATTACGTATTACATAATATATATTACATATTACTTATAGTGTTATCCTACGTAATACATTACGTAGTACACATATATATACAGAGTAACAAGTAGCCACATCGGTTATAGTCTAGGCCTAAGATGCAAACCTAGTTCTCTATAACCAAGGCTCTGATTACCAATTCTGTAACACCCCAAAATGTGATATGCGGAAGCGGTGAAGCTCGGGGGCTGTTACGTCACTGTATCATAGTTCAAGGTACAAGAGAACGACTCTAAATGAGACGTTTTATAAAAATACCTCGTTGAATTTAAATTAAAACCATCACAGTACAAAAGGTCTCAGTTTCAAAAGATAGTGCAGCGAAATGTAAAAGTTTTAAACATCAACGAGATAATACTTCAAAAGCATAAGTAAATAAATGTCCGAAGATAGCCAAGAAATGCATGCGGACTCCAAGTACTTCACACAGCAGATACAACTCATCATCAATTACCTGAGATAAATGCTAAATTGGGTCAACATAAAGTTGGTGAGAATATAGGTTTCAAGTAAAAATTCATAGTCATTCAATTTCAGATTTCATTTCATGTACACATGAAACTATAGGAGATATAGTGCCAAGTGTAGGATAAATTGGGAGTTTACAATATTTATTATAGCTAAGCTCGTCGCGTCGAAACTAGTGATCCAGTGCATACAATATATTGCATACATAAATTTTTCCCCAATGGAGTACCTAGCCAAGATAACTCCGTTCATACAAATGGTACACACTCGTCCGGCGTCAGAATGCCCGAGTGGAGGTTGTCAACCCTCAATAGATCTATCCGTAACATAAGAGCTTACTCCAGCAGAGTAACTAACGATTCACGATAGTGGGGACTATGTCTAAAGCAACTTAAGCTATCTCATAAATAGTGTTCACAAAGCGTTCACAGAAATCAAGTTTTTACTTGCGTCCAGAAGCAAGTCATCAAAGCATTTATCACATCCCAAAACATTAAACATATAAAAACAGTTTAATAGGGAATCTATAAACTCACCTCAAGCAACGATTCAAACCGCACAAGTAAGATCAAATAGTAGCAATCAACTCTAGCAACAACCTAAATATAATACTATAGTTTAGGCGCTAGCAAATAAGTCACAATAGTTCATCACGTACGTTACTCATCAATCAAGTATATATTTTGTTGTTAAAATCGTGACTTGTAAATGTTACATCGTTAAAAACATTATAGTATATATATACTTAGGCAAAAATATTTATTTTTGACTCGACAAAATTTCGACAGCCTTTCGGCGTAAATTTTAATTTACCAAAATTTTATCTTAACAAATTTTCCTACGTGAATTCTAACGAAAATTCGGCAGCCTTTCGGCGTCACATAAAAATTTGCCATTTTTAGTAAGTACTCAAATCTCGTCCTAAAACCCCTATTTTCAACAATTTCTCAATCGCCAACAATTCAACAAGTCGTTTTCACAATAGTAACAATTTCCACTTCTAACGTTCAAACTTTCAATAGTACAACAAGTATTCACATTTCGAGCTAATACGCTTTTACAAAACAAGTCCAACATTCATACATACCATTTAGTAACCATTTCGACACTTGAAACAACTCCGTTTAACTCGAAAATGTCGTTTCGACCACTTTAAAAATCTGGACAGCAACCACTTATAGTGTTCTCCAAAAATTAAGTTTTCCGACAACGAAATTTAAACGACAATATCTTACTCATTTTAGCTCCGTTTTTAGCCTATAATATATCGAAACGAATGTATTAACTTATATTTTCATAATCTCGTAGTAAACTAGTGTCAAAACAATTTTTACGACTCTCTACGCCTCTTACAAAAGTCGGACAGATTGTATGTTTTCCGTAAAACCCCGTTTTCGACCATTTTCAAGCGTAACCACTAGTAATAACACTACTAGTTCCCTCCAATTTTTCATAAACATCAACAAAATCAAAGATTTTTCTTCAAGTTCACAAATCCAAAATATACATACGTATATTTTTCACAAATCCTTCAATTAACCCATTTTCATGTATGGATCTAATAGATCCACACTTAATTTCCATAAATCTTAAAATATTTCATGACCAAAAATAATTTTTATCATTTTATTTCAAGAAAATACTTGATGAGTAACATGTATGCATAGATCTACAAAGATTATGCATGGAAAATGAAAAGATGAAAAAAGTTTAAGAAGTAACCTTGAGTAACGATTCTACGTAGTCACAACGACCCGATCTACGCTCTAACCCACTAATAATCAACAAGAACTCTACTCTAAAACTTCAACCCAAAAACTACTCAAATCATCAAACCAAGAAAGACCATTCTTCTTTATGCTTATACAAGCTCTAGGGTGATTTTGTTTTGTGTTAATTCTTGTTAAAATGAAGCTTTTAAAAATCAACAATGGTGGAAATGTGTTTGTGTTTGTGCCGTGTCTTTTGAGAGAGAAGAAGAGAGATGTGTGTTTTTTCTTTGAGGTGAAAATGAGTGAATAAGTGAATTATTTGAAGTGTTATTGGTTAATAAGTTAAGGTGTGTAAGGTTTATAACCTTAAGCCAAATATGGCAAAGTGTAAGGCCATGCACCATGTGCATGTTTTTGGCCGGTTATGGGGTCCCAAATGGGGGTAAATTATTCAAAATTTTTACTATGGTAATTAGTTAAAAGGTTTAAGGTAAAAAGGTTAGTTAGTTTTAGGTAAATATCAAAAAGTATATAGTTAAGTTAAAAATTACGTAAAACTTAAAAATTTGACGAAATATATTAAAATTACGATTTTTCGACGAAAACTGACATTTTATGTTTGGTAAAGTATTTTATGCATGCTAACGACGGTTAAACGTAAAAACGACGTAAAATACGAAAACGCGTTACGTTAATTAAATATTCACAGTAAATACGATTTATTTCTATAAATAGCAAAAATACTAAAATACAGGCATATATAAACATATACAGAAATATTTAAATACGCTGCTCAAGAAAATACGATCACGCTGTTAAAAACTAAACAGTTAAGCACATAATTCACAGATAACGAATAATTTCATGGATTATCGTCAATTCATTGACCGTCTCAGCACTTTGGTCAGGTTCACAGAAAATGTTAAGAATAATGACTGAGCTCAGTGTCAGGCCATTACTCGTCAGCAAACAGTTTTTCAGAAAACGTGGGATAACTTCCCGGTTCCAACACAGTTAAATCACATAGTTGACTAAATAAAAAGTCAAAGGGTAAAATAGTCATTTTACAAAGTAGGGAAAATTACCAGGTGTTACAGGAATGACCTCTCATTGGGGGAGATTGTTAGCCTCAAAATATTGAGTCAAACAAGAATGATAGGTCATAGGTTTATTATTTATCATCTATTAGAACGTTGTAATAGTTAGTTAAAATAGTCGTGACATTACGGGCTTGATAGCTAGCCTAAAAGACCTCTTTCAAGGTACTAAGTATTTTATTCAAGCCCGGCCCATTAAACAATATAGTCCATTAAGGCTACATGTATGAGCCCGACTATATAAGCCCTTCCTGACATGTTAGGAAGGGTTGGTGGTTCATTTTCTTTAATCTAATCTCATATAGTTATAATCAATTCTCTCTCTCTACTTTCTCTCTATACATTCTCTCTCTAGAATTCATCTTCTTTCTTTCTTCTTTCTTACTTAATCAATAAATAAACCATGGTAAAGTGAAGTAAAATGGGGACAACAGACTCTTCATCCAGAGAACTTGGGCGCAGCAACCAGCAGCAGTGACATACTCAGCTTTGGCTGAGGACATAGCTACAGAGTTTTGCTTCTTTGCGCTCCAACATACTAACTTTCCTCCAAGGATCTGACAGCTACCAGATGTACTCTTTCTATCAAGACAACATTCAGCGTAATCTGAGTTTGATTTGTTGATCCCAAACTTAGATTGATTAGCTTTGTGTTAAATTAGATTGAATCAAGATTAACACGTAGAGAAACTAACAATCTAAGTGTTATGCGGAATTAACACTTAGAACAAAGAACAAAGAAAAACAAAGTAAACCAAACCTTCACTTTGATTAATATTGAGAACTTACATACAGAATGAAAGTGTAAACTTGTAAAAACTTGTATTTAACTATGAACCCTATGACCTCCTTTTAAAACACAAGAAATCATGTACAAAGGTCTACCTATCAACTATTCTAGGTAAAGATAATTATAGAAAATACAGTATTGATCATATCTTTACTAGAAATACAAAACGTGTAGACTAAGTATTCCTATCAGTGGTTGAACTTCTCTTTGTCAGCGCTCAAATATACTTTGTTACTGCTCATCTGTCAGCGCTTCTTTTACTCTTGTCAGAGTCCAAGTTCTTCTTGTCAGCGTCCTAGTGACTTAGTTAATTTTATTCCCAACAATCCTCCCCTAAACTTGATATCTACTCTAGTAATCAAGTTTCTGAATAAAAACTAAGTACAAGGAGGATTCTTAAAAATACAAACTAATTCTAAATTTGAGAATAAATAAATCTAACAAAATCTTTACTAACATCACTGGTATAGTCAACCTCTAACTGTATGGATACCATCATCTTCAAAACATCTTGAGTCATAGGATATGCAACATCAACCAAAAGATATTCTGCAAACTTGGAAGTACTAAGATAGTATACACCAGCAGTTGAAAACAAACGCCACTTCAAACCACTGAGGTCATCCAAATCCAACCAAATTGGATCTGCTTCATCTCGAAAGATCATTCTCTTGAATGTGGTCCAGATCTTTACTCCATTGACTGAAGAAGCCTCTTCATCTTCATACTTAACCTTCATCAAATCCCACAAATCTACCAAATCCTCTCTATCCATACTTGCAAACAAAGAGATCAAAGAAGTGAATGTGTGTACCTTGTCATCAGCTCTGGTGACCACCCAGAAACCACTTGCATCTTCCTCATACTTAACTATGGGGTTTATGAAATCCAAAGGTAACACTTTTGCAAAATCTGAAGCTTCCAATGGTGAGAGCTTCATAGTCTTCCTTATCACAGTTTCACTTGGATTTAATTGATCAACTACTTGAAAACTAATCTTCATTCCCTTCTTTACTGGCCTTGGAACAACAGAAGCCTTCTTGATCTGCATGTTTTCTTCAATTTCTTCCTTCCTTTAATCAAAAAGAAGTTTGTATGTATTCTCCTCACAAACACGTTCCCAAATAGGATATGCATAAAACTCAAATTGTTCAAAGGAAAGATTCTTCAATCTTGTATAAGTCCATGTTGTTTGATGGCACCTAAGAATCATATAATAGCGCTCTCTCCTATCTCTTCTTAGATCAGAAAGTACTTTATTTGCTTTATGCTTTAATATGATCTTGCAATCCTTCTGAACTCTCAACAAAATCTCCAAACCCCAAATTTCTCAAGTGAGTGACATGTCTGGATTTTTTGTAACCTTTTCTTCCCATTCAAAGTACATAGAAACTACCTCAGGCATATCAAAGTCAACCTACATCTTCAACTCCTTAAGCTTCTCCCTAGCCAATTCATCCTCACCATACTCCAAATTTTTTGGCTCTTCAGTTATCATAACACTAGAACTAGAGCCCTCATCATCACTACCAACTTCATGACCCCTAGACTCTAAAGAAGTCACAATTTGTGACTCAATAGCAGTCTTAGCAAGCTTAGCAGACTTTCCTTCTTGCTCTTGAAGTTATGCAGCCAAAATAGAGTCAAAATGTACTTGTGCTGCATCCTTGGGTACCTGTCCTTCTACCATAACTCCTTTACCTTTATCCAAGACTCTAATTGATGGTAAAGTTGTTGATGGTACCTGTGTAGAAGCATCTTTGATAATGGCTGATGGTTGGGATACACCAGTCATACCTGCAAGTCTGTTAGCGTCTGATTTGTTCATGTCAGCGTTCAAAACTTAAGTGTCAGTGGCTGACTCTATAATTTGCCTCATTATCTACACAAAAGATAGCTGCTTAGGAGTAATTAGAGAAGAATCAAAACCTGGCTTCTCCTTCAAACCTGATAGCACTTCAGCTATCTCTACATCCTTGTTTCCAAAAGAACCACCTTCTTGTGAGCCCTTGTCACTCAAATTCATTGGCTTAGTAGGTGCATCCTCCTCCCCTTTGTAAGAATCATCCCTTGAAGAAAGAACTCTAAACTACTTCCGCCTAGTATTAGCAGCCTCCAAGGTAACCAACCTCTCCCTCAAAGATTTGAGTTAAAGGCCTTGAGATGTGACAATTTGTACAAGATCTAAAATTTGCTTTTGCAAGCATATGAAGATCGCTGTCAATTCTGTAGCTGATAAAGGTTCCATTTTTTCCTCCTCTATCATGGGTATTTGACCTCCCAAAAGAGATTCATTGGGCAATGCAGCAATGTATGCACATACTGTATCTAAATCAATACCAGCAGGTTTAAGACTTGGTGAGCCAACATTGTATGTTTCAGCATCAAAATTTGAGCCGCTGACAAAAGTTGATCCACCGCTGACAAGGGTTGATCCAGTAACAGGATGTACATTCAATTCATTAACATATGAATCTTTTTCAATGGCTTGAGGGTCACTATGTGAGAAGAAGGCCATGTTTCTAGATGTTGACTTCTTCCCATGTTTAAGTAAGGTCTCATTCTCCACAATATTTAGCTTATTGTAGATATCATCAAAAGTTGCACTCTTATTGGCATTAGTAGCAACAATTGATCTGGCTTCAATTTTCCATGCATCACCAAGACCTCCAAGGAATGTATCAATGATATCAGCATCTTCAAGTTCTGTTCCCATAAAAGCCAACTTGCTAGTGATGTCTTGAAGCCTACTTCTTACCTCACTTAGCTTCTCATTGGGATGAGACTTAAACACAACACATTCGCTCAACAGTTGCTTCTTCCTTTCTGGTTGTATCTTCATTACTACCATAGGTAACTTGAAGGGCTGCCCAAAGATTTTTTGCAGATTCATAGCTTCTGTATTTGTGCTGGTTCTTTGGACCCAAGGAAAGTTTAAGAATGTTTAAAGTCTTCATATCATTCTCTCTCAAGGCTATCTCAGCCACTGAGACAACTCTTCCATCTTCAGGTCTATCATTAAGAGCATCACCAGTTTGTCAGGCTGTACTTCGTGCTGCAATAGCAGCCTGAATCTTAGTTTCTTTATCGAATTGATTGCCATATTCAGTAACTTCCCAAAGAGCATAGTCATTGACTTAAAGATACTGTTCAAAGTTAAACTTCCATTGTTCAAAGTTATCAGGGTCGAGCATTGGAGTTTTGAGGTTGTGGTTTGATGAGGATGAAGATTCTGTGGTAGACATCTTGTTTCGTTCTTAGGGTTTTTCAATGATTAGGGTTTTTAGGGTTTAC
Organism: Glebionis coronaria; assembly: GCA_025667525.1. Lineage (NCBI taxonomy): Eukaryota > Viridiplantae > Streptophyta > Magnoliopsida > Asterales > Asteraceae > Glebionis > Glebionis coronaria. The sequence goes on from CM046874.1 coordinate 23,330,948, forward strand.
TGTTCTTTAGATCAAATTTCCTCAACAAGCTCTGATACCACTTGCTGATCCCAAACTTAGATCGATTAGCTTTGTGTTAAACGAGATTGAATCAAGATTAACACGTAGAGAAACTTTGTGTATTTAACAATCTAAGTATTATGCGGAACTAACACTTAGAACAAAGAACAAAGCAAAACAAACTAAACCAAACTGTCACTTTGATTAATATTGAGAACTTACGTACAGAATGAAAGTGTAAACTTGTAAAAACTTGTATTTAACTATGAACCCTACGACCTCCTTTTATAACACAGGGAATCCATGTACAAAGGTCTACCTATCAACTATTCTATGTAAAGATAATTATAGAAAATACAATATTGATCCTATCTTTACTAGAAATACAAAACGTGTAGACTAAGTATTCCTATCAGTGGTTGAACTTCTCTCTCTTTGTCAACGCCCAAATATACTTTGTCAGTGCTCATCTGTCAGCGCCTTTTTTACTCTTGTTAGCCTCCAAGTTCTTCTTGTCAGCGTCCCAGTGAGTTAGTTAATTTTATTCCCAACATGAGTAGGCTTTTAAGTCAAAGCCAGATCTATTTGGATACCAGAGACCCAAAGAGGAAGACCCTTTGAGATACCTGAAAACCTTTTAACAACTACAAGGTCGGATTCCTTGGGATTAGCTTGGTACCTAGCACGGAGACATGTGGATAATTGGATATCTGGTCTGCTCGCTGTGAGGTACATCAGTGACCTGATCATGCCTCTATATAAGGTCTCATTCACAAAGACCCATGACTCATCAGCACCCAAATTGTTGGGAGGAAGCATGGAGCATTTCACTAATGCAAAATCAAACAGATCATATTTCTTGAGCAAGTCTCTAACATATTTTTCTTGATAAATGGAAATTCCCTTAGAATTTTGCTTAATTTGAAAACCCAGTGAAAAAGTTAATTCCCCTATCATGCTCATTTCATATTTTTTGGTCATTAATTTTACAAATTGGTTGCTCAATGTTATGTTGGTCGACCCAAAAATTATATCATCCACATATATATGTAGTGTAATGACATCACCCTTGGACCTATAAGTGAACAGGGTTTGGTCAATGGTACCTCTGACAAATTTATTTTCAAGCAGAAATTTTGACAAGGTTTAATACCAGGCTCTAGGTGCTTGTTTCAGCCCATAGAGTGATTTGTGAAGTCTGTAAACATGATCAGGGAACTCATTACTTTCAAAGCCAGGTGGTTGTTTAACATATACCTCCGCAGCAAGTTTCCCATTCAGAAAAACACTCTTGACATCCATCTGGTATACCATGAAACCCATGTATGCATCATAAGCTAGAAAAATTCTGATGGCTTCAAGTCTAGCCACAGGTGTGAAGGTTTCATCATAGTCAATTCCCTCTGATTGATTATACCCCAGCACTACTAGCCTTGCTTTGTTCTTGACTATCATCCCTCCTTCATCCCTCTTGTTTCTATAAACTCACTTAGTTCCGACCATTGTTTTACCAACGGGATCCTTAACCAGAGTTCATACCTTGTTTCTTTTGATCTAATTCAGCTCCTCTTGCATAGCTACAACCCATCCTTCATCTAATAGTGCAGCAACAACATTTTTTGGCTCCTCTTCAGAGAGGAAATCAACAAACAGAAATTCATTAGCAGAGGCAGCTTCAAGTGACATAAGCTTTCCTCTGGTGGTGACCCCTTCAGATGGTTCTCCAAGAATGTTTACCACCAGGTGCAAACAACCTTGAAGTGGCCACGCCAACCTCCAGAAAAGGGAGGGCTTTACCTGGTTTGAGTCTTTGTGGCGGTGGGCTAAAACCCCGTGGATTAGTCGGCCAATGAGTCGGAAATCACGGTTACCAAAAAAAAGAATGTCTTTATTTCTAGACCATTTGGTTTGGGGAGTAGGGGTTACAGAGGTTTCAGGTGAGGATTCGAGAGGGTGTTCAGGGGATGAGAGAGGTGCTGGTTCAGAGGGTCTCTCTTCACATATGATTTCTTCATCCATGGCCTCATCATCTTGGAATGTGTCAATGACTTCAGTCTCTGGTCTCTCAATGACAAGGGGAGTAGAGAGTGTTTAATCCAAGATCGTTAGTCCCAAACAGTAAAAACCATTTTATCTAGGTTAACCATTATTCATATGATGAATCATAGCAGAATAGAACAATGATTAGAACAAGATGTTTAAAAAAGATAAATTTCCCAAAGGGTTTGTATTATTTGATTAACACAAACCACTCTAGGTGTGTGTACATTGAATCCCACACCTAGAGATCAAAGCAACAGTAGGTTACATTGTAGAAGTAGTGAATGAATGAATAAACCTACAGTCTGGTGGTTCCTTTTATAACATAAGGAAACCAGATTTACATGGAAACTAAATAAGATAATAATGACTAAATCAAAACATAAATATTCATAGTTATCATGTTCTGACCAATCTCCATCTTTTAATATATGGCAAGGGAAATATTCTAGCAGTGGAAAGTAACATAGCAGGGGGAACTTTCTTGTATTTTGTCCACCAGCTTGAAGTTTCTCCTAATGCCATATTTGGTCCTTCTTGTTTCCATGGTGATTTGACTCGTCAACTTTTGACCCAACAATCTTCCCCTAGTTGATGATGTCAAAACACTTCCCCTTAAGCATACAACACCAAGGATCAACAGGCTGAATATTCTCTGTAGACTCTTCCCCTTTTTGACATGATCAAGTAGGGGTCTTGTATGTAAACAACCTTGATTTTCAATTACTATTAACCAATATCATACATCAAACCCAAGTATTATGTGCCCCAAATTACCCTCCATGAAGTTTTCCGCATCTTAAAATGAATTTGAGAAGTAAAAACTTACATTAGTTGTAGTAATACTAATGAGCAGTAGCAAAAATCTTCACCTTGATGTCATATGTAAATGACTAACACTTTATCAAATGAGCTTCTCCTGAAAGTGTGCTAATAATTTATTAATCTTCAATTCTGTAGGCTTTATGTAATGATTACATATGAAGAAATCTAATTATAACTTACTTGATAATGAAGTAGAATAACCCGAACTTGCTTTTTATATCTTGTACTAACCACGTGACAAAGAGGAAGTATATACAGTGTCCTCATTTTTCATGAAAATGAGACACTGAGCACGATAATGTAACTCCTTCAAGTGATAGAAAATATGTGCATAGAGTACCATAAGAAAAATCACATATTCCTAGATCTTGTATCACTTTGTCACTAAGCATTTAAGCATAAAACCCGTACCCGCGAAAATCTCCTTCATCTTCAAATAAATGATAAAAACTTTTCTTCGTAATCAATAAAATTAAAATGAGCCTTTATACCTTTAAGACCAGTTGCTGTGAATAACCCATACTCCAAAACATTGCTGTCCTAAAAACCAAATCTGACAGCAGGGGAACTTTTTCGAAGGCAGTGGGAACTAATGAAGGCAGTGGGATCGTAGCAAACAGTGGAAACTTTTTCAAAAGCATGGGGGAACTTTTTAATGCCACTTTTTTTGTTATTAAATGTGCCAAACCCCCACACAGTAGGAATGAATTTATAACAGTAGAATAAATAATAAAAACATGGCAACTAAAAATACACCTACTGTTGTAATTTATTTTCTGAATTCATCTGCTCATTCACCGAAGTCTTGTTGTTTCCAACTCTCGTCTCAGCTCTGCTCCTCGTGATATGTCCTATGAAATATCATGACCCACTAGATGCAAACAAATACGTCAATTCAAGGCTTGACAATATTAATAATTATTAATAGGTCACATAGACGAAAACAATATCCTTTGAGTCCCACACATCTTCTCGTCAAAATATAATATACGGAGTATATAAATGCTTACATAGCAGATGAGACAAAAACCATTATAGCAGCCCATCATTCACTATCCTGTCCATGTCATAGCTGCTATACTTGTGAACCAATATTCTAATCATTAAGAAAATAGCATCCCGTGGATAGCAACCTTTTGCTTTTCTTGTATCCAATCAAATTAGCATGTCCCTTTCAATCTTTAACCCAAAATCATCCCACGTGTGACGTGACCATGAAAGTATCTATGGGATTTGACCATGAATATATTCATCCCCGCGTGAGTCCCTTTGACCAATGCACAGCGATTCGACCATATACTTATTTTTCTTGGGATCACATCTTCACGTGATAATATTGTATAATGTCTAACGTGACATCATCCTTGGCAGTTGAGCCAAACATAATATCAAATAGCAATTCAACTTGCTCTCTTTTCTTTTGACACGTCAGTCCTGATATCATGAATTAATTAACCAATTGATGGATGCGTATTGCATACCAATCAACCAATTTAATTAACACGGTAGAACCACAACTTGCCCCACGTGATCTTTATAGCGTCTTCCCCAAAAACACATAAATAATTTTTGTTCATTCCCTACAACGGCTTCGAGCAATAACCTATATATTCACAGCAATAAGAATACGAAAAACATCTTGATCTACTAGATATCGAGAGCCACCCGCTCTGATACCACATGTTGAATCCAAGATCGTTAGACCCAAACAGTAAAAACCGTTTTATTTAGGTTAACCATTATTCATATGATGAATCATAGTAGAATAGAACAATGATTAGAACAAGATGTAAAACCCGCATGCTTTTACCATGAATAGTACCATTTAGATCGTACGTACAAGATTTAAACTTTCCTGTTATAGCATGTTTACGTTCACGTATAAGAATTTTAAGTATTACGTACGTGTTAGAACACGATAAGTATTTTTTACGTATGAACACACAATAATTATTCAAATAATAGTTATAATCACGAACATGCGATCATGAAATCATGAACGTAATTTAATCACGAGATAATATTATTTACGTATATATATTTATTACGAACACGAATAAATATATTAAGTCACGGTTAATAATTAATTAAAACATGTAAAACACGAACACGATAAAACACGAGAACACACTATAATATTTAGACTCGAGAAATGTTCGGGTTACCCCATGTGGGCCCTATAACCACGAAATTAGGAAGAGGAAATGGGCTTAGCCTATGCAAAATTAGCTAACTTGGAAAAAAGGAGGAAAACATGTTTCATTTTTACAAAAACAAGAAAATAAACAAGAACCCTAATTCTTTCTCCTTCTCCCTCTTTTGGCCGCCACTTTCAAGAACACCAGAAAGGTGTTTTGGTTTGATTTTGATCTTGGAATTATTACAAGGATTCGTGTGTGTTCATCCTTGATTGATCTACGCATTCGGTATAACCTTTTTAACCCTTTTCTTTTATGTTTTGATTTTATAAATTACATAAGATCATGATGTTTTTATAAACTAATTAAAAAAATTTATTAAACATGTCTATGATTATGGGGTAAATCAAAATAAAGGTTTTTAGGGGTGTTTGTTTAGCCGACGCCTAAACCGAACCCCAAGGGGGTCGCGGTTTGGCTTATAGACCACCACCGAGACCATATGGTCCCGGTTTGGTGGTGTGGGTCCCACGGCAGCAGCAAGCAAGGGAGAACCCCGAAGTGGTTCGGGGTATGGTGTTGATTACGGGTCCGGTTCATGGTTTCTAGTCACGATCCGGTTTATGGTTTATGTTAAGGATATGTTTTTAATAATCATATGTTAAAATTAAATTAATAAATATGACATGATTAATTTAATAAACATGACTTAGGTTATAATTTAATTATATGAATCATGGAATTATTAACCTAAGTATTTTATATTTTCTAGACTTATAATTAATTAATTATTTAAAAACCATGGTTATAATTAATTAATTAACATGACTTAGGTTATATTATTAATAAATAATAATACATGTTTTAACCTAAGTATTTAACTTTATTTAATTAAAAACATGATATATTTTATTTAAATACTTTTAACCTATAGTTTATTTAAATTACATGTAATAATTAATAAACTATACATTATATCATTATGACTTAGAAATAATCAGAAAAACACTTAGGCTTATATACTTAGCTTATTTAATCAGCTTATATCTAATTATGGAAACTTTCTATTTTTAGAAACTTATTTAATTAAGGCAGCTAATCTATTTATGGAAACTTTCTATTTTTAGAAACTTATTTAATTAAGGCAGCTAATCTATTTATGGAAACTTTTTATTTTTAGAAACTTATTTAATTCAGGCAGCTAATCTATTTATGGAAACTTATTTAATTAAGGCAGCTGATCTATTTATGGAAACTTTCTATTTTTTGAAACTTGTCTATTTTAAGCAGTAATTCTATTTTTGGAAACTTTCTATTTTTGGGAACTTTCTATTTTTGGAAACTTTCTATTTTTAGAAACTTTCTATTTTTGGAAACTTTCTATTTTCAGTAACTTTCTATTTTGGAAACTTTCTATTTTTGGAAACTTTCTATTTTAGGAAACCTGCTATTTTTTGGAAAGTTACTTATTATTACACAGTAAGTATAATAATACATGAAATACCAGAAATACTTAATCAGAATAGACAGAATATAAGATAAACACAGTTTAAGGCTTTAAACAGTAAAACATGATATGAACATATAAAATAAGCTAAGACATGACATTAAACCAGTTACGTATTTAGTAAGCAGATACTTATTCATGTATGTATTTATGTAGCATTAGTGATACCGAAGTAGGATTCTCCTCAGTTCATCTTCTTCGTTCACTGGACATAAGGTACGGATTCCCGTCCATTCAGTATGGACATTCTTCCTCATTAGGATTTCCCGTATGCAGCCAATTGTTTTCCCCAGTATATGTTTTATATGTTTTTGAATTGCTTATGTTTAATTAGAATACCTAAAGCCATATACATGCATGACCAGTTTCACCTAGTTATGGAGGTACCATAACTATAACACTAGAGGCACTGGTGTTATGACTTCACCACGGCGGAGTGATTGCTCGTGGCGTACCTTCAGCTTTTGGCCATATTTTTATATTTATCATGTGGGGCGTATGGGTGCATCCTAGTTACATGTTTCAGTCAAGATTTCATGGTGAATGTGGTGTGTGCCTTGCATCCTTCACAAGGAGTTGATCCCTCCTACCCAAAACCAGTATATTAAATTAGAGGCAGCCCCTCTAATTTGCATGATGAGGTCACCCCTCCAAGTATTCATGCACGGTGGATTTTCATGACCTATATTGGCTAATGGTAAAATATGTTAAACAGTTTTCATAAGATAAACATAAGGCTTTACAAATTATAATACCAGTTTTATGAACATGTTCCAGGTTTTCCAGGACTTATACGTTTCCGCTGCTATTAAGTCTTTATTATGTTTTAGTCATTCATACTATGTCTATATCTGTACACTGAGCGTTTTGCTCAGCCGTTACTTTCCTTTCCATGTCCCAAAACGGCAGGTACCCTAGGAAAGACTCGAGCATTTGGAGGTCGTGCATAGGATGGAAGCTGCTAGAGACTTCTTTTCCTTTTTGCCTTCATATACTTATGCTTGTTTAGTCTTTCATTCATTTCTTTTGCTTTATTATGTTTTGGGCTTATGTTTGGGAACCGATGTTTGATTCCGGTTATCCCTATGGTCATGTAATGTTTTAGACATTATTCTTGTATGCTTTGATGACACGCCATGATCACGCGTAACGGTCCACTTATCAAAGTGGGGTGTTACACAAGATGTTTAACAAAGATGAATTTCCCAAAGGGTTTGTATTATTTGATTAACACAAACCACTCTAGGTGCGTGTACATTGAATCTCACACCTAGAGATCAAAGCAACAATAGGTTACATTGTAGAAGTAGTGAATGAATGAATAAACCTACCGTCTGGTGGTTCCTTTTATAACATAAGGAAACCAGATTTACATGGAAACTAAATAAGATAATAATGACTAAATCAAAACATAAATATTCATAGTTATCAAGTTCTGACCAAATCTCCATCTTTTAATATATGGCAGGGGAAATATTCTAGCAGTGGAAAGTAACATAGCAGGGGGAACTTTCTTGTATTTTGTCCACCAGCTTGAAGTTTCTCCTAATGCCATATTTGGTCCTTCTTGTTTCCATGGTGATTTGACTCATCAACTTTTGACCCAACAGAGAGATCAAGGATTGATTTTGGAACATCATAGTCAAGATCCAAGATGGAATGAGGATCGAAGGCATGTACAAGTGGAAAGTCCTTGTGACAAGTCTCAGATGATTTCTTTTGAACAGAGAAATCATCCTTTGGATAGGACTTAACTTCATTGAAATCAATGTCACTAGCTTCAGCGTTTTGGTGGGAAATGGTAGCATCAGATTCGTTGAAGGTGACATGAATGGATTTTTCAAGCTCTTGCCTGGGAATGTTAAATACTCTGAATGCTCTAGAGGTTGGAGAGTATCCAAGAAAGAATCCATAATCAAACTTTTCATCAAACTTCCCTAGGTGATCCTTGTAGTTATGAATGAAGACAAGGCAAACAAAGACATGAAAATAACTAACATCAGGGGCTCTTTTCCTATATACTTCATATGAGGCTTTACCATGTCTCTTCACAATAATGGATCTATTATGTGTATAACAGGCAGTGTAAACAGCTTCTCCCCAAAATTGTTTGGGAAGTCTGGACTCGCTGAGCATCGTTCTTGTTGGGTCTAAAAGTTGATGTGGCAGAAACTCAAAACGAAGAAAACATGAGTATATTATGTTTAGTTGCTGACACATGAGTTTTAGCCGCTGACAAAATCTGGGCGCTGATGGAATTCTATTTAAGTGAAATATTCAGAATATTGGTTATCAATATTCTGCAGATGGTTTATTTAAATAGAAGATATGCATGTTTATTTGTTCTTATCTCTTGTAAACCATATTCCTTACACTATAAAAGGAACCAAGGGTCTTAGATTTTATTCGTTCAGTTCCTACTATCAAAATGTAAACCTAAAGCTATATGTGTGTTCTAGACGTGGGATTAATGCATACACGTCTAGATGTTATTTGTGTTTAATTAATACAAGTAACGTTGGGAGAAACTTTGTCATGTTCGTTGTGCTTAAACACCTTGTTAACGTTTTTCATTCTATTCCGCCTTGATTCAAACATGTGAATGAGAATCGTTCCTAGGATCCTAAAGATCTGTTAAACTTAGGTTTCATCAGTTGGTATCAGAGCCTCGTGGCTCTCGATGCTAGGATCAACAAGGTGTTCGTGTTGGTGAGAAAGAAGAAAAATCCGTGTAGGGTTTTTCTAGCAGCTTTGTATGCGCAGTAGCGGTAAGAAGAGCATAACTTTTTTGTGAACCGTTGGATCGCCACGAATTTTGGTATGTGTGTTCTACACATATGTGGATAGACGTTCACCGGAGGGATTATCAAGATCATCCTTCAAGAAAAAGTTATTGGGTGTCGAAGTTGGTTGCAGTGGTGATATTTGTTTTTAGGGTTTTGTCTAAAAACCCTAGATTCGTTGTTTATTGTTGTTGGTAATAATGGATCATAATAGCCTTGGTGAGTGGATTCATGATTCCACAATGAACCCTAGTATGATGAGGTCTTTGTTACATGGTTGCTATGATGATTTTTATTATAGGGTTTCACAAACCCTAGATCTATGATGAATCTAAACACATCAGACCCATGAGAGGTTGTTTGTGATTGTGTAGTAAAAAGATGTAGCAATCGTTTACTTTGTAACAAACAAGGATGTTAGAAGTATTGTTTTCTTGTGTTTCGTTCAATAGCAAAAGCAAAAGAATCCATGATCTGCTAATATAACGTGTACTGTTTGTTATTCATGTCGGGTGCCATATCTGATTTGGACGTAAGCAGTCTAATAGTAAAGATGATCTATTGGAATTCACGTGGAGTTTTCAAAGTAGAAAAGGGTGTGACTTAAAGTTGCATTTGTGGTCCAGACTATGTCGCTTATGATTCATACAGCAAGAGTTTAAGAGACATGATGTGGACAGCTCATGGTTTAAGCTTCATGTGATAAAGTCATGTGACATTGATTGAAATATGTTTGTTTTCACATGGTTGTAAAACCTTTTGTTCACACGATCATATATTAATTTATGGTCACACAGAGATAAATATGGAAGTATATGTGGATCGTTATTCACTCTAGTAGGCATCACGTGATTAGTGTTGACAGACGTGGGAGGTTTTGGTCTTCCCGAATTTTCAGCAATATTAGTCTGGTGTGGAGATATTGCTATTCTATAGGAATTATTTAGTTTCCATATCAGTTTGTTTTATTTCCCACGTCATATATATTGGGATTTGCTTTATTTTTGGGATTAATAAGGAAAAGAGAAAAAGGACGTGAGAGAATCCCTTAATCTTTGGGGTATAAAACGTGTGACAATAAAACACGTTTAGGATTTATTACACTCCTTTTCCTTATAAATCAGGACTTCATACTGAGTTAAGACATGGAGAGATACACTATTGGATGCTGATGATGTCAGTGGTTGAGCCAAGCCGCTGACAAGAGTAAGTTAGATGCTGACATAGGCGCTGACATAATGCTTTGTTGTCCGAGATATTGTTTTTTGTCCACTGACAAGTGTTGTCCGATGTTAGACAACACATATTGTATGGATATCGAACAGTGAAGGATCTCGGGTAAAGGACGAAATGTTGTTGTTTGAAAAATTGATTAGGTTTTTGGCACACAAAACGAGGAGGTTATACACACAGGTACATAGGATCTCTGTTATTATTCAGAATATCATTTTGATATTGATGGCTTGGATATATTTAAAAAGAATTTATGATTTTTACATAAATTAGCAATAATTCGTGAAGTATTTGATTGGAGTGATATTTGATTGGATTATGTAATCGGGTAGCCTTGTAAAAGAGTTATCCGTATGTAAACTTTTACATATGATATGAAGATATTATTTAATAAAGATTCGTCATGTAGAGGTGTTGGCTTAAGGGGAATAATTCTTATGGTAAATTTGATGCTTAAAGTAGATTTTCGCGAGTTTGTGTTTTATCATATCTTTAAATCGTGGATAGAACCCCATTGGTTTGAAGATAACTTGTTCGTGCTTACATGGTTGATGATGAAGACTTGTCAAATTTAGTAGTTGATGATGCTATAACTTAAAGGAGTTACGTTATTTGTGCTCAGTGTCTCATTTTAAGGATGAGGATTTTGACAAAGGGATCGAGGTCTACTTATACTTTGTACCATGAGTATAAGTTATTTGTTATGTGGATAGTACAAGGCATGAAACATAGGTTTGGGTTATTCTACTTCTACATCAAGATTATTGTATTTATTTTTCTTCAAGATCATTACACAGAGCCTACATTTGGAGAATCTTCGATTTCATACATTGTTTCCTTCCCTAATTGATGTGACAAAAAGGGGAAGATATCGATGCTTGACTTGAGGGGAAGCAATTTGAAGATGATGTACCGCTTACAAGAGATATACAAAGAGTTTTGCCGACGTCAACTAGGGGAAGATTGTTGGGTCTAAAAGTTGATGTGGCAGAAACTCAAAACAAAGAAAACATGAGTATATTATGTTTAGCCATTGACACATGAGTTTTAGCCGCTTACAGAATCTGGGCGCTGATGGAATTCTATTTAAGTGAAATATTCAGAATATTGTTTATCAATATTTTGTAGATGGTTTACTTAAATAGAATATATGCATGTTTATTTGTTCTTATCTCTTGTAAACCCTATTCCTTGCACTATAAAAGGAACCAAGGGTCTTAGCTTTTATTCATTCAGTTCCTACTATCAAAATGTAAACCTAAAGCTATATGTGTGTTCTAGACGTAGGACTAATGCATACACGTCTAGATGTTATTTGTGTTTAATTAATACAAGTAATATTGGGAGAAACTTTGTCTTGTTCGTTGTGCTTAAACACCTTGTTAACGTTTTTCATTCTATTCCGCTTTGATTTAAACAAGTGAATGAGAATCGTTCCTAGCAGCCTAAAGATCCGTGAAACTTAGGTTTCATCAGTTGGTATCAGAGCCTCGTGGATCTCAATGCTAGGATCAACAAGGTGTTCGTGTTGGTGAGAAAGAAGAAAAATCCGTGTAGGGTTTTTCTGGCAGCTTTGTATGCGCAGCAGCAGTAAGAAGAACATAACTTTTTCGTGAACCGTTGGATCGCCACGAATTTTGGTATGTGTGTTCTACACATATGTTTCTAGACTTTCACCGGAGGGATTGTCAATATCAGCCTTCTAGAAAAAGTTATTGGGCGTCGAAGTTGGCTGCAGTGGTGATATTCGTTTTTAGGGTTTTGTCTAAAAACCCTAGATTTGTTATTTGTTGTTGCTGGTAATAATGGATCATACTAGCCTTGGTGAGTGGATTCATGAATACACAATGAACCCTAGTATGATGAGGTCTTTGTTTCATGGTTGCTATGATGATTTTTATTATAGGGTTTCACAAACCCTAGATCTATGATGAATCTAAACACATCAGACCCATGAGAAGTTGTTTGTGATTGTGTAGTAAGAAGATGTAGCAATCGTTTACTTCGCAACTAACAAGGACGTTAGAAGTATTTACCTGTGGACAGTCTCTTATGCCAGAGCCAGTTATCTCAAAGGCTTTAGCAAAGAGACAAGTGTTGCTTCCCTCAGGACATGATGTCATGTCAATAACATACACGTCTCTTCTTCTTAGTGCAATCATAACTACTTCATTATTCTGATTAAAAATTGTTCCTTGGATCTTGGTGAACAGAACTTTAAAGCCAACATCACAGAGTTGACTGATGTTGATTAAGTTGTGCTTCAAACCATTGACATATGCGACCCTTGTGAAGGTTATTCCATTACAATCCACTGAGCCATATCCTTCAGTAGTCCCTGAGGAATCATCTCCAAACACCACCTTGGGACCAGGCTCCCTTTTATATCTATGCAAATATTGTTTGACTCTTGTCATGTGTCTGGAGCAACCACTATCCAGATACCAAACAGCTTTCTTCAGATGTTCCTGCATAGATATAATGAAACAAATTAGTTTATATGATGAATCCACTTTCCAGAGGGTCCATTCTGTTGCTGATTAGCGACTCTGAGCCTTCATTAGGTCTTATATCCCCCTCTTTGGTTGCAGTCTTTGGTTTTATGAATCATACTACCACATATGTCACATCCAGGATAGTGTTCACACTCGTCAGAGTGATGGTCACAAAATCCACAGTATTTTCAGGAAGGATAGGATCTAAGTCTCTGTAGGGAACCTCTGGGTCTAGTCTCAGGCCTTCTAGAAGCCTTATGAGGAGTTTGAGATCTTATTTTGAGTCGGGCCTTTTGGACGGTTATGGTCTCCTCATGTTCCCTAGAGGTGTGTTTAGTGGATTCACAAGTGATGCATTTAGGCCTTTTAGAGCAGTTATCTGAAAGATGATTCCTTAGCCCATAGTGTTTACAAGGTTTGGACACACTTTTACTCCTAGAGGAGTTGTTGTTGGTACCTTCTCCATGAGAACCAGATGATGAGCCATCAGATTAAGGTTTGATGTGCTCTTTTAGTCCATTGACTTCTTTCATTAGGGTAAGAAGAAGTTTCTTGGTAGGAGACAAAACCTCTAGGGTATCAGCAAGATTGGCATCCTTGGGTTCTTTAACCACAAATACTTGCTTATGAGGTTTTCCAAAACCTCTGGTTGGAGTTTTAACTTTATTGCATGAATCAGAGGTTTTGGTGGCTGGGATGGGTCCAAGCACAAAGACTAAGGGATTATCGCCACCAAGTTTGGGTAAAGCTGGTACAGGGCTGGCCTCCTCAGTCACCAGGGTAGCTTCTGGCTTGTCCTTAGAAGCCACAAACTTGACTTTGGGTGCAGGAATATGATTTCTGAACCTTCCCTTTCTCCCAATTGCTTGAACCACATCACCAGGGATGCACTTAGAGACAATTTCTTACAAAGTGTATTGACCCATGTTCCATTTTTCAATTTTCTTTTTAAGTTCAACATTTTCATCAGTTAAAGACTCATTTTCAAAAGAAAGTTTGCTAACTTCATTTTGAAGTTGATTAGCAAGCCAACAAAAGGTTTAAGATTGGTTACTTCATATTGACATAGACTTAAATCCTACTTATAAATGTGAAATTTCTTTAGCAGATTTTTTCTTTGTTCTTCCACAAAGTGGAAGTCAACTAAAGTATAGTCAAAGACATGGTATCTGTCCTGACCCTCAGGCATAGTAAATAATCGTTGTACCTTTTTCATGGTGATGTCAACCCATTGTCCAGATCTAGCCTCACTCTTACCAACTGCTAGTTCATCTTCAGCAACAGCCATGAAAGCCCTCATAGTGGTAGTAGTTTCATCCTCTGAGGTGAGAGGTTCATCATCCCAGCCAAATGAAGCAGCTATCAGTCCTTTCTCAGTCTTCTTGCTTTCCTTTTTCTTGGCATAGTAAACAATCATTGTACATTTTTCATGGTGATGTCAACCCATTGTCCAGATCTAGCATCACTCTTACCAACTGCTGGTTCATCTTCAACAACAGCTATGAAAGCCCTCATAGTGGTAGTAGTTTCATCCTCTGAGGTGAGAGGTTCATCATCCCAGTCAAATAAGGTAGCTATCAGTCCTTTCTCAGTCCCTTGCTTTCCTTTTTCTTGGCAGCATCATCAGCCTTTTGATTTAGCTTTTGAAGCTCATCTTTTAGTGCCTTGTATTTGATTTTATAGTCCTTCTTTCCCTCTGAGTCAGAATGAGAGGATTGCTTGAAGGATGATGATGAGAACAACTTGTTCTTGCCAGATGAACTGCTAGAGGAGGGAAAGCTTGGAGTGGACGTCTTGTTTGACCAACAATCTTTCTGGAAATGACCAGTCTTTCCACAAGTGAAGCAGACAACTTTGGACTTATCAGTTTTGGCTGCTCCAACTCTCCCATACCTTTCGAAGAACCTTTTTTTATCAGCAAGAAAAGGTCTGTCATGAAACTCTGCACTGAGCTCATCAAGGAACTCTTATCTGCTCCTAGTGTCTTCTTTTACATTAGAGTCACTATCTTGAAAAGAATGATTAGCAACAAGAGCTTTTGATCTAGTGATCTGAGTGGTAAACCTATCAGTCTCAGACTTATAGATAGAATCAATTAAACCTTCTTCACAGTTGTATCTACCAAGAGTTGGGCCAGAGTGTCATTCTTAATTGCATTGTTGGCTCTTAAAGTTTAATTAAGACTCAGTCATTTTCTAGGTAAGCTATTGACAAAGGTGGCATTAACTTCAGCTTTTGGCATAACGGCCCCAGTGTTTCCTAGGTCATTTAGAAGAATCTTAAGCCTAGTGTAGGTTTGAGCAACATTTTCAGTTTCTAGAGCTTTAAATGCATTGAACTTAAGTCTAAGGGCTTGAATTTTAGTTTCCTTAGTTTCCTCTGGACCTTCATACCCAAGAACCAATTCAGTCCAGGTCTCTTTAGCAGAGTTGCACTTAATAATGGACTTCATTATGTTTTTAGGTAAGCAAGAGATAATGATACTTTTAAGTCTCTTGTCCTGGTTAGCCAGACGTCTATCAGCTGGAGACCACTGCTTAACAGTTTTCTTAATGGGTCTCTCTGGGGTAGATGAAATGGCCATGGGGACCACTGCTTAACACAATTTTTCAAGTTTTAGTTGTGTTTCTATGTCGGCTATAGCTGTCAAAATTGGAAACTTGTTCGAGTATATAAGTTGGATCCTTAGCTAGGCTTGAGATACAACTTTCATTCTGCTTCGTCTTTGTCTCTCCTGATCAATCTTTCTCTCATTTTGTAAGCAGTGATTGTATAAAAAACTATACAATCCCAAATTCCATAATAAAAAAGAACTAGACCTCAATTCTGAAGCAGAAACACAAAAAACATCTTATAGGGCATGTATTATTAATTTGCAAACATTTTGATGACTAACAAGATTTTAAAAAACGAGGCATTTCCTTTAAATAGGAATAGTTGTCTTAATTCAAATATGGTACTAACTTTATCTACCCATATTAGCCACTAGCAACCAAATTAAATCTCTATAAATGAAATTTATTGCAGCGCTAACATTTTGACCTCTTGCTTTCATGGCTAACAAGTCAATTACTCTAAAAAAGACTTCCTATTATTACAAAACCAATTTCATATATTTATGACAATTATATTGCAGTTTAATAACGGTTACCTTTTTGTCAATTACAAAAATCACTTCCCTTATGACAATTATATTGCAATTTATGACAATTATAAATCACTTCCCTTACAAAAATCATGCTATAGATTTTCCAAAACCTCCATAGAGAATAGTGGTTGTTGTGCAACTAAGAGAAATATAGCCAGTGAGTGTTAATTACTAAAAGTAAATCGGATGGACACATCTCCGAGTCAAAATATCACCTATGATGAGCATGTAAAGCCAAATTTGGCTTTCCAAACTCGCTCTTAAGTATAAATTTCAAAACTCTGATATTCATTTTGAGACTCCAGTTGTAGTATTTCGCTTTTAAGATTGAAATACGGAGTACATGTTAACATAATGATGAAGTACAAGTTTTTTAAATCACTAGTTCCCATCAATTAAATCACTAAGACATGTAAAATTCCTTTCATGATGTTTAAAAAAAGTATGCCTTTGAGAAAACTAATTCAACACATAGTTAAAATGGATCTCAAGATAAACCTCCTTCGACTATTGACTACTGGCTAAGCAAATCTGACTAGTCAAAGCAGTGGCTTTAACATTACTAGGGAGCATGCAACTGTTTGATGGTAAACTTGATTTAGTCCGATAAAGATCAGAATATACATAAAAGCCCGAGCCCACGATGAGGAAGCTTCTAGAAACTCATTGAATTCTCATAGAAAATATCTCTATGAAATATCTAGAATAGTACTAGAAATATCTAGTTAGATTTATCTAGAATTAAATATATAGATAAGGATGATGATGTAATAAGAATTATATAGAGTATGTAAGAATGTCCATGGAATAATTAAGTTTAGAAACTTCCATGTACTACTATAAATAGGTGATGGTGTAAACATTTGTAAGGAGTATCCGAGAAGTACCAAGAAAAGTTGAAGCAATAAACTTACTTTCTTAACACTTATCTCTTCCTCTAGTATTAGCCTAAAAGGCCCCCGTGTGTTTCCCAACAAACTGGTATCAGAGCCTAAAAGGTTCTAGCCTCGTTGAAGATCAAGATGTCGAGTTCAATGAACTTGTTCCAATTTCCTCGTCTCACCAAAGATAACTATGGTAGTTGGTGTATTCGGATGAAAGAATTACTGGGTTCACATGATGTGTGGGATTAACATTACTAGGGAGCATGCAACTCTTATTCGAACATGGAAACTTTAAGATGTGAATAAGCATATTCGGTAGACATGTCATTACGTCAGAATCCTATTGTGAAGTTATGCTTACTTAAGGAAGAATACAATTTATCATCAACAGCATATATGCATCAAGCCAACATGCGTTCTAACGACCAAGGTGTAACAGAATCTGTTAGAAATGAATCTCAAGATATTCTGTAAGTCAAACCTTGGTCCCTATTATTTCAATCTGAGAAATGTAATATGGTTAAGAAAACCTAGAATGTAGTAAGTGAAATACCTTCAAGTTTCTCATTTGATGAGCACAACCAGCACAGCATCTCCCTGCTTTTGGACAAAAGTCCACGGTTCAATTCCTGATGAGAGCCATAAGAGGAAGCACTATCAGCATCTATACATCAGTATAGCTTGATATACTTTTTGTAAAGGGTACTAACCAAACTCTTTTTTGAGCATCCTTTTATGCTCCACGGTCAAGTAAAATGATTGGTCATGAAGTGGATGGACAACCTGGAGACAGAAAGTCCAATCAAACAACTCAGAAAACTACTTTTCAGGATTGGATTGATCACAGTTTGGTCTGTGCTTTTTGGAATCTGTTGACTAACAAATAGTTATCTGACTGCCGTAAATAACAACAACAACAACAACAACAACAACAACAACAAGGCATGTAGCTAAAACATAGGTACGCTGATGCATCTAAGCTCAATTTAACAAGGCATGTAGCTAAAACTGAACTTACAAAGATTTTGACTTAACATACACAACATAAAAGAGCTCAATCGTGTATGGAGATAGCATTTTTATGGTTTATGTGAAAATAGCACGGATTGCCACGTATACTTGTGATCTCTAAATAGTAATGGCAGTATTACATTTGGTTAACTACAACAAACTTGCGAATTATACCTTTAAAGGACAAACCACATAATCAATTAATGAGCATTCTTTCTTATATAATAACCAAATATCCATAGCCTTCTTTACTTAAAGTTATAGTAACGTGAGAAGGCGAAAAAGAAATACATATGAAAAAGAACTATGAAGGACAAAAAACAGGGGAAATGTTTTTTCTAATGATGAATTTGATTATAATTTTACATAGCCAGAGATACAAGGTGTGATAAAAAAAAGGGAGTAGATTACCTAATCAACTGGGAGGCACACAGTAGACATATCTGAACTCTCTGAAGTGTTTTTTGAGATATTTTTCCAATTTAGGAGTATCTTCCCTCCGAAAGATGTCCCACAGAGCGCCTCCATCTTCTAGATCAATTAATTCCTCCTTAGATCCGTGTCCATTTAATTGTTCCGTGGGGCCAAAAAGTTCCTTCTTATCCTGAACTTTTTGCTTCAGCTTCAGCTTATTTGTCTTTTCAAGTTGTTCAGCGTTGAGTGTCACAGTTGCAGTATGGGTCAAGACGTTAACCTTCATGTCACCAGAGATAAGAATTTAATTAAAATAATGTAAAAATGAATCCCGGTGTATGTGCCAGAACGAGTTTATTCCATGATAACAAAAGTTGATAACAGGTTCTGGGAATGCTTAAGTAGATGCATACAGAACCCTATTTAATTCTAATGATTTAAAACGAATTACAGCATTGATCTTGTTTCTGCTTATAAAAATCAAAACAGGAAATCTCAAGCTGAAGTCTTGTAAGAAAAAATCATACCGCATCAGACATGTCACAATGAAGTCTAGTAACAGAGTCTCCACGCCCCAATTCTAGAGCAATACCAGTATATGTTTTAGGACCCATGTCTGGCTTCAGTGAGTCTTTAGGCAACTTAACAGCAAGATTAAGGTAGCCATCACGAGGATGTGTATATTCTTTGAAGGGTAAGCAAGTGATAAATTCAATGGCATGACGTGGTAACCGTTCATTAAATAAACTTGATGTAGGCCAGTCTTTCAGCTTTAGCATCTTAGGCCACCCGTTTCCCTCAATATTAACCTCAGTGTAAGACTTAAAAAACTTACAAGCATTAACATTCTCCTGCATATCATGATAAAAATTTAATAATATCAGTATTAGGAGGCATTTTTAGATTAGATTATTTAGAAGGCTTATCGGCTTATCTCAGTTCAAAACACCGTAATCTTAAAAACGCTTATTTTGGGTCTTATTGGCTTACTTATGCAATATTATTATGGAAATCTGTAAATACATAAGCTCTTACAAATAAGCTAACCAAAACACCCCGTAATATATAAGTGTGACATAAATTAATGAAAGCTGAGTATATGAAGAATTAAGAGTCGGAACATCCAAGAGCTTTCCATGTTTGACATTTGTCTTCTGGCGAAAACCCCGCGACATAATCATCGGCTCCCAGCTCAACCTAGGAGTAGTTTCAAGAACATTACTGACTATCACAGGCTGCCCTTTTGACCAATGCCACTGAAAATGCTTTAGATCTCCAGATTGAATGTCAATGGCACGTGGGCAGTACAAGTATTTATCATCGGAAGTTTCACGATAGCAGCTTTTCGCAACTGGTAATCATCAGCAACATCACTTTCAATATCTGAACAAGTACACCATTCTTTAGGCATTTCTCGCATATATTTTTGAAGACTTTCAGCAGACTTAAGTAATTCTGAAACCTTGTTATCTGCCTCTATGTGCTTTAATACTAAGAAGACTCCCTTCCCACAACCACCCATACTCTTTGGAGGACATGGAATTCATCCATCATCATGAGGGTTCCAGTTATAGTTTTGCTTCCTTTTTCTTCGAGGGGGATTAGCAGAACCATTATTGAGTTTGCTCTTCCCCCCATGCAAGTATTCGGTATCTGGATATTCAAAGTGAAAGATAATTTCTTCCTTGTATCCCTGAAGGTTTTTATCCCGCAATTCCCGTCAACACTGAAGGCAAAGGTCATAACTGCAAGAATGGAAGCTTCTATGCAAGTCAAAGATTGACGTTTTACAGCAGTCGCTACATTTATCATGCAGCAGAAAGAGAAACGTATTACTCCAGTATACATAAGTACAGAACCAAAGAAGACGATGCAAAACAAAAATATATTCTGATGACGCAACATTTATTTAAAAAATGTACCAGTACATCCGCTCATTCCTGCTACACGTAGACTCTTTCAGTTGCACCTTCGATAAAGAAGTTCCTGCGCAAGGAGATACACTTAGGAAAACTATATGAAACTGTATGAATGATTGCAATCACCCACCTTTTTTGTAAGCTAAGTCATACCATTATGGCCTTAATTATCATCCTCGAATCTGATAAAAACAAAAACCAAGAACATGCAAAAACAGTCTAAGCTAAGAGAACAAATAAACCAAATTCGGACCTGAATAACAATGTTTGATATGGTACATAATGAAATCTGGTTTTCTCGTACTTAAATCAAGCATATTTTATAAATTACATTTTACAAACAATAAAGATACTTTGTTTTCTGTAAAGGTACAATTTGGGGACCGAAACAGCACCAAACCAGTTTTAGTTGGTTCGGTTTTTAGTTTTCCTACTCCAGTCAGTCATATGAATACTTCTACCAACAAAAACCACTACAAATACACAATCATTTTATGCAGGTAAGGCAATAAAAGAAAGATAAAAGGAAGTTTTATATGATTCTTTGTTGGCATAATATTAAGCAACATGAACTCTTGAAATTTTGAATATAAACATTGCTTAAAATGACCACAAGAATGGGCACAAGTGACTCTAATCAAGTGCAAAAATTCAACTAATTAGAATGAAACAAAGAAAATTAAACAAGCCCGTGACAATGAGGGTAGTGAAACAATGAAATCCTTCAATTGAAGCCTTCTTTTCATCAGAATGAAACAGTCATCCTCAATACACAATCGAATATATGACCGTACTCATACAGATTAGCAACTAAGAAGAGAATGAAAAGTACCTTGAACTTTAGCCTCCATCTTTTTCTCCTTTATGTGTTCGACTCTTCAAGAACGGAAGAAGAACGTGTAGGGATAAGCAGAGTATTGGACTTTTTGATCAGCACTAGGTTCAAATTTTATCCTCTCTTTGACCTACAAATCACCAACGGATTCAGCATATAAATTATTAGGGACGTGTTTTGAATTGCTTAAAAAACTGGTAATCTGTTTATCCAGATTTTATGCAGCATATATATAAGCACTTTCGACTTCTGAGTGTTTGGATAGAAACAAGCAGAGTTGCACCTATCATCAGAATTATGAAAGTCAAAAGTTGCTTATCTGATTACAGTGTTCTGTTACAAGGGATGCAAATGCAAACACCATCTCCTGCCTTGACATAATTATTTGCTTCTGTTTATTTCAAATTTTCAACAGGAATAAGCAGATTCAATAAGCATTCCCAAAAACTCATGTATATGCCTATATATATTAGTAAGAGTAAAAACAGCAATAAGATCGTAACAAAAGATCAGCTGCAGAAACTAACCTTATGGCGCACATCGCGTAAGCAACCTTTACTGTTGCATATGTCAAGACAAAAAGGACAGCGCTCAGCAAACATCTCTTCTGTCATGCCAGGGTACCTAATAACAGTATAAACATAAAGAATAAGATCAGAGGTTTTGAACCAATCCGCTAGAAGCTAGCATAGGTTTTGAACTCATATAAGTAGTTCCAAGCACATATTCAGGTGATGACAGGATATAAAAGACTAATCATCTACTCTCTTATTTGTAACAGTTATGCATGTTCTTTTGCCTGTACATGAAATTCATGCAAACCAAATCAACATATATATGCAGAGTTCATATATTTGCCCATACAGCCAATAGAAATGATAGCGCCTAAGATGAATCAACGCCGAAGACCTCATAGATCAATAGAGAGTACTGTTGCACATTAATGAGCCTAAAAGAAGAAGATTGCCTACGACAGGCAAGCTAGTATGATGTTAATGTATTTAGTCATTTTCAAAATTCATTTATTAACTTATTGAGACATTTTCAAGTTTTTGTTATTAGTTGATTAATAATCAGTCATTTTCAAAATTCTAATGTTTCTGTTATTAATTTCTAAGGATAAAACTCACACTTCAGCGCCACATCAGCTTTCTCCCTCCGCTCACTAACTCACCAAAAACTCACACTTCAATCGTAGTAAGGATAAAAAAACTCACGGCTTCATTAAATACCCACTTTATATATCCCATTAAATACCCCACACACTGTTGGAGTTTAAAGTCTTTTCTCATTTAGAAGAATAAAAGTTTTCAAATAAGGTGGACCGGGCCAAGTCAAATGAACGTTATGAACGTGATAAACCAAGTCCAAAGTTGTTTCCGTTATTTTAGTATTTTCCCTGTTTACTAGGTTAAGTTTGTTTCTTTCGTTGCTAAGTCCTGTATTTAAGCAGCCTTTGGCATTCATCAATGATTATCAGAAATTGTGTGAGTTTACCACTGATTAATTCTTTCACGTGGTATCAGAGCAAAATTCAGATCACAATAGATAGGAAGCAAGATGAATGATGACAAGCTAAAGGTGCCTATCTTCGATGGTTACTATGAACATTGGAGTGAGATGATGGAGAATTTGCTGCGTGCAAAATAGGTCTGGAATCTAATTGATCCAGGCATCAGAGAACCTTCGGTGGGTATTGCTCAAAGTGAAGCTGAGAAGAAGAAGCTGGAAGAGTTACGAGTGAAGGATATGCAAGTCAAACATTACCTGTACCAAGCAATCGACAGAGTAACGTTTGAGCAAATCCTTGATCGGAAAACTTCCAAAGCCATATGGGACTCGATGAAGAAAAGGTTTGCTGGGATGATCGAGTGAAGAAATCAATGTTGCAGAAGCTTCGCAGAGATTTTGAAGTGCTGGAGATGAAGATGAACGAAACCATACCTGAATACTTTGGTAGGGTTCTGACAATTTCAAATCAAATGAGAAGCAATGGAGAGACTATGCCTGATGTCAAGATCGTGGAGAAGATTCTTCGAACCCTAACCGAAAAATATATGTTCGTAGTAGTGTCGATTGAAGAGTCAAAAGACATCGAACAAATGTCTATAGAGGAACTGCAGAGCACATTAATCGTTCATGAACAAAAGTTCAAAATGAATGAAGTGGTGGAGGAGCATGCTCTGAAGATCGATACGGGTGATAACAACTTCAACAATAGAGGTCGAGGTAGAGGTCGATCTAGCTACAGAGGAAGAGGTCGTGCAGAGGTCGATACATTGTCAATAAACAGACAATTGAGTGCTACAATTGTCACAAATTGGGGCACTACTCGTATGAATGCGAAAATACAAAAGAGGCAAACTATGATGGGTTCGATGAAGAAGAAGAAATCATGCTCATGGTCAAAGAACTTGAAAAAGAAGAGTTGTACATGGCTCAATCTGGTGATGAAAACAGGGGTCTTTTGTGGTTTCTTGATTCTGGGTGCTCTAATCATATGTGTGGAAATAAGGAAAGGTTCACAGACCTTGATCAAAGTTTTTCAAACACCGTGAAACTTGGAAACAACACACGAATGACGGTTGAAGGTAAAGGGAATGTAAGGCTTGTTCTGAATGGTGCCACCTATGTAATTAAAGACGTGTACTATGTTCCTGATCTCAAGAACAACCTCCTTAGTATCGGGCAATTGCAGCAGAAGGGGTTGTCCTTTCTCTTCCAATCTGACGTATGCAAGGTGTTCCATCCGGAAAAAGGTCTAGTGTTTCAGTCGACCATGAGTACAAACCGCATGTATCCACTTAGTGAGGATACGAACAAGGTTGCTGAACAGAAGACAGTGAAGTGTTTGTACTCCAGTGATGATGATGTACCCAAGTTATGGCATGAGCGCCTTGGACATATTAGCAAGACCAGCATGAAGATTCTTCAAACCAAAGGTATGGTACGTGACTTACCTGAATTTAAGGTTGATACATCTACTTGTGGTGATTGTATGATAGGCAAACAGACAAGGAAAGCCATTCCAAAGTTCAGTTCATGGCGTGCAAAAGAAGTTTTAGAGTTGATACACTCTGATATTTGCGGACCTATTACACCAACATCACACACAAGGAAGAGGTATTTCTTAAGCTTCATTGATGATTTTAGTCGAAAGGGTTGGGTTTATTTCCTAACAGAAAAGTCCCAAGCTTTTGAGAGTTTCAAAGACTTCAAGAACAAGGTGGAAACTGAAACAGGGAAGGTGATAAAGGCACTCAGAACTGATAGGGGTGGAGAGTATCTCTCCAAAGAGTTTGACACGTACTGTAGGGAGCACGGGATCAAAAGGCAGTTAACAACGAGTTTCACACCACAACAAAATGGCGTTGCAGAACGTAAGAATAGAACCGTAATAAACATGGTGGTAGCTCTTCTCTCTGCCAAATGCATGCCTAAGGTGTTTTGGGCCGAAGCCACATGCTGGAGTTTCTATGTATTGAACAGAAGTACAACAAAGGCCATACCGAATATGACTCCACAAGAAGCCTGGAGTGGATTGAAGCCCACAGTTGGTCATTTCAGAGTGTGGGGTTGTTTGGCACATGTTCACATACCCAAGGAGAAACGAACCAAGCTGGAAAACAAAAGTGTTGTTTGTGTTTTGACAGGTGTAAGTGAAGAGTCAAAGGCGTATCGACTCATCAACCTAGAAACAATGAAAGTAATAACAAGTATGGATGTGATTTTTGAAGAACATAAAGGATGGGATTGGAGTCAAAGTAAAGATAACGACTCAGTGGAAGAAGAACTCTCATGGGGAAATTACGACTTCATAGATGAAGACTATGTTTTCATCGATGATCTCGGTAATGAGCAGAATGAAGAAGTCGAACCAGTTCAGCAAATTGATGAAGCAGGTCCTAGCAGTACAACAGCCAGGGAGGGAAGGCGTCGAATAGCTCCAAGGTATCTACAAGATTTTTTTACAGGTGATGAGCTAGACTCAGAAGACGAAGAAGTGAATGCCATGGAGATAATCCATCAAGACCATGTTCGCTTTGAAGAAGCCGTTAAAGAAATCAAGTGGAAGGAAGCCATGGATCGTGAGATTGATATGATTGAGAAGAATCAGACATGGCGTCTAGTTGATCTACCAAAGGACGTAAAGTGTATTGGTGTGAAATGGGTATACAAGACAAAGTTGAATGAAAGAGGTGAGATTGAAAAACACAAAGCGAGGTTGGTGGCAAGAGGTTACGGTCAAGAGTATGGGGTAGATTACTTGGAGGTCTATGCTCCGGTGGCTAGGATGGATACCATTCGTTTGATGCTTGCTCTAGCAGCACAAAGAGGCTGGAGCATTTATCAAATGGATGTAAAATCGGCTTTCCTTCATGGAACCCTGCAAGAAGATGTGTACGTTTAACAGCCACAAGGTTGTGTTGTGAAGAATGAAGAACACAAGGTGTACAAGCTCCAGAAGGCATTGTACGGGCTTAAACAAGCCCCCAGGGCCTGGTACAGCCGCATTGAGGCATTTTTTGTTCATGAAGGGTTCACAAAAAGCAAGGCTGAGCATACATTGTTCATCAAAGAAGAAGCAGGAGAAAGGTTGCTCTTTGTTAACGTGTATGTTGATGATCTTATTTTTACAGGAAACAATGGAAAGATGATGGAAGAGTTCAAGAAGTCCATGAAAGCTGAGTTTGAAATGACAGATTTGGGCAAAATGAGGTACTTTCTTGGAATTGAAGTGATACAAAACTCAATGGGCATTCATATCTCACAAAAGAAGTATGCCATTGAGATGTTAACACGTTTCAAGATGTTGGAATGCAATTCGGTCATAAATCCAATAGTTCCAGGCAGCAGACTAAAAAATGATGAAGGTGATCCAGCTGATGAAACCTTATTCAAGCAATTGGTGGGCAGCCTAATGTATATCACTACCACCAGACCCGATATACAGTTTGTAGTAAGTTTCATAAGTCGGTTCATGGCAAAACCAACTGAATCACACCTTGCAGCAGCCAAGCGGGTAATGAGATACATACAGGGGACTCTGGATTATGGAATTTGGTACAAGAAAGGTGGAAAAGGAAAGATGGAGATTTTCACTGACAGTGATTTTGCTGGGGATCTTACTGACAGAAAAAGTACCTCTGGAAACGTGATTTTGTGGGATGGAGCAGCTGTAACATGGTCATCAAAGAAGCAAGGAATAGTGGCTTTATCATCAACTGAGGCAGAGTATGTTGCGGTTGCAGCTTGTGCCTGTCAAGTTCTTTGGATTCGAGATATACTGGAAGAACTTGGAGTACATCAGGAAGGAGAAAGTGTCATACGATGTGACAATACCTCAGCTATACAATTGTCAGTGAATCCGGTATTCCATGGAAGATGCAAGCATATTGGAATAAGATTTCATTTTCTGAGAGACCTGGTTGACAATGGAACCATTGCTTTGGAGTATGTTGACACACGAGAACAGGTAGCTGACATATTTACAAAGCCTCTACATCGAGTTGATTTTCAAAGGTTGAGAGAAAGACTTGGTGTGTGCTCTCTCAAAGGCAAACAAGACATGGAGACAGTCTAGTTTGAGGGAGGGTTTGTTGGAGTTTAAAGTCTTTTCTCATTTAGAAGAATAAAAGTTTTCAAATAAGGTGGACCGGGCCAAGTCAAATGAACGTTATGAACGTGATAAACCAAGTCCAAAGTTGTTTCCGTTATTTTAGTATTTTCCCTGTTTACTAGGTTAAGTTTGTTTCTTTCGTTGCTAAGTCCTGTATTTAAGCAGCCTTTAGCATTCATCAATGATTATCAGAAATTGTGTGAGTTTACCACTGATTAATTCTTTCACACACTCACAACCGTATTAGAAAGCAATAAAAAACGACTCAACACAACTCACACTAGTGAGTTCTTCTTCACCCTTCGTTGAAACCAAGACAAACCCAAACCAACTCATCATCACGGAGTAACAAGTCACGAGTGAGTTATTGACATGTCACAAATCAAACCCAAAACACACACTTATTTCGTTTCCAAAGAGTTTACATAACTTTGGCCACACAATGACATGTCATATTGTATTGTATTTTCTCTTTCATCTTTTTTACTATAGGTTACTTTACTTTCAGTTTCTCAATTTTATAATATAAACAAGGGATTTGCTAATGGCAATCCTTACAAAAATAATACTCCCTCCGTCCTAAAATTATTGTCCATCTAGTTGTCCCAAAATTATTGTCCAATACTAAAAATAAATAAGGAAACTTGATAAAGTTACTATATTATCCTTACGTGAAATTGTTATTACAAATTTTAAAGAAGAATTAATTAATTAACTAAGGGTAAAACTGTTATTATGCTAAAAAGTAAGAGAGATAAGGCTGTAATAAATGTATTTTTCTTAAACTGTGTGATTCTTGTCTGGTGACAATAATTTTGAGACGGAAGGAGTAAGACACTCTTTATTGATCCCACGGTTTGTAGTCCCAGTTTTTTTCTCAATCTTTATCCATATATTAACATGCATGCAAAACATGCAAAACTCAATTCAAATATTGTGTTCATTATCACTTTGTATCTTAACATTCAAAGCATCAAAGCCATTTGTGAATAATACGTAACTAGCAGTAAATGTTTATTCAAATTTATTGGACATGATCATAAAAGAAAACATAAACATCTATCACGTAACTAGAATAAAATTTTCTAGTGCTTCTTCAAATGAAACACCGGATTTAGCCCCACATTGTGTGGCAAACATCTCTTTTTCGCTTGTGACATATCAGTAGCTTCACTTTCGGAGACGGCAAAATTTTCCTTCCACGGGCACTTTGGTCTTGTATGCATGTCCTCGTTCTTTGCATAAAGAACATCTATTTTTCAGCTTAGCCGCCACTTCCTTTCAACCCTTAATGCGATGTTTTCTTGGACGACCTTTGGGCCTTGATTCTGGAGGAGAATCAATATCACTTTCTTGGTCTGACAAGTTGTCCAAGAGAATGTCATCATGATCTATCATTGTCTCATCCCTTGATACTTCATTTATCTCAGCTCGCTACTCCTTTGTAATGAATCTAAACACCAACAAAGAGGCAAGTAAGCCGGAGGTATCTTGAAACAGTCTCTGTGGAGCAGTACCCGACATATATGACGACAAACTATTCCCCAAAATTCGAAGTTCTTGCAACTACACATGATAAATATTTCCATCCCAAAAGACTGTGAGTTTTAGTACTACTTCCTTCATCATAATATCGGATAAGAAACTCATCGCCATCAACATGAATAACCGAATATAGACTTGCTCTTTCGAATTCTTCTTGAAAATTTTTAAAGGCAAATAGTGTGAAAGCTTGATAAGCTTGCTGTTCCAATGGAGACTTTATCTTCAAAGAAGCATGTCTTAGTGTAGCTAACATCTTATCATGCGTTTCTCCATTTTCAATTTCTGTAATAGCGAGATCCACCTACAGGAGTGATAATTCACACGATAGATCATATATTATATATATTCAAAGATAAAGTTTTGCATAAGCATATAGGCATAGGCATGTACTAAAGACATCGAATAATCGAAATGTTCAAGTTGTACCTGTTTAACAAAGTCTTTTAAACTTGTATCAGCACACTACAAGAAAGTTGAGAACAGATGACGGGCGTTTCCCTGGCGACACAATGTCGCCAGGGATAACACCTTTTCCCTGGCGACAACGCTAACGTGGCGGTAAAGTAGGTTTACTTTTTAGTCAAAGTTTGACTAGAGTTTCCCTGGCGACATGTCGCCAGGGATACTCGGTCCAAAACCAGATACCAAGTGAAAGAGCGCGAAATTTTCCCTCCAAGGTTTCCCTGGCGACACGTCGCCAGGGAAAACCTAGTCAAACTTTGACCAACTTATCCCTGGCGACAAGTCGCCAGGGAAAACCCGTCCATCGTATTTAACAAAAATTATGTTTGCTAATTACATGTCAACATTATCCCTGGCGACAAGTCGCCAGGGAAACCCTCGCCATTTGTGATTAGTTTCAAAATTAAACACAAATGTTTAATTACATGCCAAGAATGTGTGGCGGGCTTTTACCCGCCAAAACCCAAATGTTTCCCTGGCGACTTGTCGCCAGGGAAACTCCCTGACATATATGTAATTTGTTTTTGCTTGTTAGTTATTATTTTAACTATCGATCCGATGTTATTTAATTTTTGCGACGTTTATATAATAAAAATGAGACATTTATAAAATAAACATTTATTTATTCATAATATTATACATAGCCCTTGTGGAATCAAATGGAAAACTTAAAAACAGACATTACTAATCAACTTAAAGTTCGTGAAGTAGTGCAGCCGATTACTACTCAACGCTAAGATTTTCCATTTCATTTAAAAGCTCATGAAGTATTGCAGCCGATTGACATGCGTGGTCTTCAGGATGCCTTTCCATTTCTAGTCTTGCCTCTAACATCTTTATCTTTAGATCTTTGATCTTGCAATTTGAGCACTCAGTGGGTGCAGATTGAGAAGGACCTGTAGAAGAACTTGGATGTGAACCTTGAGGTGTTGAAGATCTTATACGGAGTTCGAGATCAAAATCATCCTTCCATTTAAAATATTTACATCCATAATCATTTGTTTTTGGCTGTTACAAAGTAAACAAATAACATGACATGTCATTTAATAATCACACGTATTACATAACTAAAACATTTGATTGTTTACCTTCGAAAAAGGACATGCATAGTAGAGTTTACCAAAGCTATGAGGTTGATGTGACTGTCTCAACACAATATATCCCTTTCTACATGTACACTTATAAGCTTCACGGGGATCCATCTGCTACCAAATCAGGTGGTGGTGGTGGTGAGTTTGGTAGGAGATGATAAGTGTGTGTGTGTGTGATCTGCTGATGATAAGTGTGTGTGAATCATTTTATGGTCAAAAAGTGAGGGAAATAGTTAACATTTTCCCGCCAATGTTTTCCCGCCAACGTTTTCCCGCCAATAGTTAAACGTTGGATGTTCAATGGATGACCCGGTTTGTTATGGTTGTACGTTTGATGTTCAATGGATGATCCGGTTTGTTATGGTTATATTAGATGTTCAATGGACGACTCGACATGTGTTGGTTACACGTTAGATGTTAAATAAATGAGTCGGCATGTATTGGTTAGACGTTAGATGTTCAATGGATGAGTCGGTATGCATTTGTTAAACATTAGATGTTCAATGGATGAGTCGGTATGTTTTGGTTACACGTTAGATGAGCTGGCAACATAGCTATATTGAGCTGGCAAATGACTATACTCGTTGTGTAAGCTATTTTGGTGAGGTTACATCAAATGAAAAGCTTCTTTCTTTTGTTCAAACTTACGCGACTTGTTTGCTGGAACTCTTTTTGTCATCGATTCAAAACGGAAGCTGGTTAAAGATTTATTTGAATGGTTGTTTTGGGTACAAACCACTATTGCCTCTAGCTTGATCTCTAATTAAGTCGGATTTGATAATTCTATGTATAGTTGTATACTATTATTACAACACATATATACAAACACAAATACAGGTTTCCTTTCTTTGCATTTACACGTTAGATGTTCAATGGATGAGTCGGCATGTCTTGGTTACACGTTGGATGTTCAATGGACGACTCGACATGTGTTGGTTACACGTTAGATGTTCAATGGATGACTCGACATGTCTTGGTTACATGTTAGATGTTCAATGGATGAGTCGGCATGTCTTGGTTAGACGTTAGATGTTCAACGGATGAGTCGGTATGCATTTGTTAAACATTAGATGTTCAATGGATGAGTCGGCATGTCTTGGTTACACGTTGGATGTTCAATGGACGACTCGACATGTGTTGGTTACACGTTAGATGTTCAATGGATGACTCGACATGTCTTGGTTACATGTTAGATGTTCAATGGATGAGTCGGCATGTCTTGGTTAGACGTTAGATGTTCAATGGATGAGTCGGTATGCATTTGTTAAACATTAGATGTTCAATGGATGAGTCGGCATGTCTTGGTTACACGTTAGATGTTCAATGGATGAGTCGGCATGTCTTGGTTACACGTTGGATGTTCAATGGACGACTCGACATGTGTTGGTTACACGTTAGATGTTCAATGGATGACTCGACATGTCTTGGTTACATGTTAGATGTTCAATGGATGAGTCGGCATGTCTTGGTTAGACGTTAGATGTTCAATGGATGAGTCGGTATGCATTTGTTAAACATTAGATGTTCAATGGATGAGTCGGCATGTCTTGGTTACACGTTAGATGTTCAATGGATGAGTCGGCATGTCTTGGTTACACGTTGGATGTTCAATGGACGACTCGACATGTGTTGGTTACACGTTAGATGTTCAATGGATGACTCGACATGTCTTGGTTACATGTTAGATGTTCAATGGATGAGTCGGCATGTCTTGGTTAGACGTTAGATGTTCAATGGATGAGTCGGTATGCATTTGTTAAACATTAGATGTTCAATGGATGAGTCGGCATGTCTTGGTTACACGTTAGATGTTCAATGGATGAGTCGGCATGTCTTGGTTACACGTTGGATGTTCAATGGACGACTAGACATGTGTTGGTTACACGTTAGATGTTCAATGGATGACTCGACATGTCTTGGTTACATGTTAGATGTTCAATGGATGAGTCGGTATGCATTTGTTAAACGTTAGATGTTAAATGGTTACCGAATTAGAATAAATCGAGAAACTAAACGGAATAAATCGGAATGAATTTAGAAATTAAACTGACCGGGATGATATAGTTATTTTATAAATAATAATAATTATTTTATAATATGTAATAATAATAATTATTATTTCATAAATAATAATAATAATTATTATTATTTTATTACTAATTATAATAATACATAAGTAACAAAAACTTTATTTTCACAAAAATTATCCCTTGCGACATTTGTATCTATCCCTGGCGACAAGTCACCAGGGATACTATCCCTGGCGACATGTCGCCAGGGAAACGTGTGCTCAACTTGACTTTCTAAAAAGTCAGCCAAGTTTCCCTGGCGACATGTCGCCAGGGAAAATGTGGCTCACTTGACTTTCAGAAAAGTCAGCCATGTTTCCCTGGCGACATGTCGCCAGGGAAAATGTGGCTCACTTGACTTTCAGAAAAGTCAGCCATGTTTCCCTGGCGACGTGTCGCCAGGGAAACTTTGGGAGACCCGACGAAAGTTATAGGTACGTGCATATGCGTTGAAAAGTCAAAGGAATCCCTGGCGACATGTCGCCAGGGAAACCTCGTCACACCCCTCCAAAATTTTTCACTAACGCGCGCTTTTGGCTAAACGACAAAAGGCAAAAGTTTCCCTGGCGACATGTCGCCAGGGATTGTCGCCGGGGAAAAGAAAAAGCGATTTATTCATCAGAAACCTTATCTTTTCTCACATACACTTAACAAAAAAAAAACTTCATCTCCCTTACTCTCTTCGCTGCTATATCCGGCCACTCACCACCACCACTCTCCTCCACATCCCGCTGCTATATCACCACCACCACCACTCACCACCACCACTCACCATCATTCTCCTCCACACCTGCACACGTGCACGCACCACCACTCACCACCATCTCCAGTCGCCAACACCACCACCACGCCATCTACATTCACCGGCACCACCACCACCGCAATATATATTAAGGTATTTTATATAATTTATATTGTAATTGTTTTGGTTTTTTTTTATATAATTTTTTTTATAATTTATATTGTAATTGATTTGGTTTTGTTTTTACAATTGATAGTATATTTGGTTTTGTTTTTACATATCCGGTCACCGCAGCCGAGTCCCGACCGTAGCCGAGCCCGACCATAGCCGAGACCCGACCGCAGCCGAGCCCCGACCACACCCGCGCCCCGACCACAGCCGAGACCCGACCACTATTTAAAGGTATGTTTTTTTAACTTTTAATTGTAATTGAGAATACATATTGTTTTTTTTTAGTTTTTTTTAGATTCCCTGGCGACATGTCGTCCGGGATGTTTAAAATTGTTAATTTTTTTAAACGTAAATCCAAACACTCCTTATGTTACCTATTTGATGAGAATAAGCTGTTTGATAACAGCTTATCCTAATAAGCTTATCAGGATAAGCTGTTTGATAACAGCTTATCCTGATAAGCTTATTAGAATACGCTGTTTAAAAACAGCTTATCCTTATAAGCTTATCAGAATAAGCTGCTTATCCTTATAAGCTTATCAGAATAAGCTGTTTTCAAAAAGTTTACTTTGATAAGCTTATCGGGATAAGCTGTTATCAAACAACTTATTCTAATAAGCTTATCAAAATAAGCTGTTTGAAAACAGCTTATTCTGATAAGCTTATCGGGATAAGCTGTTATCAAACAACTTATTCTAATAAGCTTATCAAAATAAGCTGTTTGAAAACAGCTTATTCTGATAAGCTTATCGGGATAAGCTGTTTTCAAACAGCTTATTCTGATAAGCTGTTTTTATTATATGATATAAATGTTTTATTGGACTAAGCCTTAGGAATGTTTTAGGATTTTAGCGATTAATTTCGGAAAATTCCCGTCTGAAATTAATCAACCTATAGAAAACCCGTCCGAAGTTAATTTATTAGGAATTAACTTCGGAAAGTCCCCTGTTTGGGACTGCTTTTTGAATGTTTTGTCTCATTTAGGATATGCATGCGTATAACCGATTTAGTATTTGAGATGATTTCGACAGTGTTTCTCCTTTACTCCTACGAATATGTCTTTAAACACATATTTGGGGAGTTGAGGGGAAATGCTGCCGAAATTTTCTCAAATAGCAAATCGGTTATACGCATTCATATATGAGACGAAACATTCAAAGGGTGGGTTAGGATTGCCTTCCATAGTTGCGCTAGGTGAACATACTATTTTCTATACTTGATAATTATATCTTTTAATAAATATTATTATATAATTATATACTTTATAAATAATAATTATATATTTTATAATTATTTTTTATAATTTGATATAATACATATTATTATTTATGAAATATATAATAATTAAGTTGCATATAATAACTAAATGTATCGTTAAAACACAGTTATGGTACTCATTGATAAGAGTTGGACACGGTTAGAGCGTCATCAGCCAGAATATATATTGGGTCTTGCCAATTTTGTCAAGCATTCTAGGAAGTTTGTGAATCGTTTGAATGAGATACCATGTCCATGCAAGCGTTGTCGAACAAGACTCTTGGTAGATATTGACCTTCTTTCGAACCACGTTATGAAGTCCGGGTTTGACAACAGTTATACAACATGGGTACACCATGGTGAACCGGCTCCTCCTACACCTACACCTCCTCCACCACCACCGCCACCACTGCCAATAATAGATAACACAAGACAACCTTTTATAACTGACATGACATCGTTACTTGATGACCTTACCTATATGCCTCCGGACTATATTCCTCCTCCACCTCCTCCCAACTCAAGTAACAGACGGACTCAAGCTAACGAGTTTGAAGAGTTATATCGCAGTGCCAATGAGCCGTTGTACCCTGGTTGTGTAGAAGCGACTCGATTAGACTTCATGGCAAAGTTTACACATTATAAGGCCAAAGGTAAAATTACCGATACCATATTCAATGATATTCTAGAGTGGTTCCAAACTATCTTTCCCCCAAGCAGAGGATTCAAGCTCCCACCGTCATACTATGCAATAAAGAAGACATTTAAAACGATCGGGTTAGGGTACGATTCGATACATGCTTGTGAACACGATTGTTGCTTATTTCGGGAAGGATACGCCGATTTGGATTTCTGTCCGGTGTGTAATACAAGTAGATGGAAAGACACTAACACGCCGGGGAAGAAAGTTCCTAAGAAGGTGCTGCGTTACTTTCCGATCATTCCTAGACTACAACGTTTGTACAAGTCTAGTAAAAGTGCAAAGGATATGATTTGGCATGCTACTGGAAAGTGTACGGAGCCCGGTAAGATGCAACACCCGTGTGATGGTGCGGCTTGGAAGAAATTTGATGCCAAGTATGGTGATTTTGCAGCAGAACCAAGAAATGTTCGATTAGGGTTGGCTGCTGATGGTTTCAATCCATTCGGCAACCTTAGTCAGACTTACAGCATGTGGCCGGTGATATTGACAACATACAACCTGCCTCCGTGGTTGTGTATGAAAGAGAGTTCTTTAATGCTGACGCTGTTAATTCCTGGCCCTAAATCCCCGGGCAAGGACATTGATGTTTACTTGAGACCTTTAATTGATGATCTAAAACTTTTATGGGATGGTGTGAGTACTATAGACCAAGCTACAGGCGAGGCATTCACCATGAGAGCGATGCTTTTATGGACCATCAATGATTTTCCGGCTCGAAGTAGTTTGTCTGGGTATAGTGGGCAAGGTTACAAGGCTTGCCCTACATGTAATGACGACACTCCATCTCTTCATGTGGCAAGCAAAATAGCTTCGACTGCCCGGTAAACATAAGAATTTTGGGGGTGTGAAGATAACACGCAATTTTCGTGTTGAGCCTAACTGGTCTAAACGGTCTATTTTTTACGAGCTTGAGTATTGGCCTTTTCTTTCACTAAGACACAATTTAGACATCATGCATATCGAAAAAAATGTGTTGGAGGCCATCCTGAACACTTTGTTGATGAATGACAAATCTAAAGACACTGTCAAGGCAAGACAATACTTGGAAAAGTTGGGCATTCGAAAAAGCTTGTGGCTCACCCAAAGTAAAAACGGGAAGTGCAAGAAGCCTCAGGCTTCGTATTCCTTAACACCAGAGAACAGGAAAAAGTTTTGTCAGTACATCAAGAGTGTTAAACTACCAGATGGGTTCGGATCCAACTTCAAGCACAAAGTGACCGATAACGATACCAATATAACGGGCATGAAGTCTCATGACTGTCATATAATGATGCAACGTTTACTTCCTTTCGCACTTCAGGAATACTTGCCTGCTGAGATTGCAAGACCACTGATCGACCTATGTAACTTGTTTAAGCAACTCTGCTCTGCAACTTTAATGGTGGATGACATGTTGACTGCTGTAAAAAAGGTGGTTGACATTTTGTGCGATCTTGAGCTCATATATCCTCCTGATTTCTTTGACATTATGGTTCACTTGGTTATCCATTTACCTGATGAGGCCATTGAAGGCGGGCCTATCCGCCCCCGGTGGATGTATCCATTTGAAAGATACATGAAAGAGCTAAAAGGTTTTGTACGAAATAAAGCTAAGCCAGAAGGTTCGATTGCGGAGGGTTATGTTGCACAAGAAGCATTGACTTTCTGTTCTAAGTATTTTCGGAATGATGTTACCACTAAATTTAATCGTCTCGACCGTAATGTGGACCCCCCTCCCACAACGTGTCAGTTTCAGGTGTTCCGATCGGTATGTAACCCGCTTGGGAAAAAGTCGTATATTCCGTTCCCTTATCAAGAGTTCAAGAAAGTGGAATGGTATGTACTAAACAACAGTCCTGAAATCGACAAGTATATTTCTGAGTTCAAGAGGTACGCGTTTTTTATTTTATTTTGAAACTTCTTTTTCTTAACAATAGCGACTTATTCTAATACCATGAACGTTTTTCAGATTATATCCTGACAAAGACGAGAAAAAAGAATTCTCCGCGTGGTTTGGGAAAATGGTAAACTTAGACTTATCTTGTGTACTTACCTGTAAAAAAATAATATTATTATAAATAGTTTTCTGTACCTAATCCTTTATTCCTCATAGATCCGTCAACGTCACGTAGACAATGACAAAGACCCAGAGGTTATCCAGACCAGCGAGTTATTCGCTTTGGCTTGTGGACCATCACCGCATCCAATCTCAATAAACTCTTGCATAGTCGACGGTGTGAGGTATGTCGTGCACAGTCGCGATGAACGTCGTACAACTCAAAACAGCGGCATTTGTGCGCCTGGCCCTGAGAACACAATGGCTTATGGTCAGCTTCAACAGATCCTCGTGTTTCGTTATTTGTCGTTCAGTGTTGTGTTGTTCAAAGTTAAGTGGTTCGACACTCGCCCCATGTTACGTAAAAAACGTCTTATCTATAGAAACAACATGACTCAACTCACCGACACAAGAGCTGAGTATTGGAAAGATGAACAATACATTCTCGCAACACAAGTCAAACAAGTCTTCTACATTGAAGATCAGAACAAACCCAACTGGAAGGTCGTTGAACATGTTAATCATAAAAAGTTTTCCAACGGGGGTGTCATAGTGTCAGATGCCGTTCCTGATATTATACATTTCGACAACTCATCTGATCTACCACTTTCCACTGATTTGAATGACTTGGGTGATGTGACCTTGAATATAGATGGCCACGAAACGGAGGTTGATGCACCGCCAAATATCATTGATGTTGATGATGAAGACGATGGTATTACTGATGATGAAGACGTCCCTCATGATTTAAGTGATGAAGAACGTGTGAATGATGATGATGGTGAAGACAGAGTTTATTCTAGTGAAGAAGAAGATTGACCTTTAGTTGTAACTTGCAAAAGACACTTATTTGTTTGAATTAATGAATCTAATTGTTGTGGATTTTTTAAATGTGTATATTTATTTGGATGTGTTGTATTTGAATTTGTGCATGCTTATATTATTTTGTTCATGAATTTGTCTATGTTATGCTAATTGTACTTGTACAGATGTCAGCAGATGTTGCAGGATCACACGGTGGTGACGGTGGTGGTGAGGATGAACCTCCTACGCCAAACATCCGCAGCGGTTGTTTCGCCGCATTTAGAAATAAAGGTAAGAATATTTGGATTATTGTAACACAATAAAAAATTTGGTGCATATATATGTTGCTTGCCTTGAATTTTTATTACTTTGTCACTCACTTGATTTTTGCAGGCAAAGGCAAAAGAAAAGAAAATTTGGGCGGCAGAGCGGCCGGTAGAAAGACTCGAGGCATTAGCCGATGTATCGATTTGTTGGAGGAAGTTGGTCAGCATGGCCCTGTCCCGATAGATTTTGAAGAAAAATCTCACCGGCCTCGCGGCACGCATGCTCAGCATTTATCTAATTACATCGGGGATTGTATCAGGAGGCTCGTGCCACTGTACTACCCAAGTTGGGCTGATGTCCCTGATGAGATCGAAACATTGGTTTGGGCGAACATAGAGGTCAGTTATCATTTTTATGTTCATAACATTATTGTGTTTATTTATTTAATGATGTATATATTTAAATAAATTTGTTTATTTATTTATATCATATAAATAAATAAAAAATTTAAATAAATATACAAATTGTATCTTATTTATTTATATCATATAAATTTTTTTTAAATATATATAAAAAAATTAGAATAAATATAAAAAAATTTAAATAAATATATATTTGATGAGAATAATGTAATAAGCTTTTCGGATAAGCTGTTTTCAAACAGCTTATCCTGATATGCTTATCAGAACAGGCTGTTTGAATACAACTTATCTTGATAAGCTTATCAGAACAAGCTGTGTGAAAACAGCTTGTTCTGATATGCTTATCAGGATAAGCTGTTTTCAAACAGCTTGTCCTGATAAGCTTATCAGGATAAGCTGATTTCAAACAGCTTGTCCTGATAAGCTTATCAGAACAAGTTGTTTTCAAAAAGCTTATTTGTTATAAAAAATTAAATAAATGACTAAGCCATTAAATAAATAAACAAAATAATGTATAAATTATATCTCTAACTCTAACTTTGTTTTTGTTTTATTTGTTGTATATGAATGCAGAATCAGTTTAATTTGACGCCACACAAGAGTGATCCTGGTAGATGGAAGGAAATACGTGGCGGCATCAATCAAATGCTTACAAAGAGTTATAATTCTCGAAAAAATACGCTCAAGACAAAGCATTGGGTCCGAGACATCGATACCGGCAGGGTAGATATCGGCAGAGTCCGCAGCGAGCGTCCAGAGGAAATTACTTCAGAGGACTGGGAGAAACATATCGCACTTTGGAGTAATCCGGATTACGAGAAAAGATGCCAGACGAACTCCCAGAACCGGTCTAAGCAGAAGACGCCGAGTCGGCAGGGATCCCGATCGTTGGCACGCCTTCGAGACCAAGTGGTGAGAAATTCTATAATTAATTTACATACATATATGTCTTTGATTATATGTTTTGGTGTGTTGTGATTTTTTGTTTTGAATTTGCTTCATTCTATATATGCGTGTCTATGTATGTACAGACGCAAGCTGCAATTGAAGCTGATGTGCCACCCCCGACTGTCATTGATCACTTCTTCATTGCGCACACCGACCAGGATGGGAATTTTCCTTGCGATGCGGACCGCGTTATGTATGTAAGTATTTTTTTTTAAATTAATTAATTAATTAATTTTTTTTTGGATATGCCTTGGTTTTTTACTATTCCTTGCCGATAAATAATGTACCAACCGACTAATATATAATATACTAACTGTCGTTTGTTTTTGTCACTTCATTAGGAGGAGATGCTTGCGATGAAGGCTGCAGGAAAACATACGGACGACGAGATCAACCGTATCGTCCGAGGTGGAAAGCAGCGAGGCCACATGCCCGGTGTCGGCCAGATAGTGCCGAGAAGGAGTACTCACTATATTCCTCCTCCTCCTCCCGTCGACCCACGGTTGGAACAAGCGGCTCAAGTGTTTAACTTTATGAGAAGTGACGATAGGTTTGCCGATGCGTTCGGAGCATTTCTATCGGGTGGTGCTAGCGGGAGTGGCACGGGAGGCAGCGGTAGTGGCGCCGGTGGGAGTGGTAATGGTTAGTATGCTTGTCTTGTTTTTCCTACCTTAGCATGCAAGTTTAATAATTGTAAACCCCGAATTGCAAGTTTAATAAGTGTAACTAGGAACTTTGTACTCAAGTTGTGACATGTATTTGTATTGATCGAGAGTTACATGTTATTGTGTTTTGGTACTAGATTCGTGGTAGATTTTTGGTATTTTTATCTTCAGGTTTTGTATTTGTATTCCCAGGTTTTGGTAGATTTTTTCCGGAAAAATTCCGGAAAAAATCTGGAAACAGCCTGCTGTGCAGGCAGCTAAAAAAAAAAAAATGTCAAAGTTTCCCTGGCGACATGTCGCCAGGGAAACTTTGGATAATTTGACTTTCTAAAAAAGTCAGCCATGTTTCCCTGGCGACATGTCGCCAGGGAAACTCGAAAAAACATTGACTTGTCAACGCCAGGCGTTGACTCGTCAACGTTACGTCTAGTTTCCCTGGCGACATGTCGCCAGGGAAACTCAAGAAAAACATTGACTTGTCAACGCCAGGCGTTGACAAGTCAACGCCTGGCGTTGACAAGTCAATGTTCTTCTAGAGTTTCCCTGGCGACATGTCGCCAGGGAAAAGTGAGGTTTAAAAAACCTATTTAACTTAAGTTCCTTAATCAGCCATATTTTCCCTGGCGACACATGTCGCCAGGGAAACTATCCCGCACCAACTCCGACGTGGCACCAATATTTGAACCAAAGAGTTTGTGGGGCCCACTTGTCGCCAGGGAAATCAGAATTTGTCGCCAGGGAAACTATCCCGCACCAGCCTTTCTTGGCGTACTTTCCCTGGCGACATGTCGCCAGGGATTCGTCTTCCCTGGCGACATGTCGCCAGGGAAACGTCGCGAATTTAGCCAGGGAAGGGTTCGAATTTTGTAAGTAACAAATCTTTTAATGAATGCGTTTATACTCTCTTATCTACTAGCAGATGTCATCCCTCCAAAGAAATAGTTGCGAAGATAAGCCGGTGCCCATGACTTTCTAATTTTGTACAACCCTTGTACATGATTATTGTTTTGCAAATTATAATTTCCGACTACCGATGACCAGTTATTCTCGAACTCTTCGATAGAAGTCATCCTGTAAAGCGTATAAAAATCACCACACCTATTCTGGTAATCAGTGCATAGAAGAGCTAAAAACCAACAACTAAATTTTGAAGTTATGTGTCATATACAAAAGCTATGTTTTGTGGTTGGCATTTCAATTGAGATCGCCTCCGACATACAAGGATCTTGATCAGTTATAATAGTTTTTGGTGGTTTTCTCATGATAGTAACAAAAGTCTGTTTTGAAAACAAATGAAAGAATAACATTAGTAAATTTACATCATATGATTATAACATAACTGAAACTCATACCTTCATCAGCCACCTAAAAGTATGCACAGTTTCATTACGAAGAAGTGCGCTCCAAAATAAAACGGTCTTGCCATGGCTGTTGATGCCAACAAACAATGCACAAGGCATGTCGTATGCATTGACCTTGTAAGTTGTATCAAAGACAACCACATCACCATACTTCTCGAACCATTCTAAACTTTTGGGATGACACCACAATATGCTTTCTAGTCTTTATTGTTCATCCGCTGTATATACATATCGAAACTTACTATCTTTTTGCTTTGAAGATCTCATATATTGTATGAGACTCATTGCATCACTTGCTCCAAGCATCCTCCTCTTTTTAGTAAATAGATTGCGAATATCCTTGTCAAGGAATGACAAATCCCCGTGTTTCACATTTTTTAAGAGCTCCATTACCCGGATAATCTCGCGAACTTTTAATCCAGCCTCCTTGTATAACAAAATATTTTGCTCATCCTCTGGAGTGATAATGCGATTAACAGGAAGAAAGCGCATTTGCTCATGTGATAGCAGTTCGTGATTATGATCCTTTATGAACTTTGTGACATGCCATTCTTCAGGAAATATATCAAAGCTCTTTTTTAAAGTCACACGCATATGAACGTTGCCCCCACATTTTTGTGACCCCCTGTTTCTTTGATTTTTGGAAAGGTCAGTTGTTTTTTTTCGCGTTGTTCCTCCACGATGACATACTATATCACGTCTTACTGACTTGTTTTTTCTTTTGTCGGACCGATCCTTCCGAACTGCATAACCATGTTGGATAGCATATGTTTGATAGAAAATGTGTGCCTCCTCAAGACTTGAAAACGTTTGACCAATAAAAGGTTCATAATTTGGTGATTGGTGAGTTAAAGTTCCACTGTCGCCTTCAATTGGAGGCTCGTTCAAATCCAACATTATTGATGACTCTGTATTATAACTTACGCATCAGGAACTATTCTACAAACAAACTTTGAGGCCATCTACTATTATGAAAGCTATCTCTAAGAAACTAAAGACTGTATTCAGTTTTGTTACAAATAAGAGATGGTGCACATATGCGAAGTTGAGATCGAATCTGATAGCTAGAGTATCAATAGAAGTTTCAACTCGATCCCTATGAAACTTTCTGAGGTGGTTCATATTAACTAGGACAAAATTCAAAAAAAAAAGACTATAAATTGAAGCTAAAGTTTCATTCCTTAAGTCTTAGATTTTTGCTACCAAGCCAGAAATCATAAAGTATAGAAATATGAATTTCATGATGAAGACAAAAAAATATCAAATGAATTAGATATACATGTCAAGAATTAGCTTT
Source organism: Glebionis coronaria (assembly GCA_025667525.1). NCBI lineage: Eukaryota > Viridiplantae > Streptophyta > Magnoliopsida > Asterales > Asteraceae > Glebionis > Glebionis coronaria. The sequence goes on from CM046874.1 coordinate 23,373,639, forward strand.
AATTTAAAAAACACGCATGGGCTCACATAATCAGTATGGTCCATGACAGGAATATTTATACTAGTGTGTAGAACTATACCAATAAGCACAAGAGTTTACCTTAAGAAGTTGATATATAAGATTGGTTCAACATGAAAGAAACCATTTAGATCAAGATACACGAGAAACTGTGAAAGAAATGAATTGAGCATATAAGAAGGAGATAATAAGGCTAGGGGGAGTGGTAACTAAAAATCCCACCGCCACGTCAGCTCCACCTCAGTTTTCTCTTTCCTCTCACTAACCCACTCAAAACTCACCTTTCAAGGTTCTTAAGGAAAAAAAAACCCACCACCACCTCACCTCCACCTCATCTTTCCACTATCACTTTTATTTAACTTATTTATAAAATACATACTTTTATTCCATCAAAATTAAAAAACGATACACGCGGGTAAATACAAACATTAAAAATATTAGGCATTATTAGCCAAGTGCTGGATTAAATCGGATCGAAGGTTTTGATGCACTTGAGCTGATCTGATGTATCCCATAACAGCATGAATTTCTTCCGTGCTTCGTACCAGATCGTCCGGTTGGTGTGCTTCTCCTCGGAACCATTTGGGACTTATCGCATATTTTTTGTGTTTACGAATCATATTATGCATTATGATGCATGCATACATCATATTAACAAGTCTTTCTTTCTTCAAAGCACGTGCTGGATTGGCGATTATGGCCCATTTCTTTTTCAGAACACCAAACGCGCGTTCCACATCCTTTCTTGCCGATTCTTGCTTCCGCTTATACAATATTCGACTGTGGTCATCGTTAGATGGTTCTGAAATCGTCTTAACAAGTGGAGCTAATTCGGGGTATATCCCGTCAGTAAGATAGTATCCAAATGGATAAGTAACGCCGTTAGCCATAAACGGGACCTCTGGTGCTCATCTTGTTTTCAAATCGTTAAACAAAGGGGATTGATATAACACATTGATGTCGTTGTTAAACCCAGAAACACCAAAGAAAGCATGCCATATCCACAAGTCTTCCGACGCAACAACTTCCAACAAAATGAACGGATTCGATCCGTGATCACGTCTAACATATTGCTCTTTATGGGCGTACGGACAACCAAACCACTCCCAGTCCGTACAGTCTAGACTTCCTAGCATCCCAGGGAAACCGTGCTTCCTTTCGTGATGTTGATATAGTAATTCAACATCACTCACCGTGGGTTTTCTCAGATATTCTGGCCCATAAATCGCCCTTATAGCAGAACAAAAATGATCAAGACTTTCCCGTGAAGTTCTTTTAGAGATTTGCAGATATTCATCTAAAAAGGCTGGAACAATGCCGTATGCCAATTGGCGAATTGCAGAAGTGCATTTCACCAATGGAGCAACGCCTTCTTTTCCGGTACAGTCGATATTTGAATTAAAGTAAGGATCATGTGCAGTTACAGCCGTAACTATATCGTTGAAAAGTGATCGATCCATGCGATATGTCTTTCGGAATGCACGTTCGTCGTAGACCGGGTTGTCAGTGAAAAACGCGGCAAGTAAACGATCATGGGCACCATAACGATCTCGATTAACCGGGTTTCTCGACACGTTTTGTCGTCTATTTCGAAAAAACGCCATAGCTTTTGCTAGCAACCGGATACGGGGGCTATTCATCAAAGTTTCTTCATCTTCGATCATTAGATCAGGGTACATAAATCTATATTCATCAATGTTTTCCATGCTAAAAATTTAAAATTTAGAAAAGATGATTTTTTTGATTGAGAGAAAGATGAAATGAGAGATATGAAAAAAAGAAGAAGTGAAAATGAGGATTATATAGAAATAAAATGGGGATGAAAAAGAAAGATTTAGGGTAGTGTGAATGGTGAGAAACTCACCTGTAGCGAGTTTTTTTTTCCCTGGGAACCACAACCCACGCGTGGGTTTTTGAGGTAGGATTGTGGGGTTCCTGGCAACCCACGCGTGGGTTTTTGCCACATGTATCCCACTCGTGGGTTTTTTGCACCACTCCCCCCAGCCTAAGGGAGAAGAATGGAGGGAAGAGAAATATAAGGGCGGGAACGTAATTCATTTGAGTTTTCTTGATATTTCAAAAGTTAATATATGGATAAAGAGTGAGAAATAAACTGGGACGACAAACCGTATATATGGGATCAATAAAGAGTGTCCTATTATTTTTGTGAGGATAAGTGAAGAATTTGTTGTTATAAACAACCCATAGAGCTGCCATTAGTAAATCCTAACAAAGTTTGATATTAAAGAAAAAAAATAATTAAAAACCAAAAAACTTTGAACATTTCGGTAAAACTAGACAAAGATTTTTACTATTTTAAAAAGTGTTTTGAGATAGTTTTTAGCATTATATGCAAACCATTATGAAAAGCTTTTGACAACCACTTGGTAGACTTCGTTGTTAAAAGCTTTAGTGATTTAGTGAGTAAATTTACTGTGCATTAAACAATGCTAAAAGCTTTTGAAAAATCTGACATTGTGATGGCACAAATGGTAAACTTTATATCCTCTCCCTTTCACCATATGCACTTGACATGTCATTGTCTGGCCAAAATTTTGTAGACTTTTTATTGGCTATAGCATTTCTCATATCTAAATTCTATTTTTTAAATGACTATCCGCAGTTACACTAGTTTTATAATTTTTATCAAGTCATTCTCAAAATTTTAATAATAACATAATTTTGAAAATGACATTGCGGTTACACTCGTTTTCAAAATTTTGTTAAGTCATTTTCAAAATTCAGTAAAATATTTTGGCACTTGCACTCACTTTCAAAATTCCGTAATTTTTAAATTTTGTTTAGTGGCATAATTTTAAAAATGATTCTTGGCGGTTTCCTCATTTTGAATAGTATCAAAATTCTGTTAAACGTGAGAATTTAAAAAAAATGATTGTTTGTTGTTACAATTATTTTAAAAATTCTGTTTAACACATAATTTTGAAATATTATGTTAATAGCGTATTAAGGATACGAAAACTAAAAAAAAGTAACATCTAATTAAAATCATCCAATCAGACCTGTTTCCATGATTTTTTTGTTTTTCTATCTTTTGGTTTTGAGCCGTCAGAATGAAATGAAGGGTTTTTGGTTTTGTATTTAAAGAAAATAAAATAAAAAGAGATTAGAGATGAGAAAACTGTGTGTCGGTTTTGATTTTTGAAAGAGTTTTTCTAATATAGCCCTCAAGCACATGTTAAGCTATGTTAATTAAACACAAACTTTCTTTTTATATTAAAAATACATCTAATTTACATTAAAGATACTCAAATTTACCATAAATACATAACTATTTGAATTTAGTAATCTCAAACTTTACTTTTATATAAACTTAAAGGGCATAAGTTAGAAATTCCTTTTTGAAAGCCACTTAGGTTTTTCCCGCCTCTTCAATATCCGGGTAAGACTTTTTCAAGAATGTTTTAAAAACATAAGATATCTTTCCCTTAATAATCAACTTACCGAATAATTTACCTAAATCAATGAGTCAAAATCTTAAATATATACAATGCCGTTACTTTTTCACATTTATCAAGTCAAATGCTACTCATAAACTAAAATAAATGGAATATCGTGGATCATAGTGGTACATATTTGGGTTTCTTATGGTTTCAATATTGAGTTCACCAAGATCTCTATATACCTGGGTTGCGTTTGGGTTCAATTTCGGGTCGAACATGTCAGATCGAAGATGAAGATGGTAGGTCAATAATGACTTTTAGATAGACTAAAGATGTTAGATTGAAGATGGTAGGACAATACTTCTGGATAGATTGAAGATGAAGATGGTAAGTCAAAATCAAAAAATGTACTAGAACATATGACGTTATGGGTATCGATTTTGGGAAAGAAATGATGTTTTAGGTATTGATGTTTCAAGACTGGTTTAGATTTGATCAATACGAACAAGATTGATTTTGATATGCATTTTAATATTGTGTTTCTCCTTGGCAGAATTAAATACGGGCAAGATTGATGAGGGTGGACAATGTATTGATTATCGGTTCTTCAATATTGTGTTTCTGGGATTGTGTTTGCAGAATTAAATGAACAAGAAGATGATGATGATGTAAAAGACTAAAAGTGTGAAACTAAATTCTAAGTTAACGTAAGTACTAACTGTAACCAGTTAGTTAGGTTAAGTCAAAGGTAATTTCTCTATTCAACTATAATGTATTTTATATAGGATGAGCATTTTGACCCGAATCCTGAATCGTATCCGAATCCCGTTCGGGACCGGGACCGAGACTACAAAATATGGTGAAAAACAATTCGGGACCACTAACTCGGTACGGAACCGGTACCAAATCGGGAAATTCCCGAAAAAAAACGGGAAAATCCCGATTTCCCGGTACCGGTACCGATACCCGAATCCCGTTCAGTACAGGATCGGTACATAACTTTTTAGATCGGAAAAAAAATCGGGAGCACTAAATCGGGACGGGATTAGGACCAAGCTCATCCCTAATTTTATACATAAAAAATCTGTTATGTATATGTGTGCCTTTTACCCTAAAATAAAACATAAAACATAGCTTATGCAACAAGTTTTACATTTGTTATTTAATAGATCATAACTCGTACGAAATTTCACCATTGCTAATTGGATTTTTTTTCTACTTTTATTCTCTTTTATGCTTTTATAGATTTACATATTGCATCAAACCTGTGAAATTCTATTTCTCCAGCATCTTCCGTTTCTAGGTAATATGAAATTAACATCAATATCCATTTGATAATTGTGGTCGAAAGATCACACATGTTATTCTTGTTAGAAATTTAGTGGATCACTATGTCGTGTCAAACACTTTTAGATCAAAGTATTTCGATGGTTCTATCAAGATCTTTAATCGGATAAAACTCAAAAATCGAACTGAAAAAATGTGTTGTTGTTATCATATCAGAACCAAATAATGAAGAAGATTATGAGTAAGGTAAAATTTTCAGATGTTTTTTTACTATTGAAGTTACAAAATATTATTATTTATGATTGTAGTGGTTTCTTAACTAAGCGTGACACTCTTTTGATCATAATTCCTCTCTAAGTTTTTAAACAAAACCTATTATTTATAATAATTATTATTATTATTAATTAAAGTTAAACTTTATTATTTGCTAACAGGTTTAAAATATTGGTTGGTTGTAAAAAAAGATTCTATGAGAAAGGAAGAACGATTAAATTGGCTACTATGAAAATCAATTTGTTAATAGCGAAGGGTAATAATCTTGGTAGTGAAAAATAACTGGATTAGAACTTTTACAAATGAGACCGAATTTTAAACGTATGTGCATCTTTTATATTTTGAAAACATAAAAAAATATTATGTGCAAATCTTATTTAGTTATGTTGGGGAAAAGTGTCATGTAATCAAGACTTGCTATTGTTTTAGACGACATGCAAAGAATGAACTTGGTGAACTGGACTAGAGGGAGCATAATTAATATACGTATCGTTCTAGAGACTATTCATTGAAAGAAAATAGTTCAAGATGTAATAAAGCACGATCAATGATTTAGTTACAATCGCATTGTTATAATTACCTCATTATGTGCAAGGAGTTATTGTATGTTCACATTATGTCAAGTTATACTTTTATGATTAACATACAAACTATGTGATTGATAATCCCTTTTTTTAAGATTTATCTTTTGAAAAATCCCAATTTAATATGAGCCTCATCCCTATAAATAAAGATGAGGTGATTATAGTTAACTAGCATGGTGTCGCGCAATGGGACGACGAGTATTTGGTGACAATTTTGAAGCAACACATGTTACTATCTTACTTATTAAGTTTATATTCACATTAATTTAAAGTGGTAAAAAAGTTGAATTAAAATAAACCTGCTAAAATCTAAAACAAAAACAAAAAATTTATAATATAAATATTTAATTAATAAGCACAAAATTTTAGAAAATATGGTTAATTTTGATTATGAAAATAATAAATAAACAAATAAATATTTCAATTTAAATTAAAAATGTAATTAAAAAAGTTGTTATAAAATGTAGGAACAAAGGGTAATGGTATATAATGCAAGGAAAATATGTTCTAAAAGTTAAAAGATATTTTAATTTAAAAATAAACTTTTTTTAATAAATAAATTAAAAAATATTTAAATTTAAAAATAAATACTTTTTAAATACTTTGTTCTAAAGTTGTTAGACTAGTTTGTTACAAATGATATGAGTAGATGAGATCAATCAAACAAAATATGATCCGATGGCTTAAATTTAACTTTCTTATATTAAATTTTGGTTTGAAGATTTGTTAATTTTAGACTCGAGATTAAGATCAAAGTTAAAATTGGAGATAACCTCTTTATATAATAAACTAGCATGATACTCGCGTAATGCATGATAATTTTGTGTCAAACAGATGTTACATTTTTACGCTTCAAGTTTGTATTCATATTAAATTAAAGTTGCAAGAAAAAGTTAAATTAAAGAAAAAATAAATTCACTAAAAATAATAAAATAAAATGTTAACAAAAAATATAGAGGGAAGTGCAAAACTCATCCTTGTGGTATGTCGAAAAATCGAATTACATTCTTCGTTAGTTTTTTGGACAACAACCATCCTTCCGTTAGTGCGCGGGACACAATACATCCCTCATAGATTAACGATGCAAATGTTTTTTTTTCCGTTAAAAATTAACAAGGTTTAAAAAGAAGGTATCTTTGTCTTTTTTCCTTTTCCAGGGATGGATGTATGGTGAACCTTAATATAACTTGTTTCGAAAAAAAAATATTTTAAAAAAAAATTATTTTCGAAAAAAAATATTATTTTCAAAAAAAAAATATTTTCAAACAAAAAAGTTTAATTTCCGAAATAAAAAGTTTAATTTTCGAAGAAAAAAGTTTTATTTTCGAAAAAAAAAGGTTTTATTTTCAAAAAAAAAAAGTTTTATTTCCGAAATAACTTGTTTCGAAAAAAAAGTTATTTTCGAAAAAAAAGGTTTTATCTTTTTAAAAAAAATAAAAAAACATTTTTCTTCAAAGAAAAGTTTATTTTTTTTTTTAAAAAGTTTGTTTCGAAAAACAAAGTTAAAACTTTTTTTAAATAACTTGTTTCGAAACAAAGAGTTTTAAAAAAAATATTTAATCTTTTTTCGAAAAAAAAATGAACTTTTTTCGAAATTTAAACTTTTTTTCAAAAATAAAACTATTTTTTTCGAAAATAAAATTTGTTTGCCGAAATTAAAACTTTTTTTTTTTTCGAAAAAACGTTTTTTTTTTTCGAAACAAGTTATGATAAGGTTCACCATACATCCCTGGAAAAGGAAAAAGACAAAGATGTCCACTTTTTAAACCTTGTTAATTCTTAACGAGAAAAACATTTGGACCACTAGTCCATGAGGGATGTATTGTGCCTCGCGCACTAACGGAGGGATGGCTGTTGTCCAAAAAACTAAAGAAGAATGTAATTCGGTTTTTCGACATACCACAGGGATGATTTTTACACTTCCCTCAAAAATATATTAAAATGTATATTGAATTAAAGAACAAAAAATTTTAAAAAATATAGTGAAAATATATTTAAAAAAATTAGTAGTTAAAAAGATATTTCAATTTTAAAAATAAAAGACCTTTTAAAAGTTTGTTAGAAAAGTTTGTTACAAGAAAGATGGATGGTTGAGATCAATTAACAAAATATGATTTAATGGTTTAAATTTTAACAATTATTTTAATTTTTGATTTAGAGTTAAGTTTGTTAATTTTAGGTTCAAGATTTTTAGATTGGAGTTAAAATTGAAAATAAGATTTTTTATTTTTATATATAATAGTATAGGATTTAAGTTCTTTTGGATACCAAAGTTTTCTAAGATACAAGGGGACTCATCCCCACCATCCATCTCCATCTCATCCAAGGGCTGAGGTTAAATCCCCATTTTACACTACAGGGGTATTTCCGTCAATTCACCCGCCGACTATATAAACAACTTTCTCCTTTCTTTTTCATAAAAACACACACCCCGTTCTTTCACTTCTCTCTCTACCTCGATCTACTTTCTCTCTCTACCCCGATCTACTTTCTCTCTCTAAAATTGGAAGCGAATAATCACAACATCATCATGAATCCATCACAATCGATTAATTAGATCATTACTTAACACGAATTTATATCAGGTTTGTATTCTCATAATCTATGCTTATTTTTTTTAGCTTATTTGATTTTGAATAAGCTTATTAATTTATTTTCATTAGCTTGTTTGAACGAAATATACCGATTGATAGTTCTTATTTTGATCGAATTATTCCGATTGATTGTTCTTATTTTGAACAATTTATTCTAATTAGCTTTTAATTAGGTGATTTATGTGAATAAGCTTATTTGTTTGAATAAGATTTTGAATTAGATGAGAGTTACAAATAATCTTGGGAATTAGATAGGAGTTATGTGAATAAGCTTACAAATTACACGAGAGTTATGAATAAGCTAGTTTATTAGCTTATTTTGACAAATCGTAAGTTATTTTATGTAAGTTGAATTAAGTTTGCTGATGTAGGCTGCAATAAGCTCGATATATCATATATGATATATATATATCATATATGATATATCATCACTTTTCATATATGATAGATATATCATATATGATAACTGATGATATATCATATATGATATAAGTATCATATATGATATATCAAATAAACCATAGGAAAAAACAGATTATGTATGAGTACTTTTTAGAAAATCAATATAAACTCTTGAAACTTGTCTTGTATCATACATATGAGTAATTTATTTTGGTGTTAAAATGTTGCATAATATGTTCTTTTTATCTTTTATAAATGCAGTCAGACAGAGATGGTGCGATTAGCCGCTTTGGAACAAGGCAGAGAGGGATGTTGATTATAACAAGAGGATGTGCATGGATATGTTTTAAGGATCAAGACGGAGTAGGCGTTGTTCATGAATTCATCATTTGATAATCTGTTTTTTTTTTGCATTTTTTTGATTTTGTATAAATTGTTATCATATATGATATCAGAGGTATATCATATATGATTTTACATTAGGTTACGTTATGTTTGAATTATCATATATGATTTTGTTCAAAAGTACATTTTTTATGTTATGAACAAGTGTTTGATTATTAATTGTGCATACTCTTTGTTGTAATCATGAATTCATCAGATTCTTTGTTTAATAAATCCAAGTTTTTCTTGAGTGTCATATATGATAGTGCATGATCATATACTCCGTTTGACTTAATTTATAAAAACCATCATGACATAATACCAGGAAAGTTAAATCATATTAACAAGATGTTGTACGAGATACCAATTGATTACAAAATCGTCCACATACTTCAAAACTCCATTAGGAGATTACAAGAAAAAAAACAAACAATAAACGTAAAAGAAAAATTCACGAGCTTCTTTATTAAGCTTCTTGGCCTTTTGGATGCTTGTAATGTTCAACACGCCTTGTAAACAGTCTTCTCTACACAAAAAAGAAGATTTAATTCAATTTTTAAGCACATAATGATATATGATATATTTGATCATATATGATATTTAGCTTATATCATATATGATATAGCATATCATATATGATACTTCATTAGCAAGTCATACTAAATATGTTCAGCCAGATTAATCCATAAAAAAAAAGAGTTAATTCAATTTTCAACCACATTATCATATATGATATATCTCATCATATATGATATTTTAGCTTATATCATATATGATATAGTATATCATATATGATACTTCAGAAACAGGTTACACTAATATGTTCAGCGAGATTAAGCCAAAAAAACCTTATAATTCATGAAAATAAGCTAATAAGTTAGCTTATAATTCATCATAATAAAGCTGATGATTATCAATAAGCTTATTCACATTAAGCATCAAGTTACCTTATCATTCGACATGATAAATTCACGTAACTTATCAAATAAGCTATAAAAAATAAGATGAATTATAAGCTTATTCACATCGAATAAGCTAAAAAAGATGAATAAAAACAGATCGAATGAACTTTACCTTATTTATGAAGAGGATGACCGATTTACGACGGTGATGATAGATTTACGAAGGTGATGATCGATGGATTTGATGTTTGTGTTGATAAATTAAGATGTCAATATGTGTGTGTGTGTGTGTGTGTGTTTATGTGTGTTTTAGAGGGAAGAAGAAGAAATCGATCCAGATCTGTGAAAGTGGTAGGTGGTGTTAGGTGGGAGGGGTAAAATGACGAAACTACCCCTCCGTTTTTTTTTTGTTTTTAATCAGGGTTGTTTGATGAGATGAGATGGACGGTCCAGATTTGTCCCCTTGTATCCAAAGGATACAAGGTATCTTAAATAACCGGATATATATAGATATAAATAAAGAAAAACTGTCAAAAGTTTGTTATAAAAAATCTATAGTAAGATTCATTCTTCTTCATACTTTTTATAAATTTCTTTTCGTATCGTCATCAACCCCTAAGGATGACATTGAGTTTTATTGCACGTAAGTTTTCGTTACTTACGAAATGTAAACGTTTTTACTCGATCTCATCTTCAAGATTTTCGAAACAAAACAATGAGTTTACTCCGAGAACATCCCAGCAACGCCATGCGCATAGCGGAGAATACAAAAATCAAAAGATGCCATCCCGAACAGTATTGAAGAAGCTTTTTTATCGAGCAATGTATTTGGATTATCAAGCGGGGGAAAAGGGTGTTGTCGTACCGGTTAAGTGGTTATCAATGTATCCAAGTCTTCTGGATGAGTACGTTAAAGATTCGGTACTAATGAAACACGCCATCCACTTTGCGGTATCTGTATTCCACTTGAACAATATGCCGAAACAAAAGAGATTGTATACGGCAAACTTTCTGAATGATGTGTTGAATGAATGCCGTAAAGCGGGTCTCCATCTAGTGTTGATAAATCTGTTTAGAGTTATTTTCAATCTTGGCATGCATGGTCTGTATAACGAGTGTACATTTACATTAATATACAAATCGTATTCGGTGTATAATAAGCGGTATGACGGATGTTATTCGATCTTGGCTTTGTGTTTCAAATTGGGAGTTGATCCGGATGAAACAATGATATACACCTTTGTTGAGGCCTTTATCCGTGCCACGTACGGACTATGTTGGAGCATCTGAGTTGTATGGAAATATGATAAGGGATGATCGTTCTGAGCTTAACATGAGAACTTTTTCAATTCTTGTAACTGGACTCACTAAGTCCCTTAGGTTCACGGAGGCGAAGTTCTTAGTGCATACAATGGAGGAGAGAAAAGTTGTTCCGCCTGCTCGTCTTTATTATCACGTTCTTAAAGGAATGATCTTGGCTAAGAAACCTGAACTAATGTGGTGTTTGTTTATGGAAATGGTGTATAAACGAAATATTCATGGCAACACAAGATTTTACACCGATTTGATCTTCTGCCTTACCCACATGTCCCTCTATCATGAAGTGGACTCAATGCTTGAAGAGATGTTTTATGACGTGGAATCGAGTTGCTGCTGCTCCCTCGTGAACGAGCTTTATAACAAAGGACTAATGGAGGAAACACCCTACCACTCCTGGATACGGTTCTTCGAGAGGTACATGGCTTTACCTTGTTTATAAAAATTAGTTGCTCTTAGTCAAGGAGTCAATTCTGTTTACACTGAAACTAATTTACTTAATGGTTAGTCAATAAAAATCATATTTATAATCATTTATTATTAGTCGACTTATATGCCTTTACTTATTTTCTTACAGCGTTAAGTGAGATAATTGAGATTTAGTGAAGGATGCAGCTCAGCCAAAGTTCAGCAAAATCATCATGTTAGTGTAAATATCTTGTATACATTGTACTACTTGCTTCGGATGCTCGGCATAGGGTTATTAAACCTAAAGGAGAAATCGCATTGTTATTAGGCTATTTTTGTGTGTCGTGTGTTTAAGTTGATTTTGTTTGGAAGGGTATCACTTATTGCAACTTATAAAATAGAAACGTATTTTCAGAAATTTACCACAATGATATGAAACCAAAAGTTTCTTGATCTTGTGGTCCTTTTAGAAGAAGATGCAGCAAGAAGCATTATCACACAAGTGTGAAAGTGAAACATAAGCAAACATTTCAAACATATATGCCTAGACGGAAAGGTTACAGTCCTCGATGTTGAATGGGTAGTAGTTTAAAATAGATCAGACACTTATACCGAACAAGGAAAGCAATATCTCACTAACAAATATGGGATTATATAGACAATTTCAGGTTCACATTCGAAGAAAAAAAACTGACCTATGTGATCGTCTAAGCAATTAGTCGATTAGTCAAACACAAACCGGACCATTTATATAATGATTTATTTTGGATAATGGGGATTATTACCACGGTAAAATATTTGCAATCTACAGATATACAACTATTTCTAATCTATTATAACTTGGAAATCAGCGAGCAATAGAACCGACATACATATATTCATTACTCAACTCAAGTCATCAGGATATTCAATACTCAATTCGAGTCATCAGTAACCTTGAACCAACCAAAGTGACACATAAATCTAGCCAACCAGCCAATTTAGTAGATTCACAAACTAAAAAACAATGTATCTTGATTTTGTTTATTAACTTTTTTTGTTGAAAATAAATAAAAGTTAGTGCACAATAAGTAGTTATGTAGAAGATCACATACCCATCGGCACGACCACACTGGCCGGGACGAGAAGAGATAGCTGCATAAAGACAACCACCAGAGAATTGTTCTTCAATATGCGAGTCTAATTTGCGTTCCTCCAAACGATTTTCAATTTTCCTCGCTACATGATTACTCTTTTTGGCCTCCTCAGTTTCTACTTCCTAGCAAAACATACAGAAATATAAGACACACTAGATAGCCTTAAACCCCTGGTTGATCAATTTGAGTTGACTGCAAACTCAAATCACAACATGCATAAAGAATTAAACAGGCCGAATGAGGGGAACCAAAAACTAAAATAACTGTACGATAAGAATTAAACAGGTTTAAAGTAGCTTCAAGTAAATACCTCACCCTCTTTCTTGGTTGCCTCTTGCGGACGACGTCAACACCATAGTGTTGCAAATACCATTTGTTTGAAAGGTGCAACATCAACTTGCACGATCGCACTTTTGACAAGAGTCTGGGTTCTGACCAGCTCATTGTTGGACGCTTGTAGACAACATCCAAAATACGGGTCTTCCGGGTCACAGCCTCACTCCCCCCAAGAGAAGTTACCGGTATCCAACCTCAAAGCACGCCACTTGACGTTTCCACCACGAACTCGAACCCTGCGAACAGTTTTGTTGCTGGAGATCTTGGTGTTTGCTGGCTGTCTACCGAGCTCGTACCTTGAAGAGACAGAATTATTCAAGTATTAGTTTTGAAAACAAGAAGAAAAAAAATACTTCGTGTAACTTGAAAAAGTTAATGTAACTAGAAAGGATTACGTAGGTACAAAAGTTATTAAGATTTCACTTTTTTTAAGAACACAATATACAAACAAGATCTTATAAGATGGCTAATATTACATAAAAGCAGCATACACAGCAGGTGGTTTGTTTCGGCAATTGACCTTTTGAAATGGTTTGGATAGGTAATTTTTTTTTTTTTTTTTTTTTTTTTTGGTAACCGTGATTTCCGACTCATTGGCCGACTAATCCACGGGGTTTGAGCCCACCGCCACACAGACTCAAACCAGGTAAAGCCCTCCCTTTTCAGGAGGTTGGCGTGGCCACTTCAAGTTTGTTTGCACCTAGTGGGAATTGAACTTGAGACCTCACACACTTTAAAAATAACCCTTTTCAGGAGGTTGGATAGGTAATTTCGTATACAAATAACCAGATCTGGTACAAAGTTGCATAGTAATGAACATTTAAAAAAAAATGAAAATAACTAATTATCAACAACATTAAAAGCAAGCATAGTAATGAATAAGGAAACAGATTAAAAAAAAAGCAAAATTTTCCCTCTGTATTGTTCACGGCCACAACTAGTTTGTTTCAGCTTATATAGCTGGCTAATGGCTTATTTGGTTTTGAAGTTGTGTTTCTTAAATGACAGTTTTTTTTTGGCTTATTTTGAAACTTATCGGCTTATATAAGTTCCTTTATGCGTGGAGTGCTTATTTTTAGGTGTACTTACAGGCTTACAGCTCCTAATGTAGTGCATAACGTCTTATAAGATAAAGCACATAAGTAATTGACTTTACCTTGGCTTTTTGGATGGGACGCCCTCGGGATTCATCTTTCATGTCAACAGTCGCTCTGCATGGTTTTTAATCATAATTAATGTAGAGAATATACCAATGGATGCACAACCTAAGAATAACAATCCTTAGGAATACTTACACTTTTCCACAGCAAATCCATTATTCTTGAGAATTTCTGCTAGTGCAACAACTGTGGCAATGGCTGCACAAATGATCAAAGTAACTGGTTAACAAAGTGCATATCATTAAATGCCACATATTTACAAGAGACAGGACTCATAAGCTACTGAATAATCTCGTACAATTGACATCCAAGTATCTAACTAATTCCAAAATACTTGAATTTAATGGTCAATATTGAGCACCTTGTTTTTGTCATCCTCAAGTGGGACCCCTCTGAAATGAACGGCCAAGATTGTCTTCCTTCCATCTTCGTCAGGTTCCTTGACAAACACTTTTCTTGAAAATCGTCAAGCACGAAGTAGAGCTGAATCCAACATTTCAGGTCTGTTTGTTGCTGCAATTACCACCACCTTCTTATCAGACTCAAATCCATCCATTTCTGTCAACAACTGCAAAAACCAAAAGTATATAGACATTATCTAGTCTGTAAAAGTCAACACTAAAATTCATGTGTATTGTTGATCACGCGTTGTGGGGCACTTCTGAGATTAGGGTACAATGTACATGATTGGGGTCTTTGTATATTTGTTAAGAAGGATAAAGTATAGAAATTTAAGTTAGGTTCTCAAATATAGGTCCCCCAAAATCATTTCCTACATCAATGTATAGGGTTATTGGTATATAAACTTCTCTTATCATATTTGATACACCATCTATTTATAAAAAAAAATAATAATAAAAAAAAAACCCTTTAAAACTTTGGACAAAATGTGTTAAAGAAACAATCAATATATAAAACTTTATAGATAAAAGTAATAGAAATAAATGTGCAGAAGATATGTGACATGAGCTATTTCAGCTTCTCACCTGATGCCCTCTAGCTAGCATCACTACCAAAAACTGCAATGCTCGACTTTAAAACTTCACGAAAAGAACCGCTAAGGCTCTTGACATAGCAATGTGCATACAAGTGGCAGCAGTTGTCATTTTAATAATTCGACCAAGAACCTGAAAATTATGAGAAACAAGCTTTTACATTCATAAATCGCCATAAAAGAAGTCACGAAATTTACATAACCTAATCTACATGCATTATCTAGCTGAAAGCTAAAAGGCTTCACAACGTTTACGACAATGATAGGCAAACTCAGATAAATGTTCATAGTAATACGATCTAAAAAAAGCGATTTAACTTAACAAATTGAAGCTGCATTAATCACACATTCTTGTAATGTAACTTATCCCTCTCAAATGATCAAGCAAAACCGAACGACTACAACCTTCTTATTATCCTCCCTACGTTCGATATTCATGTGTCCACAACGTCGTCTTCGCTAACTGTTCCTTTAAACTAATCACTCTACCACTTCCTCCATCCTAACTCCTTACCTTGACTCGGGTCGTAAGTCATATGTACATAGTTTTTGTCTTAGAGAATGTCATAGATAAGCTAGCCTATTAAGTAAGCAATACAGTGACTTTGTAATGACCCGAAGCATACAATGCCGAGAAATGATTGAAGATGTTTAACGACAAATGTCAAGTCTCAGTTTTCAGAATAACAAAAATTCAAATACATACAACTACCCTTCACCTGCACCGCCTCAACGGACATCTTCCCAAACCGAACCCACCAATATC
This sequence comes from Glebionis coronaria, assembly GCA_025667525.1. Taxonomy (NCBI): domain Eukaryota; kingdom Viridiplantae; phylum Streptophyta; class Magnoliopsida; order Asterales; family Asteraceae; genus Glebionis; species Glebionis coronaria. Next base: position 23,389,601 of record CM046874.1, read on the forward strand.
CCCAACCAACCCCGCCGCCAAACACCACCACGGTACCAGCAGCCGCCACAACAGTAACAGCATCCGCCACAGCCTTACCTTGGCGGGTCCCCGTACCCGCCTCAGCAGGGTCAACAACCACCACCTGCTAGCGGGTCCCCATACCCTCCTCGGCAGGGTCAGCAACCACCACCTGCTGGTGGCTACGAGTATGGTCAACCTGCATATCCTGGCTGAAAGGGATCATCATGCTACAATGCAAAAGGTCAGCAACCTGGTCCGTACCAAAGGCCTCCTTATACGGCTCCCAATCCTACTTATAGTGGAAGGCAAGTTATGTTTAAGCTGACCCATGCCAAAAAAAAATGAGAGTATGACCAAACAATATATTAGGCTAGTGTTTTGTCAAGAAATTAAAGTTGACCCATCCCAAAACAAAGTTCTTTTTTCTATCTGCAAATTGTGATACATACTGTAAAAGCGTTGGTTTTCTTTACATTTTTTGCAGCCAATTGCAAAGACAGCAACTCCTCCGATCCTCGGGTATAATCTTAACCACACAATTCGACTTGGGATACGAAACACACGGCAAAGAATACCCATGTTCAATGACGTCGTCACTCCCAGCATCCCTTGATCACTCTGATCAACTTCTCCCGCCAAGAGCTTCGCTGGGCACGTCATGGATGCGTACACCCAGCTTGCAGTCGTGTGGGACGTCGAGCCCGAGTTCCAACGCGCCTTGTCGAGGACGGTTTCGGATGAGTCAAGTTGGAGGTTTGTTGTGACGCCATCGTGTTCGATTGAGACCTTGTAGGATTTGGTTGGTCTGCTACTAGTATATAAAGTGTGAAAACTAGATGACTTTGTGCACCACAAATATGTGGCATATAAGGTGATTTAGTTTGTACCCCCTTAAACTGGCGAGTTTTGGATTATAGAAGTCGATATTCTGATTGAAGCTAAGCTAAGAGAGGTAGGTGCATTGTGCATTATAAAATTTATATTATAGGGGGGAACACCACCTCACCACGTACGTACGTACGTACCCTATAACACAACTATGAGACCAATGGTAACAAGGTCTCCCCTCGTCCCACTTGCTACCTAGACCGAATGGAACGAGGCCCCCCTTTGAAATGGAAGCAAATGACGTGGTTGTGTATGTCTAATTTTTTGTTGTAGTTGTGGTCGGTCCATTTGATCATGTGTTTAGTTTGATAATTCACTAGTAACAATCGAATAAATGAAGTAAAACCAGACGAGACAAATTTTAGATAACTACCACTATACGAAATCGATGACAATAACAAAATTAATTGCTAAGGTAGTGTTTGATAATGACTTATGGAGTCTTAATTAAAAAATAGGAATATGGATTAAGTTATAAGTAGTTTGTTTGTTTTGTGCTTAAAATAAACTAACGTCTTTATGGAAAAACTTTCTGTATTAAGTCATGACTTATTATCTTTATTTTACATATTTACCCTTTAACTCCCTCACTTAACTAATTTAAAAGGACAAAATAGTAAACTTATGTGATTCAGACTCTATATTCAGCACACAAAACAAACAGTCATATATCCGTCTACAAACAGACAACATATATTTTTACAGAATAAAAAGACTAAACAAACAGGCCCTAAGAGTTGATCTACATCAAACAAACAAATTATGTCATCCATCTATTTTAGAATAAAATAATACGCCAGCCAATTCACAAGCCTAATCCACTCCACCTTACTCTCATCAATCGCTAATCAAAAACGCAAATTCATTCGCCTTACAATTAAACAAAAACACATATCATATCATTGTAAACCTAACATATCCAAATCGCACATCATACATGTAATTATAAGAACCGCAAATTAATAGATGAAATTACGCGGAAGCTCCCAAAGCTAAACGCTAATCCAAACCCCAATCGAGAATAACTTGCTTTTATGCTGATAATAAGCTACCTAAGCTGGATCCAGAATAAGTTGGAATCATAATAAGCTGGATCCAGAATAAGATCGTCATATGAATTAAGTGTTATATCTGTTTGAATTTTTTATTTTTTTTTTGGATAAGTGTGTTTGTTTGTGGTTCGAGTTTTAAATTTATTCATTTCAATACTTGTTTGTGGGCCGGCTTTTTTTTTTTTTTTTTTTTTTTCAAGTTTTTTTTCACTTTATATTAACCAGTTACTAGCAGGGTACCCGCGTGTTGCGGCGACGGGTACCCTGTACCATAATTTTTAGCGAACTTAATTTTAATTTTATATTTTTCTTACAACGATATCTGACTAATTTAAGTTTTGGGTAAGCTTATGTAACTGGCTGGCTGGCTGAACCCATGGTGACTCTGGTGTTCGGTTGAACCCGTTGAAGTTCTAAAGTCATGATGGGCTAACGAATGTTTGGGTAGCTGCTATTTAGAATAGTCATAACAATATTCTTCATAAGCCCATATTTTTGTCTGTGGACCCAATGTCAGTCTTGTTTGTTGTTTTCCATCTAAATTCCCAATCTTCACTGAACTCATTGTATGAATTAAGGAATAACTGCATGGGTAAGGGTAAAAATTATATCCCATTGGTTGCATGACCATCTATAGCAAAAAAAAGGTAGCCAAAAATCTTGGTTACTAAGATATTTAACTGCCAGCATATAAAGAAGATGAATCATTTTACAAAATTCCTTGCGCTCCTTGTTCAGTGGAGTGTTTATCTTTATTCCTCACTGTATATATCTATATGTTCATGTATACACCTTCTCACATTTCTATTGGCATTAGTGCACTGCCAGTGAGTCGTTGGTAAAATGTGTTGAGATAATCGTTTTTGCTTGCTAGTATTTGAAGAAGAAGAAGGTTCACAAGTTGACGGTGCTGTCAATAACAATGAGAAAGTAAAACGTGTCTTTAAAACAAATAATGCAGCACAATGCGGCACGTAACACAACGGATTATGATCGAAAAAGTAAGCAACAAAAGAAAAGTACAGATGCATAATTGGATTGGTTAAGAGATTGTCAATGCGGCGTCTTCTCACATCTCTATCAGCATGAATGTTTTGTGTATTTGTTTTTTTGGCAAATTGTATTAAAATGATTGTTTTCGGCTGCTGTTATCAAAAGAGGATGGTCATACGTGACCGGTACTCTCACCATTTGAAATTTTTTTGCCAAACATAAGAAATTAATACTCATGAGCGAAACCATAAAAAGTTGAAAACAGCTAAGTATCAAATCTCAAAAACGTGGCTAACTGAGTATGTCGGGGAAGTGAGGTGATGCAACTCTGCTTAACAAAAACAGAAAAGAAACAAAAGATGTTCAGTGTAAAGAATTTCTAACAAATCAACAATTAACATAGTAGGCTGACAAAATCTATTTTCACTCGCGTCGGTGAATTCTACGCAACAAAGCTAACTATTCGCCTTAGAAAATCACAAAATCGCAAAATTAAACAAACACACATGATGAGACAGCAATTATACATAGTCTTATAGTCCAAATCGGGCTTAAAACGCTAAAAATATCATTAAAATACCATAAAATATGCTTGTGATTGTTCATTGTGTATTTTAGGTACGGATATCGTGAAATCAACAAAAGATCACAATAATAAAGCAAAAACGAACACGGGAAACGAAGTCGCACAAAGAACTGGACCCGAACGATGATTTTCCATTGAAGTCCTTGAAGTTTTGAAGATTTTCAAGATTGGTCCCTCATCTTTTTAAGACTTGACATTTTATACCCTTGCAAAACACTAATATTGCACTTGGGTCCCTAAAATGTCAAGATATTACACTAATGGCCCTTGAAGAATATCAAATTTACAACAAAAGCCCTTGATTCCATGTTTGCAAAAATTGGAGGGACCTATTTTGTAATTCAGCCATAGTCGTTTACAAAGGAATTGGAGTAAAGATGTGATAAACTTGGTTTGAAGACTATTTGCAAATTGGAGGAGTAGAATGGCTAGACAACAAAAGACGAACGTAACTTGATATTGGCTTCGTTGATCTTTTTTTCAAACTCGTGTCGATTTTGCCGGTTTTCGCGAACTTTGGTACCTTCACACATCAAACAACAAACAAACGTATACAAGGCCATTTTTATATATTTATTGCATTTATTTATTGTTTATTGATATAAATGATATGAGTAATTTAGCTCATATCAATATACCTTTGAATAATTCATCTGCTACTTTAAACTGTTGGTGGAGTAAATCTTCCGTGAGACTAATATTGCGAAGACGTGTTGTTTTGGTGTCGGTTGAATACATCTTTGATAATTTGAAAAGGTCAAAACGTGTATAATAATTCGACCGACACCCAAACACCAAAGAAACCAATAAACTTATATGAAAAGTAGATATCAACCTTGCTGAGAGTATCCACTGCCCATTGTATTTCTTTGACGATTCTGCACGAGAATCATCTCAAATTAGTGTAACGACAATACAGTACGTCTCATAAACGTAAGACAATACAAGTTTGATTAAATCAATATACGCAACAATAAGCCCTGTCATATAGCTTGTAGCCGAACACAAGTACAAGATTCACCTGATTGTTTCACAGCCAAAAACAAACATGATGCACATGTACATACCTCACTGATCACTTCATTCACCATTTGCTTAGCAGCCTCGAGCTGTTCAGTTGTTCCATCTATCTGTACGGTCCTTTCTGTCGAAGTATCATAAACACGTCAGAGGTCTATAAAGAATATCTACATCAGACGTACAAATCCAGTTCATGTTTGTCCAATCGAGAAACTACAAATGAAATTTGACATAGAGATAATAACTCAAGTTAAATATAAAGAAAGAGATTTACCAAGAACGTTTTGGGTTCGGGTGGCCCTGATGATGATCTCAGTACGCATAGGCGTAACCCTAACTTCAACACCAGAGTAACCATCCTCAGCAAGTTCCCTCATAAGAACCTCGTTCAACTCAGCAAAGAACACACCATCGGCTACAAACTGTGAGACACAAAATCAAGTTATACTAAGATCTATAAAAAAAGCATCTTACTGTAGATGTCATTAATGAGAAAGAGAAATGGTACCTGGAAGACAGGGGCTTATAATAGATTGGAACAAATCCAACAGTATCATGACTTCAGTCACTGAATGTGAATTTGTTACGTGCCATGTATTGATTTCCCCACAAACATATATAGTTCATGCAATGACAATAGTATATCCAAAAAAACAATAGTATTGCACAACTTTAAACAATATTTGATCAAATATTGTTCAATCTACAAAACAACCATGATAAAATAGTGAAATAGTGTTTAAATATTTTACCAAAGACAAATTCATCAACTCAATTATTATGAAAATGCATAATACAAAAAACAACAAACCTAAAAATCCACGCAACAAAGGAAAATATCCATAATACGAAATTGTTTAAACAAAAGTAACAGATGAGTTGATTAAAACCGAAATTAATGATCATTCTTTCTCAATCTTTGGTTGAAGAAGTTTCTTTTTGGAATATAATGCATTGGACAATTCGTCAACGTCAATAACGTCCTCCAACTTTCTCTTAATAGGGCTTGTTCCTGTATCCTTTAAAGATTCAATTAAGGAGTTTGCATTTCCAGTGGCAGATGCATATGCGCTATCCTATATAATTTGAAAAAATATAGTTTATTGTAATGCCCCCTGTACAAATATTATGAATAGGAAAATTTTGAGTACATCGATAGTTTAAAAACAATACCTGATATGTTAGTCGAGATGGTGGTGTGGTGAAGCCTAATGACGGTGTTAGAGAACTGCTCATAGTGATCTACAGAATTTTCGTAAAATTAGGCGATTTACATATTAAGTTGCATTTATAAAAAAGTCAAAAAGATCATAAAAATAGTATTAGTGGAAACTTTTAGTTCCAACTCTTCAATGACATCTGGTTCTTCACAAATCTGAGAGATTCCAAACTTATGGTTGTTATTTGTTAAGTTATAAGTTGTGATGTCCACTTTGAATGCAAATTTCTTTTCAAGCAAGCAATCAAAATCTTCTGGCAAAACGTCAAGGGCTCCTTTCTATTTTTCATATAAGAATAGTAAAGTTAGCATTTTGCAACATGGTATTATTTAGTAGGCTTAAAATTGTGTTAAAAGTTTAAGAATTATGTAACCTTTTGCTGTTGTTCAACTAATTCGTTAGCATCTTTGGTAAGTAAAGAATTTGCTTGGCGATCAAAGAGTGTCAAAGAAACAGACCCCGTCTTATCCATAACACGAATTTGAATCTTAAACATGCATTGTTTAATAAGTGTGAAATGGTATCAGATAAGTATAGCTTGCGTTTAATATGTAATAGCAAAAGAAAACTTACTTGTACAGAACATCAGACACCTCACCACATGATTTGTTCTTACAAATATATCCAACTGTCTTTTGTTTAACCATACCAGACTCCTCATCTTTATATTTCTCTATCTTAGGATCAACCCCAAAGTTGCATTTACGACATCCTAAATAGTACCACTTGGACTCACGCTCCACACATTTGATGGTTCCCACAACGACACATGACATGACCTAAATGTTGAACAATGGAAATGGTAACGTAATTTTATATTTTAATAAAAAAGTTGAGTACTGGTTATAAATTTGTAAGAATAACCTTTCGAATGTCCCGAATGTCACGCAGATTAACTTTTTCCAAATAGTTCAAAAACTCATCACGGACAGGCACTTTTTTGTAGATTACCATTGGAGCAATCCTATTTTCTGGTGCTTCCGTTTCAATAATTGCAAGGACACTGTGTATGATTATTAGTTAGTTATACACAACTGAAGTTAATAAACTTAAGTTAATAATATATGTTTGATGTATTTGCATCAGTATGGGGATACCTATTTCTGAAATTGATAATCTCAGGAATGTCCTCGTTAATAAAAAACCTTGTACTATTATGACAGTTTGACAGTGAAGGTTTCCATATGAATGAGGCAAAATAATATAGCTAAGGTATAGACAATATGAACGCGGTAAGTAAAAAATGGTTTAAATTACTAACCTCTATATATCTTGTGCTTCGCAAACTACATTATGAGGATACTCATCTTAGTCTTATCTCCCAACGCAGCATCAACTTGCTCCGCATACGGACCCCACAAGGTGATTGACAGCCTAAGTCCCCTGTTAACAAAAGTCAGATATGTATAAATGAATAGAAATGTTGAAATGTGTTGTAAATAAGTAAATTAAGAATATGAGTAGCTTACATAGTATCTTGTAGCTCAAAACGAAGCTGCTTAACTGGTTTTCCATCAATTAAAGGATAATCAAGAGGTCTACATGAAACGACTTCGCCTATGACATCTGTAAACAAAAAAGTAAACGTTAGACTATTGTCCCTTTTTATGTCTCAAGTGGAGTGAAAATGGGTGATTTTGGAATACAGTTAGATTTGTTAATTTTTAAACGATAAAAATTAAGATATTGTTAAAATATATTATGTCTCGTGAAGGAGTATATATGTCACACTAAAGTTTAAACGATAAAAATTAAGGTACATGACAACTTTATTAATATTGATTTAAAGATAAAAGTCCTAAAAAAGACCTACCCAAGTGTAGGCACCAGTATGAGACAAAGCAATGAACCCGATTTTCAAGAAAAACCATTTAACGGGCAATATTTAAAACACAAAGCAATGCACCAGTTACTTATTTATTAAGTATATGACTGATCGATGGTTTTGCGATATATATACATTCTTAAGGATATGATATGTCAAATTTTTGTTAAAAAAAATATATAGCTTCATTTTATATACTGTCACACCATTTATGTGCAACAATTAGTCAGTTACTGGCTACAACAGTTATGTAAACTTTATTTCACCCATTCTTGATTGTGTACTTATTTACATTCATCATAGGTTTTCAATCTAACATCTGTATTTTATTAACCCATGATTAGTTACGATATATTATCAAAAACGGTTGATAGAAAACATTTGTATCTAATAAAAAATTAATTGTACAGAAAAACTTATAGAAATACTAACCATAAGCAACAGTAGAATCTTTTTTTCGCTAGGAACAGAGTCAAAAGACCTAAAATTAAACCCATACACTGATCCATCAATGTCATTGCATTTAGAGACTTTGGTTATCTCGTAAAATTGAATACGGTAGTCGTGAGCAACAACATGGTGGCTTCCATGTCTGTCATTGACACCAAAATCAGACAAAGAGTAACATTGGCCTTGTTCCAGTTGTGAAGCAAACTGTTTGACCAATGGTTTTTTTAACTGGCGTGTATTTTAGTTCCATGAATAAAATGAAAGTACATGTATTCAATTACTATAAAAAAAACAATAATGTTAAAAAAATTACTATAAAAATAGATGAAAATTGTTAAGAAAAATAGCACAACCAATTACATCTTCATCCATCAGAACCATGTCAATGGAGTAAGTTAGGAGCGGGATTTTGAAATCAGGAAGTTTCCACAATCGGGTTACCCGAACATTGATTTTCCAATCATCTCTGAAAGGAGTAAGATCAGAAACTTTGGTTAATTTGGAATCCATATTTTGTTTATTACGAAGAAAGGAAAGATGAGAGTATGATAGGAATCACAAATTAGGTGAATCTTAAATAGGGGATCTGAGATTAGGGTTTGTTAGATCTTAACTGATGATTTAAAATTTGAAATATAGCTTTAAAATCGGATAATCATAATCAAAATTAAATAAAATGAAAGATTATCCAAAGATTAAAACCAATAAATTAAAATAAAGTTTATGTATAGATAATTAAATAATCAGACTTGAATATGAGAACAACTTACAAGGATATTTCGGAGATTGATTAGCAGTAATTATGGAAACAGTTGATTGTGAGCATATATGGGGATTTGAATGCATCGGAAGTTTTGGTGGTAGCCATAAAAGACGGGGGAGAAGTTTATAGATAGAGAAAAAGTTGATAAAGATAAGAAACGTGTCATATATGATTTATGACGTAACATTATGACGTCAGCTAAGGGGGTTATGTCATTCAAAATTATTTTCATTTATTAGAGATACAGAAGTATATATCACGATAACGATGTATGTAGTAGATAAGTGTTAAATTTTTCTAATCATAACGGGCTGTAGAAAAATAAAATATCAAGTATATGTTTTTTTTTTCTTCTCTCAAAAAGTATATGTTTTTTGTTAATGAGCTAAATTTTAAAATTAATGAAATGTGTGAAAAGTTAAAAGTAGGGTTTTATATTCTTTTCTTGGAAGTACTTTTGGGTCTGTTTGGTATTGATTTTTACATGGAGGGTTTAAGATAAAAGTCTAATTTTTATGTTTGGTTAAAAAGTAAGGTCATACCAAAGACTTGTTGAAAACCACAGACGCAGATAATCACCTCTTTCCCAAAAACTAATCAATAGATTATTCCGTTGTTGGATTGAAATAATCAGATAATCGCATTCCCAAACACCCTCTAAAAAACAGAATTTGGAAAGTAGATGGGGCTTCATGACAGGTTTATTGCCGCTCTTGAGAAGCATCGAGGTAGTTTTGTTAGAGCAAGTTATCCATCTAAAAAAGTAAGAAAGGCAGAATTAGACAGTCCACTTATCTTTTTTACCGCTAGACAAGCTAAGAAGAAATTGTATAAACTGTTTACTACTCGTCCTCTCCCATCTGTTCACACGTTTGATAAGTATATGTACCCTCTTATATACAATATAGGCGATTTTGATCTTTGTGTCAAATGTTTCAAAAAAATGATTGCCATTGGTGCTCCTGTTAGTGACTACTCTGCCAACCTTGCTATCATCTCTTATCATTATTTGGGCCACATCCAACAAGGTTTTGCAGTCTTGGGTTATTGCTTCAAACGCCGCATTCTACCCCAAGTTACAACTTATAATTCTTTTTTAGAGTCGTTCCTTGTAAACCAAAAGACTCATGAGGCAGAGAGGTTGTTTAAAATGTTTTTTAAAAACCAACTCTCTTGTACTCCTGATCACATTACATATTCCAAGATTTTTCGGGGGCTTTGCAACATCGGGAATAACTTTGCAGCCGTAGGTTGCCTAAGGCTAATGGACGCAACACCAGGTGTTTGTAAACCTGATATCAATACTTATAACACCCTCATTGATAGCTTCTGCAAAGACAAGTTGGTTGATGATGCTTCCTTGCTCTTTAAAGAAATGGTCTCGATCAAAAACATCACACCTGGTGTCTACACATACGACTCTTTCATTTATGCCTTTTCTAAGCTGGGTCGTTGGGACGAGGTCACTAGGATGCTTAAACAAATGAAGGATCAAAACATCTGTTTAAGTTGGAATACCTTTCGTTTAATAGTTGACGCACTTTGCAAACAAGGTAAAGTTAAAGAAGCGACGTATGCTATTGACATCATGGTTGACCACTGCAAGTATCAGATTCACATACTGATTTTCAATTCACTCATAGATGGCTACTCTTTGCTAGGTGATATGACCGAAGCACGCAATATTTTTTATTTGTTGAGTCGTAGACATGCCAGGCCTAATGTTGATACCTTTAATAAGCTGTTGTTTGGGTATTACAATAATTTTATGGTAGATGAGGCTAGATATTTTCATGAATATATGGTAGACGACACACTATATATTCACGATGATATAGGTAAGCATCTTAAAACCGACAAGGTCACTCGCTGCATCTGTGTATTAGGACACTGTTTAAATAAAACTAGACAACATTCTCCAGCCGGATGCAAACTCACTGACCTTGAAGAAGAATATAGAAATCTTCTAAAAGGTGATGACGGCTGCACCTTTGAAGATTCATTCGCCTTGTTCCAATTTTTGGATGACAACAAGCTCAATTCACATATTGATGTGTACAATATCCTCATTGACCGTGCAAGCAAATGCATGAAGTTTGATGATGCAAGGCGTCTTTTCCATGACCTAATTGTTAAAGGTTTAAAACCTGATATTAAGACATATAAGGTGATCAATACTTGGCTCCTTCAACCAAGTCTGCTCAAAGATGCAAAACAGTTGTTACGTAAAATGGAAAAGATGCTCACAGTATAGAAGGAAGATAAGAACGAAAAGACTAAAAGGGTAAACATTGGAACTTTCCATCTTTTATGATTTTTGCTTTCTCATATCTGTTGGCATTGTTTATATGCTATATATCCAAAATCATTGATACAATTTTGCTGTATTGCCTGCTTCTTTTTCTAGGTTCAAGTTAAAGCTCTTTTTTTGGATGTATTTTGCACCGCACTTCATCTACTGATAAGAGTTTAAATTGTACCTCTTTCTCTGCAACTTCAGTTATTCCTTTTTCGACTTTCATAAGTGAAGATACGTGCTTCTTGTTGATTGAATAAGCTTCTCATGTCTTACATATTAGATACATAGTATCTTTTGTTCTTCTCGATTTAAGTAACGTACATTGCAATGTTTGAATCTCTGAAGGTATATTTGTTTTATTTGCTTCTTCTTCTTGAAGCTCGTGGTATTTGGGGTTTAAAGTGGTTTATATTTTGTAAGCTTTATGTAACTTTTTTTAGAACGGCGTAAGCTTAATGTAACTACTTGAATGTTATAAAATAGTTTGATTTATTGGGGGTTTTCTTTATTCTTGTTATTCAAAAGATCATATTATGTATGTCACTTACTTGCAGTAATTTTCTGCTCAAGAATTTTAGAGTTTTGGATCGGAAGTAGTTTCATCCGTTTGAAGGTACGCGACTTATGTTTGTCGACTGTTGATTTTGTTAGTATTTTTACCTGCCAATTTAGACATATTTGACCCGTCTATTCTATTGGAGAGATCAGACAGAACCCAAATTAGCGCATTTATAGTGAATGGGTAAAAAATTGCTTGTAAGTCTGCATTCATTGTTGCAACACGCAGTTCGTCTTTCCATTAAGTCTTAGGCTTTCTTTCATGTTGTTTCGGTGTAATTGATTACATGTCAAAGATTATGTGACCCTGTTTGTTTCGTTCATGCAAGTTATATATTTATTGAACCTTTTTATTGGATTACTAGCATGGTACCCGCGCAATGCAGCGGCAGGTACCCGATAACTATTTTTTAATGAAAAAATGTTACATTTTAACTCATCAAATATATATTCAAAGTAAAAAATTAAATCAAATTTAAATAAACTCAATATTATTGAAAAATTTAAAATTTAACAAAAATATGTTAAAATGGATGTTAAATTAAAGAGCACGAAATTTTAAAAAATATGACGAAATTAGATTATTAAAAAGATAAATAAATAAAAAGATATTTTAATTTAAAAATAAAAGTTTTTAAAATAGTTTGTTACAAATGTTGTTACAAAAGTTGTTACAAAAGTTGTTACAAAAGTTGTTACAAAAGTTTGTTTCAAAAAATGAATGGATGAGATTAATTTATCAAATATGATCTAATGGCTTAAATCTAACATTCTTATATTAATTTTTGGTTTGGAGTTAGGTTTGGTAATTTTTTAAGATCGGAATTAGGTTTGGAGTAAGCCTCTTTATATAATAGTATAGATATAGATGAAGGAACTGTAGTGTGTGTTCTTAACTGAATGTAACTCAGTATTGATGGTCAACTTGCAGTAAACTGCAATACACATTTACTGCAATATTGATGATTCTAAAGTCGTATAGTCTAGAACCAGATTAGAAATGGAGGATATGTCATTTGAACCTACCTAATTAATGCAATTTGCCAATAATGATACATAAGTAATGTTATTCAATATCAACATGAACAAGACCTAAGGGGCCGTTTGGATTGAAGTCCGGTTTTATTTAGGGTGTGGGTTTATATAGTGGGTGGTTTAAGATTGGGTATGGTTAGGATTTTGTGTAGGTTTTAGTAAAAGATTTGTAATTTTTTTTAAAATTAAATACTTGTATATAAATTAGTGGTGGACTCATAATTAAATATTATTATGTGAGAAAGAAAGTTGGTTAAAAATAATGTTTATTAAAATTCAAATAAAAAAGGAAAAAAATTGTGAAAAGAGAGAAAAGTAAGCTAGTGGGTGAGGGATTGTATATATGCCAAGGGTATAAGCCCAACATTTAATGACCTTACTTTTTAACCAAACATATAAATTAGATTTTTATCCTAAACCCTTCATGTAAAAATCAATACCAAACGGGCCCTAAGTGTTGTTTACTATTGACTTAAAAGAGTTATCCATCCTAGGGAACCAAAGCTCCTTGAGGGTGCTTTTGGTATCCTTACATGAATGGCTAAGACTATAATGTTTAGATAGAATGAAAACATATATCATTTTTTATATATTGTTGTTTGGTATGTTATGCGCTTGAGAGATATATATACAAAATTTAGAATAAAAAACGAATATAATAGTAAATGTGTGATTTGATAAATAGTTTGTGGTTGAGAAAGAAAAAAAACTTTGGCCTCATAAAAATAATCATTCATAGCTTCCATAAACACCTATTTACCTTACTATGATTCTATAACCATGCTTTCATAGATTTAGGGGCTGTTTGGTTGGTTGCTGTGAATTACAATGGGAATAGGTATACGTATAAAGTGGAATGATAATGACTGTATCATTTCTATAACTATTGTTTGGTTTGATCGGTAAGATATGACTATCAAATGCAAATGCTACTGTTACTGTTACTGTTACAAAGAAGAAAAAAAATATAACAAGAAGAAAGAAATAGCAGATGGGTTGATGTAAATGTTATTTTGTTATAAATCATTTTCATCTCTTCTTCCAAAGGCCACACACATCATTTTTAGTTTCAAACACTTCAAAAAAAACCCAAAAAAAAAAAATCTTGTGAAAACTGAATAATATCATATTCATTTTTACCATATTAGAAGAGGAAAGGCAGATATCATGGTAGTTGGTGGCGAGGGGTGTTCATATAAACCGAGAAACCGACGAACCGAGTCGAACCGCACAATTCGAAACCAAAAAAACCTGAAACCGAAGAAACCGAAACCGAAAAAACCCGCTTATAACGGTTCGGTTTCGGTTTTCATTTTCAGATATATGCGGTTAACCGAACCGAACCGTACATATTATATGAAAAAAATTTAATTGCATATTCAAATAATACTACATGTATTACTTATATTAGTACACTATTTTTATTGTATAACGAATTTATCCTTTTAATGTCAACATTTCGAAACATGTATGTGTAAAATTTAGTTGATGTGATCCTAATCCATAGACATCGAATAAATTTTTTTTGTTAGTATGTTATTTATGACTATTTGAATGCATTTTTTTGTAACGAAATAACTTTTGTATGCTTTTTATCTATTTAAATATCATTTATTTATACGAGAACGAAGTTTTATGTCGTAAAACATGTTATTATTTATAAACATAAATTCGATAAACTTATAACATGGTTAACCGTAACCCGAACCGCGGGTAACCGGTCATTTCGGGTAACCGCATGTCCGGTTAACCGCCTTGTATGGTTCGGTTTCTGATAGTAAAATTAACTACCCGCCCCGCGGTGGATAGTTAAAATTGTCTAACTTCCCGACCCGAACCGACCCGTGAACACCCCTATTGGTGGCACCGAGGCTGCTATCAATCCTACAGGGGTTGGCGGGTTTATAGCTTGTAGAGCATTGTCTCAAGGAAATGACGAGCCCCAAAAGGCTTCACGACCATGGGACCAATATCGTGATGGTTTTGTCATTGGTGAAGGTGCTGGTGTCTTGGTATGCAACTCCTAGACTTTTAATGTAGAAATAAATCAAATCACAAAAGGAATGTTGTCCGAACAGACTTTTGTGAGAACGAGTTGGAAAATAAACGGTGGAACCCAACCAAGATCCCGCCCAAAGTTGGCCGCACACATCAACCAACTATACGAATAATAGTAATACATAGCACGCGCTGAGTGTTTAAACTAACAGCATATAAAAACACACTTTGAAGTGAATTACTACTAAACTTCAAAATGAAATTTAGGCATACAATGTTTTCTGTATAAAGAAAAACTACTATTTCTGGTAGGTTTATCTAAAATTCAGGATTATAGATTTGCCTACATTAACGAAAACTTTCACCTATGATATCGCGCGCATAGTTTTCAGAAATTCTCCAGCTCATGCCTAATACATTTTCTGAGATACAAAATTTGTAACTTATGTTCCTGAAACTTGACCAAGCTAGAGTTGAATTCAGGCCCTACTGTTGGGCCAAAATAGTAAGTCTTGAAGTCAGTCCCTAGCTAGACATTAGGCTTATCAAAACCTCTATATGGGCTAGCTGATCATGAACTGGAACTTAAATGAAGTGGAGAATTGACAGGTAATGGAAAGCTTGGAGCATGCATCTAAAAGAGGAGCCAATATTGTTGCCGAGTATTTGGGAGGTGCCATAACCTGTGATGCTCATCACATGACGGATCCTCGCAAAGATGGGCTTGGAATTTCGTCTTGTATCTCCAAATGTTTAGAAGATGCCGGTGTTTCTCCTGAAGAGGTCACACTTCTATAACAACCTAGCTACCATCCTACCTTTTATCTACAACACAGTTTAGAATCTAAATTAACAAAAATTCATATATATTTAGGTGAACTATGTGAATTGTCATGCAACATCGACCCTAGCTGGTGATATAGCCGAGGTTCATGCCATTAAAAAGATCTTTAAGAATACAGATGAAATGAAGATGAATGGGACTAAGGCAAGAAACTTATAAATTCATCGCGTTGAAATGCTTACTAGATATAACATATAACGCTAAAGCTAAAGCTAATGAAATGTTACTAATGCACGATTAACTGTTTTAGTCAATGATCGGACATGGTGTTGGCGCTGGTGGTGGATTGGAAGCCATTGCTTGCATAAAAGCAATCAACACCGGCTGGCTACACCCAACAATTAATCGAGACGTAACTCATAATAAGCTTACATATATATAGCCGTTTAAACTATCATTTCACGTATTTACGCGTTCATATTGATTATTAACCTTTATTTTGTTCATATATGTAGAACTTGGAACCTCAAGTTGATATTGATACTGTCCCAAATGTGAAGAAACAACATGAAATCAATGTTGGTACGTGACCATATTTAAGTCTAAAACATTTCTTCTTTTCAAAACCTTGAACAGGTTTTCGACATTTGCATCTATCTCCAACTCATTCGGATTTGGCGGTCACAACTCTGTGGTTGCATTCGCTCCTTTCAAGCATTGAACAGGTTTTCGACATTTCCACAAGCTAATGAGAATTGCATCAGACATAGACAAAACTATCACCAATTGTTGTTCAGATGAGTGCAAGCCATAAAGCCTGGTCTAGCATTAGTCAGTACTAATTCTCTTTTTCTAATGAAAAAGGATCGTTACGAAACGTCATTTGTATCGTCACACACAACATTTAACTAAATTATTTGCTCCAAAATAATACTAATTTTGATCAGCTCAATCTGCAAGTTGATTAATCTTATAATTTCTTTCCTAGTTGGAAGTGGATTCATTATTAAAGTTGTTGCTTTCATAAGACTTTCTGTCTTTAGTGAATGTAATAGCAAGATTAAGCCATTAGTTTAGTAATAACCAAACCTTAAACAGCATTATTAGATTTAGACAAACCAATGGTTGAAACTACTTGACATTGACATGTGTAAGGTTAACTTTGTCATTAATAAAATTTTGCAACTGTTCCCTTGTTATTTCCTATGAATACAAAATAGATTAGGGCTGAGCATCGGTCCGGGACCGGACCGGACCGGCTAAGACCGGACCGGACCGAGGACCGAAATGGTCCAAAACCCCGGACCGAAATAGTCTGGTCCGGTCCGGGTTGGTCCGGTCCGGTTCGGTCCTTGGTTCGGTCCTCGGTCCGGTCCGGTCCTATTAGACATTTTTGACGAGATTTTGGTAAGACCGAACCGGACTGGACCGGACCGACCGGACCGAGGACCGAATTCCTCAAAAACCCCGGACCGAGGACCGGACCGAAATTGCTCGGTCCGGTTCGGTTTGGTCCGGTCTGGGTCGGTTTTGGGTCTGCCGTGCTCAGCCCTAAAATAGATAATGTCATATTAGGTTTTGTCCTAAATTCCATCTATTGCTTTTTTTATCAGAAAACAATATTTCTTCGTAATTTTGAAACATATATGTCTTGCTATTGTTGCTTAATTTCTTGTAGATTATAAGCAATTTCTGCTGAATAAGAACCCTAGTTTGTCATCATCGTACGATCGAGTACTTACACAGTAACGCCTGAACATGCGATACGTATTTGTATGCATACTATGTTCTGTTTCTAGTGGCATCATGTTGTCCCAAATATTGGCACACGGATGCACAACACGGTCTAATGTCTAACCAACCATCCCCGGCCTAACCATTCTCAGACTCTTTCATTGGGGACTCAAAAGAAGGATGACCTTTGATGAAGATACTAACGCGGTTGACCACCACGCCACCTTGGTGGTCCTTATATGTGTCACTACTTCACTATCTTAATTTCACTTCTAATCACTCTTGTAAATATATCCTCCGTGATCTTGAGGTCACGTTTATCGTATGGATTTTTTTATCTTATGTCCTATGACACATGATAAGAAACTAAAAAGTACACAGAACTCACCGAAAGTATATTTTTGTGATCTCTGTGCACTTTTGTGAGTTTCTACGTAATTTTTACCCTTTTTTTTATCCATGGGCACTTTAGTCAATTATGCAATAATCTGAAATAATTAAAATAATCTACCTACATTAATTAAGCAAAAGATAATTATAACATGATTAGGAACTATATAACATGCCTCAACAACTAATAGTGCTTAATGTTGGCAGGTAAACCATCATTAGACTCTAGCATTAGTATATTATTTTCTTTAGTAATTAAGTTACTAATTAATATGTGATTTCAACGTCATTAAGTAGTAATCAACAAAATATTATTTTTCATTTCAAACAGGAATGTTCCACAGGAATATTCCAAAATCTTTTGCATCATCGATCTAAAATTCAATTCAAAACAATTTAGTTCATACAAAGATACGTTTACTAATTAAGTTTATATAGAAAGAAAATATTTAAAATGTTTTCTTTTAGTATTTTGCAAGGTTGCAAAAATGGTGAATCGAAAGTCGGCCAGTCGACCATCTTGTTGTAACTTGTAATCGTTCTAGGCAGAATTATTGATTATTAATCGGATCGGCATTTTTAATAAATTTTAAATATTTCAAACGAGTTTTATGTATTTTTAGAAATATTACTCTTAAAATTCAACATATCAATACATATATATATATATATATATATATATATATATATATATATATATATATATATATATATATATATATATATATATATATATATATATATATATATATATATATATATATATATATATATATATATATATATATATATATATATATATATATATATATATATATATATATATATATATATATATATATATATATATATATATATATATATAGTTATTATAAGTGATAAACATAAGCTTACAGTAAATTTTCGATATTTTTGGTAAAATTTGTAGATTTTTCATAAGTTTGATCGCTATTAATCGCATTTTACACAAATCAGCAAAGGTGATGTTTTTGTAATGATTGTGTGACGATTGACCAGCTTTATAAACTTTTTTTGCAACACTATTATTTTGTGTTTAGAGGTCTAAAAAATATATATTTTTGTCAAAAAGGATTTGAAAGTTACACTTTAAGCTTGATCTAAACATTTTTTTACGTATTAAAATGTGAAAATGAATAGTAGATATTTGATGGTGCATAAAGTAGAATAAGGTGGCGTCCACTTTTGATTGATGCCTTAATTGACCTAATCTGCTACACTAATTTCATCACTAATAGTGTTTGGTTAGCAAATGAGTGTGCTTTAATGTGCCTCTTTGACTT
This sequence comes from Glebionis coronaria, assembly GCA_025667525.1. Classification (NCBI taxonomy): domain Eukaryota; kingdom Viridiplantae; phylum Streptophyta; class Magnoliopsida; order Asterales; family Asteraceae; genus Glebionis; species Glebionis coronaria. Next base: position 23,408,500 of record CM046874.1, read on the forward strand.
TATAATTAGTGATCTTTATTTGATTATTCTCCTTGACCTAAATCTTAATCATCATCAGATAATCTATTGATAAGTCATTTACTAGTACCTTTTTACAATAGGTCAAGTTTTAAGGTCTCATTAAACATACATTTGAGGTGATTAGATGATAATAGAAAATGTCTTATATGAGACTAGTTGAGTATCCGCGCAATGCGATGGCGGGTATCCGCTGATCAATTTTAACGAGCATATGTTTTTTATTTAAACGTTTTTAGTGATGAATAATTCTTTTTTTTAGCTTATAAAATCGTGCATGAAAATCATTTTTTTCGACTAATAATATTTTATCTTTATCTATACTTCTTTATAAAACATTTACAACCTTTCTAAATAAGGAAGTCTTAAAATATTAAGCCTTAAACATTTCTTTATTAAGAAAGTGAAAGCAAATAATCAATTAAATAAAAATGTTAATAAGAAATGTATATAAGTTATTATCTTTTTAATTCTAAAATGTAACATCTTGAAAAATAAATATCTTTCAATTCAAAAATTTAACACCCCATCAAATTTGTAACAGCCATTTTAAATGATATTTAACAAATTTAAAACGTAACGTCTTAAGACTTTGTAACGTCTTTGGCCTATCTCAAACAAAGCCTTAAACACTATATAAACTGTTTTGGCTACACTCTAAAACTCACTTTTTTCCTCACACAATTTCCTTTAAAACATCATCACTGTGTCATCTTCACACGTCACAGAAACAACTCTCACTGACCACTCATTAGATTAAAGTGTCCCAACCCTAACCCGATTAAAAATCCGATTATCGGGTTCGAGTGATTCGGGCTATGTTATGTCGGGTGATTCGCGTTATCGAGTTTAAGCCTCAACATAAGAAAAACTTAAAATGAAATACATTTGTTCCTAAAAAAAAAATCATTGGGTACCCGCCGCCGCATTGCGCGGGTACCCGACTAGTAACTAGTAATAGTTCAAACTAAAAGTACTAAACAATAGGATGTATTAACCTGAGCAGTTATAGACTAAACTGAAAACAAATAATATAACATTTAGCAGTTACAAGTTAGAATTGAAGACAAATTTATTACATTGAGTTTATAGCAATATTAACACTAAGCTTTTTATAATAAGTAATTTACAAAGCCTTAAAATTAAGCATTTTTTTAAAGAATGTCTTAGATACATTATAAGGTAGTATAGATATAAATCTTATATTTTGTGGGAATAAATTAACAGAATTTTAAAGAATGTTGATGATGATTACGACTCATATGATGATAATATGTATGATGATCAGAATATTTCGAGCAATGTTCGGTCTATTGCTTATAATCTTAGAATCAGAGTCCGTGGACGAAAGAAAATTCAGTGTTCCTTAGGTTATATGTGATTTTGTAGTTGTTTTATATGTTTCTTTTTGATATGACGTTGTTTGCATATATAACGGACGAAAATGTAAGATTCATTTACGTCCTTTGTACTTAATCGTTTTTTAAAATAATAAAATTTATCGAGAAAACACTTTCTATAAAAAAAAAAAGACAGGCTTCTTAGCCATCAATTTCATGATCAAGTACTAATCCTCTTGAAGTGTGGAAACAGATAAAAGATCATTTGTGAAGTTGGAAAAGATAAAGTTTGTAATGTTGTTTGCATGTAAAAAGGACTTGTATTCTTTGTTAATTGAGCCCTACTTTTATAAAAGGAAAGGTTATCTAGCCCTCATGTTCACTACAACAAAATGGGTATTTAGGGTCGGTGCAAATTTAGGGTCAAAAAATTCGATCCTAAATACATAGTGGAGGCCACAACGTTGTAGTTTTGTAAACCTAATTTCATTTTTAGTACCAGCGTTTGCATAAAAGTTGCTTTAAGTAATGTTACGATGCATGTACTTGAAACTTAAGAGCATCTCCAATAGGAAGGTTTACACATGACTGTTAAAACAGAATTCGTAAATGTTGTCTCATAATGTTGTTTTTAAGATTACTCGATATTTATCATTTTTTTTCTTTATTACACATTCATCTCAATCTCGATTAATCACAAATTCGTTGAACTTAAACTCTTTTAGTGTTGTCATCTTGGATAATGATGACGATGAAGACTAATTACCAACGCCAGTTACTAACGTTAGACAAAATACTTAATCATGATAGTTTTAAAAATGACTAATGTTTTAAAATTATTTAGGCTGCTTGTATATATAATCTTCATCGTTTAAAATATGTATACATGACTAACACTAATTATATATAGCTAGTCACGTACATGACTAGCTATATATAATTTTTAGACTATTTTTAAAAATGAAACTCACATGTATGATTTATTTTAGGGATGAGGATTTCGATTTGAATTATGAATTTAAATTTGAATTGTATTTGAAACGTATCGGTTCTTGATATTCGAATCTTGATCAGTACGATACTGAAATTACGAAATATAGTGAAAAAATTTCGGAACTATTAATTCGGTACGAGATCGGTATCAAATCGGGAAATTCCTCAAAAACGGGAAAATCCCGATTTTCTGGTACAGGTACCGATATCCGAATCCCGTCCGATTTAAGATCGATACATAACTTTTTAGATCGAGAAAAAATCGAAAGCACTAAATCAGGACGAATTGGTACCAAACTTATCCCTAATTTATTCTCATAAATGTCGACCAAAATTAATGTATCAGTGCGTGAAAAAAAACGATTATTTTTATATTATAATTAAACAAATAAGCATCGAAATTGATAATTAGATAAAAGATCATCATATTATCAATTCTGATGCTTATTTGTCTCAATTATAATAAAAAAATAATCGTTTTTTATCGCGCACTAATAAATTGATTTCGTCGACATATATAAGAAAATAAACCATATATGTCATTTTCAGGTTTCAACAAGATTATCTTCATGGTAGAAATTATCATCCGGACATCACTATAACGTACAACATATGTATTGATACACTTAATGAGAATGTGACACATAGTTATGTTGTCTCTACCAAGTAAAAATATTACAATTCCGTCGAAACAAAGTATAAGAGAAATAAAATGTAAATAGATCATACCTATTTTAAGGCCGGGCGCAACGCGTCGTCTTTTAATCGGTCTCCAGTAGGTCGCGACCGAGTCGCCGCGTTGCGGCGATTCGGTCGCCGGTGAAAATCGAGGCAAAACGACCCTAGTCGCGATCGGTTTAATTGTGAGTAAAGTGTTTGTGTAAAAAAAAAAAAAAAACCTGCACTGTTTCTGTTTAAAAAAAAAAAAAAAATTTATATAATTTGTAAATGTAAAAATCTTATATTCGAAAGTTAAAAATTTATTTAATACTAATAAAACTTGAAAATACTGAAATACAATAGGAAATGCAATACGATAATAAAAATAAAATTACATAATACGATTAGTCAGTTCCCGGATCCGAATCCGATAACAGACCACAAGGAAATTCCCAACGCAATGTTTCTTCTTCATCTTCTTCGGCCATAATTTGCGCCTCCCGCTCCCTTCTTTCCCTTTCTTCTTCTTCCTGCATTTGTCTCAACACTTTTTGATCTAGGTATTCTTGATACACCTCATTGTCAGTCATTCTGCCATCTGTGAGGTTTGGAATTGGAAAGGGTAGATCGGGCGACTCATTTCTTATTCGGTGTTGTTGCGACGAAGGACCGATATGTGTTGTTTGATATCGGGACGAAGAACCAAAGTTATTCAACCATTTAATATTTTCTTCAATTCTGGCCTCAAATTTTGTCGCCTTTCTTGCGCAAGATCTCCGGAGGCTAAAATCCAATTCAGCTTGCTTACTAAGATACGTGTCGATAAACTGACGCTCATGTGGGGAGAGATCACGGCATTTCTTACATGCCGAGCTCAATTCCCTATTCTCTTCGGACGCAGCATCGAAATCATCACCTAACTTCGTAAGCTGCTCGTAACGGCGTTGTTGTTGAAGTATTTGTCTGTTAACTATAGCCTTAATCTCGGCTTCGGTATGTGGGAATGAGCATGCCATTTTTGATTTCTGAATGTGTGTGTGAAAAAACAGAGTTGTGTGTTGAGTTGTGTGTGAAATAACTGTGTGTGAAAATATGGTATTTATAAAGAAAAAATATTGATTTTAAAAAAAAAAAAAAAAAAAAAAATTTACTAGGTCGCACTAGGTCGCTGGGTTGTGGCAAATAGGTCGCACTAGGTCGCCGACCGAAAAAACTAGGACGCGACCCCCATGCGTTGTGCCTAGCCTAAAGTAAATCCCAAAGTAAAAAACCATTGTTGGATTTTAAAAAAACAAAAATAAAAAGACTGCCTTCTAAAATTCCTGTTTTAGGTCATGTCTTCTATGCTGTAAATTTTTTTTGGCCAAACAACAAAAAGTTTCTTGTTATGGCAATGCTCTAGTCAAACGTGTTCTACTCTATCTAAAAGTGCTCTACTTATGCCACGTGTCAGTCCCTAAGATAGGTAGAACCTGAAAAAGTTGGATAAAACATGTCACGTGTCAGTCGCTGCGATAAATAGAGCATTTTTCTGATAAAGCATGGCCAAAACCAAAAAATATAAATATTTGACCATAAAAAATTTACAGTCATGAGGACAGCCCCAAAACCAGAATTTTCTCCATTTTATATGAGCACATGTGATCAAGGTTTGCCCTTATTTAGTAAGTGGAGATCTTGGGGTTGCAAAAATACCAAGAATGATAAAGTGACCATTTGATCCCATGTCATTTTCTTTCCTTTTTTGTATGAAAAGGGGTTGAATGGATCAATATAGTCCATGGGCTAAGACCATATCCACAATTCCAACATCAAGGTTCCTGTGTTTCATTCAGATAAGACTTGGGCTTGGTCAAAAGATGGTCAGACCTTCAACCACTTCTTGGGGACCATAATCCCACTTAACTAACTCCAAACTTTATTTTTACTTTTTCCTATTTTGTACTTAACAACAGATTCTACCAATTTGGCCTTTGGAGGACAAGTTGTCGACGTTAAGGAAGTAAACGAACTGAACGTTTAATAAAATGTTCGACGATTGTAGGGGAAGAAATTCGTTTATTTAATATAAATGAACACGAATAATATTTTTGTTCCGTTTAATTAAATGAAAGAACATGAACAAACGCTATGTTTGTTCATTTACGTTCGTGAACAGTTAATTTGTTTGTTCGATTACGTTTAATAAGTTCGTTCGTCTACACTCGTTTATTTTTGTTCAATTAACATTCCAAATATTAAAAAGAAATTAATAAATTAATATGAGTTGGTTTATTATACAAACTAGTATTTTCATGAAAACCAAGGGACTAATCCTAGCCATCTATTAGTTGAGACCAGATCTTAGAAAAAAAAAACGGAGGGACTAAGTTGCAAATAACTAAAACTATTTAGAGAAAAAAACGGAGGGACCAAACTGCAAATATTATATTTTCTTATCCAGATATATATACATATATAAAGTATATCTGGATATATATAAAGTATATCTAGTTATACCTTATTAACTTTTTTAATGTCACTTTATATCCAGATATAAAGGTTAATTTAATAATTATGATTAGATATATATAAAGTATATATATAGATATATACAAAATATATCTGCACATATAAAAATAATAAATATATATATATATATATATAAAGTATATCTGAATATATATAAAGTATATCTAAATATACCTTTTTAACATTTTTAATGTCATTTTATATCCAGATATAAGGTCAATTTAATAATTATGATCAGATACATATAAAATATATCTAGATATATACAAAGTATATCAAGATATATACAAAGTATATCTGGATATATAAATAATATATCTAGATATATATAAAGTACATATAGATATAAGGGTCAATATAATAATTATGATCAGATAATATTTCGGTGGTAACTGTTTTTTTTTTCGCTCGAAAAAAAAGTTTATTTTCCGCTCGAAAAAAAAAAATTCGCTCGAAAAAAAAGTTTCCGCTCGAAAAAAGAAATAAAATTTTTGCCGTTCTTAAAAAAAAAAAAAAAACACACATTTAATAAGGTTTTCTTGATTAAATTTTAGATTAATCATAACCAATGGATGAAATGTGAATGAAGGATCAAGATTAGTCCCTTTATTTCTTAGAAAAAACAAGTTTACAAAATAACTTTTGTCATTAATTATTATATTTTTCAAAGATCTCTAATAATAATATAAATTATATATTAAGTATTTCATAGATAATATGGATCATTCAAAGTAGTAAATTTAGTTTTACGTTTGTTTATGTTGGTCTTTTATATATGATTGTTTAGATGCATTTATGTCGTTCATGTTTATTTAACTTGTTAATAAAAAAACATAAACTAATATGAACAAGTTCTAATCCAATTAACCGAACATGAACGAATTCGTTCGATTAACTTTCACATTTATTTATTTGTTTGGTTGAAATTAAAAAAACGAACACAAATATATGTCACGTTCGTCCAGTTCACTCACAACCCCGGTCAACATTTATAGCATCATATTATAATTAGAGAAATACTAAAACCACATAAAATTTACAAAATAATTTCCACACAATGACTTGGCATAATACTTGGACCAATGTTTTGTTTATACTTCCACTATCACTTTCTTTTATAACAAATCATTTGATTACACATCATTATGTGTAAGTTATTTTGTAAACTTTATGTGGGTGTATCATTGCTCTTATAATTATACTTATTGTTAAAATATCTTATTTTTCTATAACTCGAACCTTATAATTCAACTCAAAAACACTTTCTCTTGTTACTCAATTATAAAATATTGACCAACTCACATATATATATCTATATTTATAAGTATAAAGAGCTCATGTTAATGTTAAAAGTTAAAAAATTAAAAATCCAACATTTTCATATATAAACAACATAATGTTTAAATAATGTTTAAAAATCCATCATTTTCATATATAAACATAATGTTTAAATAGGAAACAAGTGTAACTATATTATGAGTTCAACCATCGAGTGACGGGGACGATCATCGTGTCAACCCGGTCAAGTCACCGTGTTACGGGTTCTATTACCGGGTCAATCTGGTCGAGTTATCGTTTTGTGGGTTCGCTCACCGGGTCAACCCGATCAAACCACCGGGTCACAAGTTCGACTACCAAGTCAACCTAATCGAGTCACTAAATTATCGATTCAACCACCGAGTTAATTAAGATATCGTACACTATTCGTCGCTATACGCGAGTACACGTCTAGTAATCCAAATATTACAACAACAAAAACCTAAAATATGAACAATACTTATTGGTAACTTTGACGCCAACACCTATATCTGAATGAAAAATGTATGGTGAAAACAAGTCGAGTCGTTTGTAAAAAGCTTAAGATCGGATTGGTAAAAAGCTTAAATGAGTCGATTTAAAACGAGCTCGAATCTTAGTTGCAGCTCGTTTATTAAACGAGCTCAAGCTTAAGCTTTACTCGTTTGTATTCGCGAGCCTAATATTTTATATACAAGTTTATTAACAAATTTAGTTTAAATATATTACAAACCGAACTCGAGTCAATCTTTACTTTTACATTATCAAATTATATAAACGAGTCAAAGCTCGAACTCGAGCTTTGTAAAACTCAAACGAAACTAGTTTGAGCTCTTACTGACTCGACTTGGGTGTGAGAATTAGGGGTGGGCAGAAACCAAACCGCGAACCGCAAAACCGCAAAAAACCGCAAAAACCAAACCGCAGTAACCGCACCACGACAAAAACCGACGGTTTGGTTTTAAGAAAAAGGAAAAACCGCAAATGCGGTTCGGTTGCGGTTTTCGCCCGTAAAACCGAACCGCAAAACCGAACCGCACCACACAATAATTATTTTATACTTAAAAACGTCACATCTACTATTTTATGTGAGTTATAAGACTTCTATTGCATATTATCATTATTATTCATATAATTTATTAGTAAAGTGTTTATTAGATTCATATAATGCATTGTTATAACCGAAAAAATCAACATTTTAAACAAAAAACCAAAATTATTATATAAGTCACAAGTAATGGTTCGGTGCGGTTAAGACCCGCAAAACGCAGAAACCGCAAAAAAAACCGCAAAACTGGTTCGGTGCGGTTTTTGGTTCGGTGCGGTTTCTATTTTTATAAAAACCGCAAGTGCGGTTACGATTCGGCTTTAGTCAAAAACCGCACCAAATCGAACCATCCTCACCCCTAGTGAGAATGGTGCTACAGATTGGTCATTGGTGCCATAGGATAACACAAACTTTATGTTTTATACTTAAGTGTTAAATTTTGCTTATTTTGTTAAATGTGATTTTTTATTTTTAACTTACGCTCATTTGACTCGACCATTTAACCCGCCGTTTAGCCCGCTTGATCCGTTCGTCCGTCCGTTTTACCACTTTAATTCTATACATATTGAGTACTCTTAATATCTACTAGTTAAAATTGTACATTTTGTATATATAACATAATCGAGTTTCGGTGACAATGTGAAGGTAATCTTTTTTCTAATATTTGTAAATCGACTTTAAAGTAAAAAGTATATTTCTATAAATCAAAACAGTGTCCACATTTATCATATTCTGTCCATTATAACTTTTTTACGTCTTTGCATAAAAAAGGACCATCAAGCACTGCAAATTTGAGACGTAACATGGTCCACTTTAAACTTAAACTTAAAACACAAAATATCATTTTTGTCCTTGCTCATTAGCTTTAAAAGTTTCACCTACCATTTAATTAGCTTATTTAATCAGCTTATTGTGTTGCAACAATTTTCAGCTTTTAGATTGATGATGATTATAACGGGGTTACGTGTTGGAACTTAGATGCTTTCTAAAAAGTTCGTTCGATTCGAAAGTGCTACTTGCGACTATGTCACGTTGTTTTAGACATTGTTTTTCCTTATAACGCGAGAACATGATTTCAAACTCACGGATTTATCGTGTTTTTCGGTAGAACAATGAAGGTCTACGTGAAAAGTGATCACAATAATAATCATCTTATGTATGATTGTAATATCTTTTTGAAAGCTTGAACTTAATTAATATTGAACTTAATCTAAATGCATGCACAAAAGTTATAAAAGAACCATGGTGAGCAATAGAGAGGAGAAAATTCTTGTTTTGTTTTGAGTCATGTCATTATGCTTTAGACGGTATTTGGTCAAATATTTGTGTTTTTTCGGTTTTGGGTCATGCTCTACTAGAAAAATGCTCTATCTATCCCAGCGACTGACACGTGGCATGCTCTATCCATTTTTTTCAGGTTCTACCTATTCCGATGACTGACACGTGGTATGAGTAGAGCACTTTAGGTAAAGCATGTCAATAACAGAAACACTTTTGTTGTCTGGCCAAATAGTGTCTACACACAAGGGGACATGGCCCAAAAAAAGAATTTTCTCCAATAGAGAGCATCTGATGAGAATGCTGATGTAAACAATGACTCATATGATGATCAGATTATTTCAAACAACGTATAAAATAATTTATGGCAAAATAATTTTCATTTTAATTAATCTTTCAGCAAAGTGATGAAACCAAATGACAACCAAACTTACTACTATTATGCATTATTGTATCTAAGGTTAAGCATCGAACTTAGATTAGATTGAACTGTTTAAAATTGGATCGAAATGAATACCGAAATAGTCAGAGACCCCGAACTAAGACCGGATCAAAATAATTCGTTTTGATTCGAATCACTTTGGTCTAGTTTGGTACTCGGTCCAATCCGATTCTATTAGGCATAATGAATCCACTTAAGAAACTCAATAACAAGCGAATTATAAGTATTCATTATATGAAATTAGTAGATTCCTATGGGATCTAAAGCCTCAAAGCAAGTTGATCAACTTGAGAAAATCATTTTCGCAATTCTCATAATTGTCTTCACATGGATTCGGACCCAAAGTTGTTATCATATCTCTTATTAGTAGCTTTCTTTTTGTTTTAATCATTTTTTTTCTTTGAGCTTACTTTATTTAGTTTGTTGGTACCAATTGGGGTTCTTTAGCTAAGGAACACCAACTAAATTGGTCTCCACATGGGGTGTGCATTCTATAATAATTATAACTGTTAATCATATTTTTCAAGGTTTTCAAGATCGAGATCTTATCTATGATCGTTTTCGTTTTTCCAAGATCGAGATCGTAAAGTATGATTGAGATCGCAAGATCCTACTATAATGATTTTTTTTTTAGTAGTCTTTGCAATATTTTACAAATTTACAAATTAACATACATGTAAACACAAAATTATACGAATATTTCATAAAAATGTGGTCCTAAATTATAATTATGAAATGTATAAGAAGATTTACATGTTGTTTTTTACATTATACAAAATAGAACATATAAATTTGTAATTTTTTAGTTTGTCGCTCGAGAAAAAGTAAGATCGGATCGTAGTAGATCCTAAGATCCTATGATCAAGATCGGGATCATATAAGATTTTAAGCATGCAAAGATCCTACGTAAGATCCAGATCGTTTTTGCTTTGTAGCATCGTAAAATCGTAAGATCCTAAGATCAAGATCGGGATCTTGACAACCTTGATATTTTTTATTAATTTTTTCGTCTCATAATTATTATCAAATATTAATTTTAAATATTTGTTTTTGTTTTATATATTATTTGATAAAAAAAATTATATATTTAAAATCTAATCTATTTATTTATTGTGTATCAAGTTTCATATAACAAAATGAATAATAATAAAAGTAAAAATTGTAAAACAAAAACTTCAAAAATTAACATTAAACAAAACTTTGAGACGAAATTAATATCTTTTATCTTTTTATATATCACAAGTGTTCTAAAAGTAACTTTACAAAAGCTTATATGAGATTCTTTTTACAATATATACTATCTTTAATTCCGTTTGATTGATAATATAGCTTGAAAAAACACGCAAAAAATAAGCTACTAAATTAAATGTTTATACGACTAGCGTTCGAAAAGGCTTTAGCTCAAGCTCTATCAGTATGTTTCAACAACTCGCTTCATCAATCTGCTTCAACTCCTACTAGTACTGTCAAACCTATCTTCAGTGTTAAAATAACTTTCCTCGAACAGAAAAGCATGCGATAATAAAAAGCTTCTCCATAATTTCTATTGAAAATATAATTTTGGTTGCTTAACAACCAAAGTTCTAAAACTCGTAAAAACGCGATGCTTGACCTCCACGCCACAAATAAATCAAAGTTTGAGCTTAAGACTTGAAATAAGACGATAAATGAAAAAAACATGATAAGTCATCATAAAATAAGATGCATGAAATCTTTTTCAAATTCAATTTAGATAAAATCGTATTTTTTATATAAAATGAAAAATATTACATTCATAAATAATTTATTAACTTTATTCCTTATGTATTACGAAGTACATTTTTTGTGGTCTCGATATATTTATAGTATAATATTAATATATAAATTTATATATATTCTCATATTTTGTGACGATTTAATTCACGATTTAAAACATCATAACTTGATATGACTCGTAAAAACGTAAAAATTGACCATACCGACACGTCACAGCTCACGCTATCTAGAATTTTGTTTAACAACACAAATAAACTTAGAATTGATGTAACTAGGGGTGGGAATTGGGTCGGGTCAACCGTTTCGGGTCAATTCGGGTCGGGTTAAGTCGGGTCAAGACTCAAAAAAATCATACTCGAGTCTAATTTGAACTCGGGTCAGTCGGGTTCGGGTCAATTCGGGTCGGATCAATTCGGGTTCGGATCAACCCGAGTATAAGTAAAAAAAAATAAAAATTGGCTTATTTAAGTATATTTGAATGTAAAATATGTTAATAAACTCGGGTCAAGTCGGGTTGATCGGGTTCGGGTCAAGTCGGGTCGGATCAATTCGGGTCAATGCTAAAATAAACCCGAACCTGAGCCTAATTAAAATTCAGGTCAATTCAAGTCAACCTGAATACGTTTTTAAACCCGAGTGACCCGACCAAAATAGACTTATTCGGATTCAGATTTAGATCGGGTTCAAGTCGGGTCAATTTTTCGACATCCTATAGTGTATAATTGAGCATATGTTACTATATTTGCATTTTTATAAAGATTAAAAAGCATCCTTTATTTGGGGGATGGTGGGGAACCTATGTCATCATGTCTCTTGGGGGGCTATAGTGAGGATCTCAAAGGTCCTTGTCCCTTGACAGCTTCAACACATAATTGTATTTTAATTATTTTAACTAATAATTACAATTATTAGCAACAGATTTAATTTTAAAAAGTAGTACTTATACATAATTGTATGCATATAATATACTTTATACTAACATGGCTGATGGCCTAACAAAATAGAATTAATTATTCTAATTTCTATTTCAATGTCGGCAATATAAATAATAAAAAAACATGTCAATAAAATTAGCTAATTTAATAAAACATGTCATATCCTATAAAGTGTATCAATCAATTTCTAGCATCTATGTTGCACACGGATGCTCTCCTCTAAAGTATCAAAACTTCATATTAATAAAAAAAAACTAACTTTTGCAATTTATTCCTTTCATTTCATATTAAGGTAGTTTTTAATAAGAATTTAATAAATTATAGAGTAACTACATTTTTGGTCCTCGTGGTTTGGTCTAGTTTTCATTTTTGGTCCAAAAACTCAAATAGTTTCGATTTTGACCAAAAACTAAACTATTTCTTCATCTTTGGTCCAATTTTCATTGACCGTTTGTTTGACCGGTTAAATAAATAAATAATGACTAAAATACCCTCATTTTATCAATGCAAATGACTAAAATATCCTTTATTATTCTATTAATAAAAATAAAGTATTATTATTATTATTTTAACTTTATTATCTTTATTTTTATTATTTTTTTATAAGAATTATTATTACACATATCTCCAACATCACACACGAACTAACCAACAACATTTAACTATGATTTTTGTTCTTTCTTAAAATATCAAGAACACATCCAGATTTAAAGAATGGTGTTTACGAACTCCGGCAACCACATGCCAAAAGATATAAGTCTAAAAAAATGCAACTATAGAATCAAGACTATCCTTCCACACCGAGACCTTCAACCACCAAAACTCCTACCTATACCATTTTCGACCGTGCCTATATTCATTATCCTTCTTTCAGATCTGCAACCATAGAATCAAGATATGCATCCAAACATCGATCTTCATTATTATTTTTTAGATCTAACGTTTTGTGCTTTAATATTAGGATGTCTTCACTAACACCCGATTCTTTGGGGTGTTTTAGCCAGAGATTAAATGGAAGAGCTGGTGGTGTGTCTTGGCCGGGGATTAAATGGAAAAGGTGGTGGTGATGAGCTGTGATTGGTAGCGTCGATGTGGTGGTGGTGATGAGTTGTGATTGGGAATCGATGATGGGTGTAGTGGGTGTTTCAAACTGGTGATAGTCGGTGTTTGATGGTGTGTGGTGTTTAGTGGGTATCATGTTTGGTGTTGAGAAATGAGAAGAGAGTGGCGACGAAGAGCTGATTCCGGCAACAGTGGTGATAGTATTTTTGTGCATAGAGAGACATGAACTAGATTGATGAAGGAGAGATATACGTATTTTGTTGGGAAGGATTTTTTTGGAAGGATTTTGATTGGAAGATTTTTTAATAATCAGAAAAAAGATTGAATTTTTTAATAAATAGAAAAAGGATTATTGTATAAAATAAGGGAATGAGTGTGATTAAAAGACGAAATTGCCCTCTTATTTAACAGTCAAACAAGTCAAACTGACAGATTTAGCGGAATTGGACCAAAAATGAAGAAATAGTTTAGTTTTTGGTCAAAATCGAAATTATTTGAGTTTTTGGACCAAAAGTGAAAACTAGACCAAACCACGAGGACCAAAAATGCAGTTAACTCTAAATTATAATCAAAAAATAAATAAGTAAATTAGATCAGTTGCATATTTTTGTTTGTTTTAGATTTAAAACTAACATATATTTTTTTTAAAAGGTCAAAAAAATATTATAATAAATTAATAACTTATTTCATAATTTTGCATATTTATTCTCTCATTCCTCACTTGTAATTCTTATTTAACATTTTTTAAAGTAAAAATAATAATGTTCTTAAATTTAAACATTTTAATCAGCACATAAAACAAATAATTATATATTTATTTACAAACAAACATTATTTTAAACAACCAATTTACTTTTGCATAAATTAATAAAAAAGTCAACAAAAAAATTTAAATATCCATAATATTATCTTTGAGTTTTCTATATTAAGGCTCCAATACAATAAATATAAGAATTTTTACAACTAAATTTTTAATTTTACCTTTTAAATATATGAATCATAAATAAGTTTTTTTTTGTTTAAATTTTTTATTAAATAAATGTATAATTGTCATTTATTTGCAAAAAAATATTTCTTTTAAAATTAATCTATTTCAATTTAATAAACATTTAATATAAAACAGATAAAGTATTAATTTACTAATGAAAAGGTCTTCTGATTTATACTTTTAAAATACGTAGCAAATTATAATCAACACTGTATTACAGACATAAACGAAACAAGAATTTATTATAGGATGTTGCACAAAACTTTTTATGGTTATTACTACTAGTACTAAAGTTGCGTAGGTTTTTTAAATGGGTGTTGCACGTAATGAGAAAAAACGTATTTTATAATAAATTTACCCTTCGTAACCTAAAATTGGGTGTAGCCCGTGCTACACCCGGCTCCCATGTGGGTATGCCCTTGATTACAGGGGCGGAGCTATGGGGTTTCCGAAGATGCACGGGTACCCGATGAAATTATGTCCGTGTAGTTTATATATTTGCTAAAAATCTTTATTTATTCAAAAGAACCTGGTCTCAAAATTATTATGTAATATATAAATACTCGTATTAAAAATTTAGTACACCTGATAACTTTATACTCTGACTCCACCTCTGTCTGATTACAGAGTAGTTAATAAAGAAAGTCGTTTTAGTTGATACAAAAAGGTCACTTTACAGTGTAATTGTAATTAGTGACACTAATGAACAAATGCTCACGTAACCTAAACGTGATTGGTTTGTCTCTTTTCTGTCCATAATGAGTTTATACCTTTTTCCTTTTATTTATTTATTGTGAACGTTTTATAATAAAATTATGCAAATTTTACATTTTTTAATACATGGGTATAACAGATAATACGACGTTTAATGATTATACTTTTCACCTTATTTATCATCAAAGAAATCATTATATGCTTTTATATTCATACATGTGCTTTTTCATATAAAATAATATTACTTTTTTTGTTTCAAATTTATAATACGTGATTTTATTTATTTCTTAATCTAATTGTTCATTAATATAAGTAGATAAAGAAAGTTTGATCAGCTTTATGATCTTACATTTGGTTCAAAATAATAGTACAAACTTTCAAAAAAAGACAATTAATTAATTAATAGTAAAACTATTATTTTGTTAAGATAGAGTAAATAATAAAATTAAAACATAAATTTAGCAGAACATTTCACGCAAAATATTTTTTTATCAAAAATATCTTCTTCATTGTTAAGTTGAGATTAATGTAGATTTTTAAATTAAGATAAAATTAAACAACCAATTATATTCACTTATTTAAAAAAAAAAAACCCACTTCTTCAATTTTTTAAAAATTAAATATTTTACAAACAATAAATCGATAAACGATAAAAAATATATTATTGCAACAAAATTAAATTATCTTTCTAACGAGAGGCACATGTATAGACTTTTGATGTACTTTTTTGAATTGAGAAAATTATATATGATTCGTATCACAAATAATATATGATTTCATAAAATCAGATATGATTCGTGATACGAATCATATATGATTTATCAGGAAAAAAATTCATTGAAAGTTTATACATGTGTCTCTCGATGAAAAGATAATTTAATTCTCGTACTGATGGTAGGTTTTGTTATGTGTAACGATTAACAGTTTGTGAGATATTTAAATTTTTTATAAAATGATGTAAATGGTTTTTTTTAAATAGAAAAAATGATTTGCTGAAATTGATTATTTGATTATATGCTAAAAAGATGGTTTATATCGAATTTTTCCGTCCCATTGCTCAGTAATAAAAAGCTAAATTTTGACTTAATTAGCTCAAAAGAGATAATATTGGCATCCAGGAAAGATAAGATAAGGGACAAATGGTAGCTTAATAATGTGTAATAAGATGCAAAGTTTTATTCAAGATTAATTAAACAATTGATTAGGGTTTGGCTTTTTGTTGTTCTCTTGAGATAAGATACTCGTATATTTCGTTTTTTCGAATGAAATTATTCTGATTTGTTTTAAAGTGTCCTTTTGACTATAAACTTCATAATTTAATATTTATTGAAATCAAAGTCTACATCGTGATTTTATAACCAAACTACGAATTTTCAACAGTGCCGATTTGTTGCAAAATCTTTTTTTTTTTTTTTTTTTGTTTGCAAAATCTATGAGTCTATAGTTCAAAAACATGTAAGAAACTGTTTGTTTAATTTGAACGAGAATGAGTCAGTTTTTGTTTCCATTTCACGTAATAACGAATACAAAAATATTTGACAATATTACACATGTTTTTCAATTATATCTTTATCAATATATATCGAGGACTAGGGGTGTCGAAAAAGTTGACCCGCCCCGAACCCGAACCCGAATAAGTCTATCCGGGTTGGGTCACTCGGGTTCAAAAATGAATTCGGGTCAATTCGGGTTGACGAATTGACCCGAATTCTAATTAGGCTCGAGTTCAGGTTTATATTTTTTAGCTTTGACCCGAATTGACCCGAACCCGACCAACCCGACTTGACCCGACTTTTTTTAACACATTTTACATTATAAATATAGTTAAAAAAATTCAATTTGTAATTTTTTTACTTATAACCGGGTTGACCCGAATTGACCCAAACCCGACCCGAATTAACCCGACCCGACTAACCCGAGTTCTAATTAGGCTCGGGTTCGGGTATGATTTTTTTTAGTCTTGACCCGACTCGAGTTGACCTGAACCCGGTTGACTCGACCAGATTCCCACCCAGATCGAGGACAATAACCCCAATAATAGAACTAAGGTACAAGTAAGAGCACCTACAATGCATTAAGTCTTAAAGACTTGATGCATTAAATGCAATAAATATAAATCTCATTCAATGGCTATAACTTTTATGAAAGACTTTTGTTTTGTCAAGCTTTTCTAAAAAGGAAAAATTATTAAAAAGGTCTGTTGTCCATTATTCTCTCAATAAAAAACATCAAAAAAATTTTTTACCCAAAAAGGACTATTTTTTGGGGCAATGGGTGCAGAATGCGCCACGTGACCTATTTTTTGTGGCAGTCTGTCAGAATTGCCCTATTTTTTGAACACTTGTCAAAATCTGAACGGTTGCTGACCTATATTCTTTGTTGCCCCGGACCGTATCAGAAAAAACATGTTTTTTGTACTTAATTACGAATTGCTCAAAATTGAAACACTCTTTTGATAATTATCCCTTTTAAAAACCTCTCTATGCTATGTAAGAAAATGTATCAAACACTTGTGAAGATAGTAAAAAGTCTTTTAACCATTTTTACCATTGTAAATGCTCTAAGGTACAACCTAAATGTTGTGGGTTCAAGTCTATTAAAAACATATGAAATAGAATTCGCAAAATATATAATGTAAGTTGTCATTAAAAAAAATATTAGAGTACGACTGTAAAGACTCGCATAGACCATTCGGCAACATGAGTAAACTATTAGCCAGTCTGTTGGAGAATCGTGGCTATTATATCCTTAATAAGAGAGGGAATCACGTTCCCCAATGAACAGTTCCCCTCTCACACCAAAATTTTTTTATTCAGTCTCCTCACACACACTAACTCTCCTCACACATACTAACTCAATTTTTATATTTAGTCTCCTCACACACACTATCACTCTTTGTCTCACAGCCACACACACTAACTCAATCTTCCTCCACTGTAGATTTAATAAAAAAAACACAAATCTCGATCTATATACTTTTTGATCGTCTTTGATGTTGGTCGCAATCCATTATGGATCTATATACTTTGGTTCGAGACTTTGGTTCGAGATGGATCCATTATGGAGCTATTCATTGTTATTCATTGTTATTGTACAAAGATCTTCATCTTCATCAGTCATCAACCCATCTAAAGTCAAACAAGTTTCTTGGAAACCCAGGTTCAATCTTGCTTTCTTTGTGCCTTTTAGTGTTAAATTTTTTATTTTTATTAATTTTTAGTTGTTTTTTGTGTTGATGCTTTTTTAATGTTAAAAATCTGATTTCTATGAATTTTGCGCTGTTTTTTGTGTTAATTTTCGCTTAGTTAGTATTTTTAATGTTAAAGATTTGATCTTTATGAATTTTGAGCTGTTTTTTGTTTTTTAATGTTAATGTTTTGATCTTTATTAAGCCAAAAAATTAGGAATTATGAAATATAAGCAGTAGAACAAATAAGATTATAAGCCACAAAAAGACCACCATTTCTCATAGATAAAAAAAACTGAGCCGGTTTGCTTAACCAGTGGTTTTTACTCAACCAGAAAAACACACAGACAACCCAATTTTGGATTGATAAAGAAAAAAAGTCGGCTTTCTTTAGGTAGGCACTAACCCTCATTTTTATCCTATCATAATTTCCTACCTTGAATTTTATGTTTCAAAGATGTGTGGTTTTCGAATGGTTTCTATAATCCATGGCCATTGAAATAAATATTAGATGTTGACTGTTTGTTAGAAAACAGTTCAGTTTGATGTTTGTGTATATGATTTAAGCCCCAATTTATTGATTTGATCACCACTACCATCACTAATACATCCGCCTGCATGGCAGATGCATTGCCACCGTCTTTCGGTGATCCAAGCGGCGCGAATCATCAGGTATTTTTTTTTATTGAATCCCAAGCAAATATAAAACTCCTAATCTTTAAGATTACTTCTGTGTACAATTAATTTCAATGAATTTGGTTTTTTTTATTTCATTACTCATGGGCAGCAACCCTTTATAAACAACACGGAGCTTTTCATCAACAACAAAAAAACTAGCATCAGCATCCGAGATTATAGGTATGAGTTGTTTTAATTTAGTTTGATTCTTATGAAGTGGTGGGTTCGGGTTTGGTTCAATATTTTTATTGGTTCTTTCGAATCATTTATCTTAATGTGGTAATTTAAAGTTTACTTGGTAGAATTCATGGCAGAAAAACGATAAAAGGTTGTAAAATGAACAAAGTTGAGGCGAGCATAGGTAGTGTTTAATTGTTTTTGTTCCCAGGTGGTAAAATGAACATAGTTGAGGCGAGCATAGGAAGTGTATATGTTCCCGATATATTAGAAATTAAGTTAGTTACGCTTCCTTATCTCACAGACAGTTAAGTTAATTATGGCTCCATGTTGTATTTACTTGATTGGTGAAATATAAGCTGGGGTTAATGTTTACTACAATATTATGAAACAGATTAAGTTAGCTATCGTTACTGAAACATGGATCTTAGAGGTTAAAATCTTGAGTTTATGAAAACGTTGACAATTTCATGCTTAATGAGGTGATGTCTAGATTAAGGTGAAGAGTTAGCAGTAGGTTTGTTTACAAAAGTACTTTGTAACATAATTGTGATTGTAAATATAAAGTGTAAACTGACGTAAAATATGCTAAACGCTTCTTTTATGAAATTTCAAATTGGATCAAATATTTGATACAACGTTTTTCACATTAATTAACTTTTTCCGTCGAGTGGAGTTCATTGTTGGAAAGTTAAATCACTTCGTAAAACTGTCATTTTTCTACAAAATCTACATCATGATACACTATAATTTGAGCACATCTTTTGCGTAAGTGGAAAAGTCAGTTGATTAGGTAATAGGAAGCTCGGGTAACATGTTAAAAAGAGTCAAACGACATGAACTAAGCTAATGGATGTCTGCACAATCTTAGAATCAACGTCAATGTTCTTATGCTCATTGCAGGAAAACAGTATCATACATTAATTTGCACCTATTAGCAAGTAATTATGGATCAAATTCCGAAAGCTATATGTATTAATAAATCAAAAGAAATCAATTACTTTAGTGGTCTTTACTTTGAGTTAAGGGATCCATTTTCTTAAATGATTACCGAGGAGCTGGCAGAATCATGTTTTTGCAGAGTATACTTGAATAGGAGGGGTGCAAGGAGTTGGTGCTGACATAGGTATACCTTTTATTTAATTTATTATTCTGTATATGTGGTTTTGATACTTGGTAGTTTTGTGCATATTTACTTTAGACGATGAACTATGTTGCATTGTGATTGTAGGTTCTTTCATTGTAGTTACTTTTATGCGACTGTTTACTCCGTTTCAAATAATGGTATTACATGTACGCTAAACGCCTATGTTATTTGATTGTAATTAGTTGTTATGGGCTTAAATTTTATAATGACTGGGTCGCGTCTGAATATTAAAAATATTTGTAATGTAGGATATAGAGATAAACACAAGGATGCTTTTATTTTAATAAAAAATTGGTCTATGTCTAAGTAAAATTTGCAATAACCAAATTTAGTTTTGAGATTTAAGTAGTTGAGGGTTTTCATAATGAAAATATCGTAGTTTCGATTTTTAAGGGGGTGTTTTTGTTTAAACTTATATGTGGGCTTATGATTTTATTTGAGACAGTTTTTCCATCTGCAGAGTTTAGGTATAAAGTATCTTTTAGAAAGTTCTAAAAGTGGATAAATTCTGTTGTTGGTTGTCATCTGATGAATTTAAATGTCAACAGGAAAACTCCCGTCATAAAACAACAAAACCAGATGATTTGTCTGAATGTGCAAAGAAACAGATTCTCCTGTTTTAAATAAACAAACAGTATCGGATCCATCTCATTTTCGGTGGCGTAGATCTCTATTTGGTTGGTTGCGATGATCCTTTGAATGTATTAGAATCCGATATACATTCGCGATTTGTTATTTATGTGATCCCTGAATACTCACTATCGGATCCATCTTATTTTGGGTGTCGTATATCTCTATTTGGTTGGCTGTGATGATCCTTTCCTACGGTGACTTGCGGGGAAAGTGGAAGGATGGCAGAATGCGAGCATCGCTCGATTCAGCAACCTCTACAAACCCACCCACGACCTCAATTAATATGAGCCGATTGAGTTAGTGTGTGTGAGGAGACTGAATATAAAAAATTTGGTGTGAGATGGGAACTGTTCATAGGGGAACGTGATTCCCCTCTTTTACTATAGATACAATACAATGACGCGAGCACTGTTCGTGTGGAAGCGTGAATCCCCTCCTTTGTTAAGTTTATAATGTGACACAGAGTAGGTCGTGTATCTTTTGGAAAGCTCTAAAAGGCAATGATGATTCTAATCGAGCGCCTATAAGCGGATTGTGTGCTTCTTGGCGGGGCAATCTTGGCGGGTTTGCAGCCAGAGCACACATATCCTAAGACCCGTTTGCTCAGTATCTGAGCCTAAAAATTACCCAAATAAATCATACTTTTCATACCTACACCGTGTGGGATTTTCAGGTTACTGTACCATACTTCACTTGGCGACGCTGAATATGAGTGCACTTCAATTGGGCGATGATGATTATTAGTGCTTTGGGCACATCTCTGAGCCACATGATAGTTGGAAGCTGTCTCAATCATATGTGAACCGGATGATCGACGGCTATCAGATATTTTCCTCTTGGCTCGGTGTCCACAAAGCTTCTTTCATGGGTACGTTTTTTTTATGCTTGCATGTTTGCCTCTAAATCTGCCCATTTGGATCCTTTCTAACACAAAGTGCATTAATCAAACACCAACAACAACAACCTGGTAGAATGTTTCGCTGTCGTTAGAGGCCGAAATACAATTCAAGTGAATATACTCACATGTTAGCTTTAGCTCCTTATATACAAAACTTTTTAAAAGATAAAGACACCCCTAAATCGATTATGTGTATTTTATGGTAGTTTTGTTTCGTAGAGGTTTCTTAAAAGATTTTTCGCATACACATATTTGAATAAATTGATCTTCATTAAAGGGTTTATTGAATATAATTTTCGGAATCTTTAATCTGTTTGGGTTGCTTATAAATTATATTTTAAGAATTCTAAATAAAAATATAAAAACATACCAATGATGAGCAACCACATACCTTTTCAAATGTCAGGTTTGCAATTTAAACTGAAATGGTATGCACCAACATTTTCTTATCGTTACATTATTGTAAAAACCCTATGTGGTCTACAATAAAAAAGTGGATCGTTAAAAGTTGTTGCTAATTGACTTCGGAATATACGTACGTTAGGATAAAAATGGAACAGTCGCTGCTTCGTTTGATGCAATGGAGAAGACAACAGTTATGCAATGGAGAAGACAACCTAAGGTGCATATCCTGTTGACATTCCTCAACTTTTGGATTCCACGTGTTCTTATGACAGCTTATATGTTGTTTGTCGCATACCTATCTAACTGTGTTTTCATTGATTGTTGACAATGCAACCTTATTACGAATCTTCTATTCACAACACCAAAAACCGAAAGGTTGTGCCTTAGATGAAGGTAAGCACGATAATGGAAGTGCCATTAAATAAGAGGGCAGATTTTACGCAGTTGCACGGATATGCTCGGCTGCTTGCCGTAACGAATGTTTGCTAAAGCTGGAGGAACAACGTCAACAACACCAACTCTTCTCCTGCAGCCAAGATCAACAGATAATCAAAATTATACAGTGATAATTGTATATATATACAAATAATGCAGGTTTTGATAAATAGGTATTCAGGGTGTTTTGGCTAGGCTGTGCAAGCTGGATCAACTAACATTGTAGACACAATAAAACTCTTGCCAAAAACGCCCGCCCTTCGCGTCCCAGCGAAGCGCGGGCAAAAACCCTAGTTGTGATCATTTTTGAAATGAAGTATTGCTAAAAAGAAAGAAGAGATAGTCTTATTTTTGAAAATAAAGAAAAGAGATTAGGTAACCTATATATATTTTATAAAATATATTATTGGTATAAAAAACGGAAAATATTTTATGAAATAAATTTAATGAATATTAATTTTATAAAAAAATGATCATTTTGATATGGAAAAAAAAAGTCGTTAGAAAAAAAATCCGAAGTAACAAGGATTTGAGGTGGGAAATAGGTCGACTGATGTGTCTAGCCTTATATACAACGCTAGACAAAGTATAAGAAGAGAGTTAAGATTCCTTCCTCTCACTAACAAAACAAAATAAAAAAATTGTAACTTTAATTGTAATATGTAAGATTTTTCATTAATGTACAAATTCTTTTTTATTACTTGGGGTTCAAGAACTCGACATGACTAGTCGTCTAATCATTAGACGACTATTTTTTTATAGCTTGAAATCGCAATCAAACCTATAATCTTTGTTTTAAAAAAATGATATTCTTATCGTTGCATCGCTTGTTATCGCAAAGTAATTATAACACAAAATAATTATGATAAAAATAAGGATATTTTCACAAATGCCCCCTCTATAAAAGAGTTTGTGTTAAATGCTTTTCGATTTTAATTTTTTATTAAATATTCCGAGACAATTTGGTACCATTTTTTGACATGTGTCCCGAGACAACCCGAGTCAAACCGAAGCAACTTGTACTTGTATCGGAACGTGTCAACATATAGTACAAGGTTATCTCGGTTTTCTCGGTTGCATTAATTGCCTCGATTGCATTGGGCTATTTTCGAAAGAGCTCATGTTATAAAGACCCCCCCCCCTAAAATAGAGTTGGTACTCTCCCTATTTTTTGAAATTTTTTGAATTTTTTTTTTTTTTTAATAATTTTAGTTATGTTTTAAAACTAGGATCCTGAAAATACGGAATGGAAATTATAAATTTTAATAAGTATAAAGTAACAAAAATACAAAAATACGGAACCGAAACTGATAAAAAAACTATGAAGAACTATAAACTGGGGGGATAAGGGGACAAAAAGTACAAATTTTTATAACTTTTTTTTTATATTTTTAGATAGTATGGAGATATTAATAGTAGGATCCTTTCGAAAGATTTGAAATTTAGAGGCATTTAACACAAACACTCATAAAAAGTGTATTTTCAGAAAGGGTTTTGCTAACCACCACCCATAAGGTGGTTTTTATACATTTCATAATTAAAATATCAACAATTATGAATCTCAAATATACCATGTTTAATATACTTACTAATTATATCATGTTTAATATACCATGTTTAATATATATCATATTAAAAGTTACTTACCTTAATTATATACGTTAAAATCTTACATTTATAAAAATAAGTAGTTCAAATTTGGAAATGTTTGTAATTATGAAATGTATAAAAACCAACCGTGTTTGTTAGGAAAACCCTAACATGAAACAGCAGGATTAATGCAGGCAGGCACCAACAAGCATCATTGTACCTCGTCAATCGACTGTGTGGTCTTCTGAGTTCTGAGACAGAAGATGCTGTACGGTCAGCTTAGCTGTTTAGTCATTCAATACGACGTCGTAATAAAAATAATAAAAAAAATTAAAAATGTGAATTTGCATATACCAAACTCAAAACAGTGAGTCATTTATCTGTGGTCCATGTCGACCCAGACCGGAGACAAAAATGAGGATCAGTTGGGCCCATTTTTATTTCCACGTGGCATCATTCTAGGACATATGTTGTGGGGACCTTCAAATTTCTGAGGTGAAAAAGTTTGTTCCTGGGTGTAAAACTATAAACCAACCTACTACTTCCCACGTGCTAAGAGGGTTCCACATTATGTCACACCTTTGGAACACTTTTCTTCATCATCATATGTGAAGCAAAAGAGGAATTAAGAGGGTGTGTGACTTAAATTTATAAATTATGTTTATACTTAAGTTATATTAGTAATTTATAGTTGGATTTTTTTATTTTATATCTTAAGGGCACATGATAAGAAATGAAAAGTACACATGTTTTCATAGAAAAGTATATAAGAATTCACATTTTACAGATTTTTGTGTTCTTTTATGTGTGATCATGTGTACTTTTTATGTACTTTAATGATTATTTATCATGTGCCTTTAAAGCACAAGTTAGAAAAACCCTTTAGGGCATGTTTGGTAAAGGAAATTCGAGGGAGGGAAATAGAAATGATTTCAATTCCATTGTTTGGTTGGTTGGGAAATAAAAAGAGTGGAGAGTTGAACTCCTAAAGATTTTAATCCTTTGTAATTTGTATGAAAATCATTTCCATTCTTTTTGGTGTGGAAACCATTTCTTTGTTATATATTAATACTTATTACTATTATCATTATTACTTTTATTTTTATTTTTTTATTTTTTTTTTAAATTCCAATTTTTTTAATCACACAAAATTGGAAGGGAGCCGCGAAACAAGCTGCGCGCCCACTCCTTTTTGAATACAAAAACTAAGTCTAGACATCAAAAAACCGCCACTCCTCGCGTCATTAGAATGACAACCAGCTAACCGCTTAAGACGCGAGAGAGTACCCATCGCCTCCTGCTCAAACTCCCCAAAAGTCGAGAAGGCGAATGGAATAAACGAGTAACCATGCTCAGCACAAATAGAAGAATACTTCCTCTTCTTCTTCTGAACGGCCGACTGCAAAGCACTCCCAGGAACCCACGAATCCAACCCCGTCCCTGCAAACGGAGAAACCCATGTAACATCTAAACACGCATCTTTGCCCTGGGACCAATTGTGTAGCAATAAATCTGCTGGCCGAAGATCACGCCCACCATCAGAAACAAAACCCATATTAGCTTCTTTCCTCACCGACACACCAACCTTAGAACAAATATCAAACAACACATCACGAACAAGATTGTGCCGAAACTTAACCCCCAAATCACTAGCGCAATGAACAGCATGATCACCCCACAGATCCATCCGATGTACATGGCAACCCGAGCACAAAGAACCATCAGGAAATAAAGGAATCGACAAACGATAACACAATACCGCACGAAACTGTCTCGGGTTCATCCGTTGTCCCAACCCATCAATCGGAATAGTGAAGAGGTAATCTTGCGCATGAGGAGCACGCACACAGCTGAGAAGTGCCTCCTGACGACGACTCAACCCGAAACGCGACGTCAAACAACCATCAATGAAACCAAAGTAACTCTTTGCCAAAGACTTCATAAACTGGGGGACAGGAGAGCTAGTGGTGACAGAGAGAGGATCGACACCACAACAAGTCGAGAAAGCATCAAGAGAAGACTGAAAAATAGGGCCCGGCGAAACAATCCCAGACCTCGCCAAAATCCGAACCTGCAAATCACCCGACTGTAAACGAGAAGCAATAAAGGCAAATCGCCTGACATCCTCAGCACATATAACCCCTAGGCCACCAATACTGATAGGGAGAGTAGCAAGACGCCACTGCAAATCACCAAACCCAGGCCCTGAACCCGTAACAATCAACTCCAAAGACGCGCGTAAGGCCTGATCAAACTGTGACAAAACACCCTCAAGAAACCCAGGGGGCAAGTCCTCAAAGCATACACCAACTTAGAAACACCAGCACAATAACGAAGGAGAAGAAGTTCACATTGCGGGTCATCAAGCCCCCTAATAGCCTCTAACAAAGAAATAGCCTTAGAAACCCGACGCGCAACAAAATTACCAGCAAAACCTGAATCACGACTAATAGAGCCACCAAGAAGCTTGACACCAGACCTCGGACGAGAAATAGAAGCAGGGAAGAGGCCATCTACCAACCCCCTGAGGATCCTCCACCGGCCAGAAAAGCTCAGACTTATCAACATTAAGATGTAGCCCACGAGCCGGTCCCTCCACACTTATAATATCCAAAGCCTTAGCAACCATAAGAGTATCACCAATAATAGTGTCGTCATCAAGGTACCATGCATGAAGGGAGAGCTCACACGCCTGATGAATAGCATGAATAAGTGGATGCAGAGCAAGAGAGAATAATAAGGGACCCAATGGATCACCGTGCTGAACCCCCTGAGAAGACCAAAGAATAGAATCCCCATAATAAAGCCGAGCTGGCCGAGAATAGCAAAACTCCACCCAAGGCGAGATAGCCGGACACCTCAGCCGAACTTCATGAATAATGGTGCTCCTATCAACAAGATTAAATGCATTCTGAAAATCCACCAAAATCATAGAAAGTCCGGCCTCATCCTCTCTCTCCTCCACAAACCTGCTGACAGAATGAAGAACCGCCTCACACCCACCTGGCACCCCCACACCAAACTGAAAATCATGCAGATAAGAGGTCATCGATTCCCCAACAGAAGAAGATGCAACCTTAGAGACAAGCCTCCTCCATACAGTGCCAATAGCAATAGGCCGAATGCCCCCTCCAGGCTTAACAAGCGGAGTCAAAGGGGCACTGGCAATAAACTCACCAAGCAGACTAGGGCACTTACCAGAAAGAAACAGATTAACCACACCAGTGATAGAAACCAAAAGATCATCAGCCACAGCAGAAGCTGCTCCTCCCAAAACATCTAAAAAATGTTGAGCTCTAAGCCCATCTCGACCACAAGAAGTACCTTTGGGAAAACTACGAATCCGATTCAAAACCAAATCCTTGCGAACAAAGAGCGTGTCCACCCCACAGGAAAAAGAAGGCACAACAGGAGGAGAGGCAAAGGGATGCTTAGCCTCCAAATCCCCCAGGGTGTCAGGAGAATCAGGGGCAACACCCGAAGAAGTGAGGACCTTAATAGCCGCTGAAAAGTGGCCATCACTCAACTTACGCTTGCACTGAGAAATATTAGCCGCCATAGCATCTTTCGACCTCAAGTACCTACGCGAAGAAAAGGAAAGACCACCTAAACGATCTCTAATCAAACCAATCCTCTCCCCAGGATCCCTCCACCGAGCAATGGCACTAGAAATACTAACAAACTGACCACGCTCCCTCTCACCAGATCGCCGCTGAGCCCTGCAAGACGGTACGAACACCGCCAAAATACAACCCGGTAAGATGAGAAGTTCCACCCACGCTGCAATATCACTTGGGCTAGATAAAACTTTGTCAAGAGCACTAAGAAAAATCCTAGCAAAACCAAGCCTCAACTTAGGCGGGATGCACTTGACCGTGCGTATGCGCGTCAAAAAGAAACGGTCAAGGAGGTCAACATCTAAACAAAGTGAACCCACCCCTAAGCCAGTTCTAACAGAACCCTCGTCACAATCTGTAGGAGGCCCAGAACCTGACAACGAAACCTGACCTCGATCAACATCAACATCCACACTAGGCGAACAAACCGGCAAAACAATCCCCCGAATCGCACAATCCTCAAAATCTGGAGACTCAACCACAACACCATCCATGTGTCTACAATTCTTACCAAAAGTATGCGTACAAAGACACTCACCACATAGCCAAATCCCCGCTTGATGCAAAGCAAGATCAAGGGCCGAAAACAAGGAAAAATCATTCGCGATACGCGCTTTGTAAACTCCCTTCAACACATCCGTCTTAAAATGGCGAATACCCAAGTGGTCGATAAAATACTTTTTAGAATGCCCCCGCCCACCTCTACCAGCTCCACACCCTTCTCCCCCTTGCAAAGGGCAAGAAATTCTAAGCGAATCACCCATAATCAACACAATAAAACCCCACACATAATAACCAATAGAACGCGCAAACCCCACACCACAACCCCAAACCAACCACCAAACGAACAACAAGTAAAAGAACAAACCAAATGCCGCAAATCAACCTGTAATACCACCCCTGTAGGATATTTGCAGGTTTTAATACTCAAAACCAACACTCACAACCAACCACTCAAAAACCCCAATCTGAAACGAGCCACTGCCAAACAACCTACTGTACCGCTAACAAACTCACCACTGCTGAAGTACTAACCCACCACGCGCTAACGAAACCCCAACCTAATACTACAAGCGACCAACCCTTGAAGCCACAAACCTCAACACTGAACAGTATCGACACTGAAACAAAACCTGAAACTGAAACTGAGACGAAACCCACAACAGTAACCCGCAACCAACCCACCACCGAAACAGAAACAACCCACCACAAACAACCCACCACCAAAACAACCCACCACCGAGACAACCCCACCACACGAAACCCCACAACAGATGATACTTAATGAATGGAAACTGAAACAAAACGAAACCCACCACCGAAACTGATACTTAATGAATGGAAACAGATGATACTTAATGGTGAATGTTTCTGTTAAAAGAGATGAAGATACTATATTGTTAAAGGAGATGAATGGTAATGGGATGGTGAATGTTTCTGTTGAAGGAGATGAAAATGATACGGGTATACGGTTGAAGGAGATGAAGATGATACAGGTATACAGTAATGGGACGGTGAATGTTTCTGATAAAGGAGATGAAGATACTATCTGTTAAAGGAGATGAATGGTAATGGGATGGTGAATGTTTCTGTTGAAGGAGATGAAGATGATACGGGTATACGGGTATACGGGTATACGGTTGAAGGAGATGAATGGTAATGGGATGGTGAATGTTTCTGTTGAAGGAGATGAAAATGATACGGGTATACGGTTGAAGGAGATGAAGATGATACGGGTATACCGCAGTGATGAAGGTGGATACTGGTAATAGAGGATTGTTGAAGGTGGATACTGCGTGAATCGCCCGCAGTGATGAAAGAGATGGTGATGAATGTTTCTGTTACTTTTATTATTATTATTATTATTATTATTATTATTATTATTATTTTTATAAAACATGACTTTATTGTTATTATTATTATTATTATTATTATTATTATTATTATTAGTATTATGATGATGATTATTATTATTATTATTATTATTATTATATTATTATTATTAATTTATTTTTTTAATTTTATTATTATTATTTTTTATTATAAATGACATTTTTATAAAAACATATTTGTATTATAATTTTATTAATATTATTATTAGTCTGCTCTTGATGCTTCTCGTTTACAGTCTGGTGATTTGCAGGATCGGATTTTGGCGAGGTCTGGGATTGTTTCGCCGGGCCCTATTTTTCAGTCTGCTCTTGATGCTTTCTCGCCAAAATCCGATCCTGCAAATCACCAGACTGTAAACGAGAAGCAATAAAGGCAAAGCACCTGACATCCTCAGCACATAAGACCCCTAGGCCACCAATACTGATAGGAAGAGTATCAAGACGCCACTGCAAATCACCAAACCCAGGCCCTGAACCCGTAACAATCAACTCCAAAGACGCGCGTAAGGCCTGATCAAACTGTGACAAAACACCCTCAAGAAACCCAGGGGTCAAGTCCTCAAAGCATACACCAACTTTGAAACACCAGCACAATAACGAATGAGAAGAAGTTCACATTGCGGGTCATCAAGCCCCCTAATAGCCTCTAACAAAGAAATAGCCTTAGAAACCCGACGCGCAACAAAATTACCAGCAAAACCTAAATCACGACTAATAGAGCCACCAAGAAGCTTGACACCAGACCTCGGACGAGAAATAGAAGCAGGGAAGAGGCCATCTACCAACCCCCGAGGATCCTCCACCGGCCAGACAAGCTCAGACTTATCAACGTTTAGATGTAGCCCACGAGCCGGTCCCTCCACACTAATAATATCCAAAGCCTTAGCAACCATAAGAGTATCACCAATAATAGTGTCGTCATCAAGGTACCATGCATGAAGGGAGAGCTCACACGCCTGATGAATAGCATGAACAAGTGGATGCAGAGCAAGAGAGAATAATAAGGGACCCAATAGATCACCCTGCTGAACCCCCTGAGAAGACCAAAGAATAGAATCCCCATAATAAAGCCGAGCTGGCCGAGAATAGCAAAACTCCACCCAAGGCGAGATAGCCGGACACCTCAGCCGAACTTCATGAATAATGGTGCTCCTATCAACAAGATTAAAGGCATTCTGAAAATCCACCAAAAGCATAGAAAGTCCGGCCTCATCCCATCTCTCCTCCACAAACCTGCTTATTTATTAATTTATTATTTTATTATTATTAATAATTGTTTTAAACTAATTACTTTTATTATTATTAATATTATTCATGTTTTTAAAATTTAATAATATTATTATTTTATATTATATATTATTATTGTTGTTATTATTTATAATAATTAATAATAATAATAATAATAATAATAATAATAATTTTATGGAAGTCCCAAATGTAGGACCATACTTCTGACTGGCTTAGGGTGGTTCCGATCTCTGGGTTGGGACAAACTATGAACAATAGGACTTACAGGTGTGTATTATGTTATCGGTTGGGTGTTCCGTTATTCTCTATCTCGAAGCCATGCTCAGCTTGCTCGAGGGTCTTTGCGGGGGATATTTATGGGGATCATGCTGTATCGTGTGCTGGTATTGTTGGTATCAAACACCGGCATAATATTGTGCGCCATACCCTTGTCGACATCTGTTTTCGGTCAGGTATTTCCATTGGTAAAGAAGTTGATATTGGGCTTGGTGGAGGGCGGGACAAACCCTTACGTCCAGCTGATGTGTTGTTCTACTCATGGAATGGAGGGCTTGATGTATGTGTGGATCTGACAGGTTCATCTCCCTTGACGCAAACTGGAATGATGGATTTTGCACCGGGACGTGCGGTGGTTGAGGCTGCACAACGTAAGCGCGTCAAGTATGAAGGTAAATGTTCAGATATTGGATACAGTTTTCTCCCATTCTCTTTCTCATCTTTTGGGGAACTTGAGACAGATGCAATAAACTTACTAAAACAGATCCGAAGATTCTCCATGACTCAAGATATTGGGGCACGCGCTGCTGCTCACATTTTTAATAGGATAGGTTTTGCTATATCTAAAGGAGTGGGAGCCCAGATAGTATCTCGGCTTCCCACTAATTTCTTGTAAATCCTATTATTCTAATAAAGTGCTTATTATAATAAAAATAATAATAATAATAATAATAATAATAATAATAATAATAATAATAATAATAGTAATAATAATAATAATAATTATTTTTATTATTATTTATTTATTATTTTATTTAAAATTAAAAAAAAAGATTTTCATTAGTATTTTTTTTTCAAATCTTTGATGATACCAAACAAAAGAATTCAATAAATCATCTCCTTAGACTTCATTTCCAAGAATACAATTCTCTACTTCATTTCTATTCTTTGAAATTCCCTCTACCAAACATGCCCTTATAGTTTACATGTCATGAGTTTATAAGAAAAAGGCTTTAATATGGAGGACCATAACAACAAAAAACTAGACATACATCTAGAAAACAACCACGATCTCACTTGAGTTAAGACCTCAATTTCTCCAATTAATATTATCCCTACCAATCTTATTTGTCATCTATAACAGAGACAATCTTTGAACCGAGAGAAATATATCTGTTGAAGCAAATTTCCGGAGATGCTTCTTCAGCTCTTATCCTTTGGGTATCTTAAGGCTACTCCTTCTAATGAAGTTTTAGCTTGCTCCCTCAAAGTATCTTGTGGCTACTCCTTCTTGTGAAGCCATAGCTTTCTCCTTCAGAGTTCCTTAGTCTAGCCCTCAGTTCCTTAGGCTGAAATAGGAAAGAACACCGTTAGCTCGCCTCGGGGTTTGAATCCGAGACCAACTCCGGCGCGAGAGTAAGTATGTGGTTCTAGTAAGTGATAATTCTAGAGAGTAAGTAGTGAAGTGTGTGTGTGAACTTCCCCTTTGTTCCTGGAGGAACATCTCCTTTTATACTATTTGGAGGTGGCTCTAAGACACACGAATTGTAGAGTCAAGGACTCAAGGTTGTCTTGTAGGAGCAGCACCTAAATAGCTGATGAGCACCAGGTCTGTCCTTCGTGGTCAGAGTTGTCCTCATGCTCCTCTAGTACTCGTCATGGTCCAGGCGTCTGTACCCTTCGTACATTATCGTACTATGTGGGCTAGGTGCAATCGTCCTTCCTCCGATGGAGGCTATGCTCTATGTGTGTAAGCCTAGTCCTTTCCTGGGTCTAGCCTTACCTAGGTCTAGCCTTGTCTGGGTTAGCATTGTCTGGGGCTAGCATTGTCTGGGGCTAGCATTGTCTGGGGCTAGCATTGTCTAGGGCTAGCATTGTCTGGGTCTAGCCTTGCATGGGTCTAGCCTTGTCTGGGTCTAGCCTTGTCTAGGTCTAGCCTTGTCTAGGTCTAGCCTTGTCTGGGTCTAGCCTTGCCTGGGTCTAGCCTTGCCTGGGTCTAGCCTTGTCTGGGTCTAGCCCTATGTTTACTCCTCGATAGGGCTCTACCTCTTGCCATTGTCTCTGGACCTAAAGTGACCTTCATCATCGTAGCTATTTTAGTGAGCTGTTCTAGCTTGAGGTAGCTTTGCTCGTGGAGCATTAGAAATTTATTGTACTTGTCTCACCCTAAGCATGGGGGTGAGACTATACCTCATCATGTCCCCCCAGTCTAGTATCAACTTCAGTTAATGCTAGACTCAAAGTAAAAACATATATTCCTCTTTTCTTTTTTTTAGACGAGCTTCGTCTTTTTCCGTCATTCGATGGAGTGTCACCATCAGCCGAATGCTTTGTTGCCCCCAAGCCTATTTTAACTATCTCACCCTCCCTTTTCTTTTTTACTTCCTCTAAATATATTTCTCCTTCTCATTTCCTTTTACACATACACTTTTCATACAAGAAAAAGAAAAGAGAGAGAGAGAGAAAAGACCTAGACGTCTCCCTTTTTTTGTTTATACTCATCCGACGGCTCCATCTTGTTGATCCCAAACTTAGATCGATTTAGCTTGTGTAAACGAGATTAAATCAAGTTAAACACGTAGAGAAACTTTGTTGTGTATAAAACAATTTAAGTATTATGCGGAATTAATACTCAAACAAGAACACACAAACAATGTAAACCAAACTTTCACTTGATTGATTAGAAAAAACTTGCGTACAATGATAGTGTTAAACGTATGAAAACTTATATTGAAATAAAACCTAAAGCCTCCTTTTATAGACATAAGGAGCCTTGTACAAGAGTCTACGTATCAACTATTTTAGGTAAAGATAAATATAGAAAATACATTGTTGATCATATCTTTACTAGAAACAAACTAGAAACATAATACGTGTAGACTAAGTCTTCTATCAGTGCTTGACTTCATCCTATCAACGCTTGACATCTTCCTGTCAACGCTTGTTCTGTCAACGCTTGTTCTGTCAACGCTTGTTTTCTTCTTATCAACGTCCCAATTACTCTTGTCAGCGTCCAAGTGTACTGGCTACATTTTATTCCCAACAATCCTCCCCTAAACTTGATATCTACTATAGTAATCAAGTTTCTGAATAAAAACTAAGAACTAGGAGGATTCTTACAAATCTTATCATGCTGGTAATAAACATATCTAATTAAATCTTTGGCCACGTCACTTGAATAGTCAATCTCCAGCTGTGTTGTCTTCATCTTTTCCAAAACTTCTTTGGACATGGGATACTCAGCATCCACAAGAAGATATTCAGAAAACTTTGTAGAACTCAAATAATACACACCAGCAGCTGAATACAAACGCCATTGAAGTCCACTGATATCATCCTCAAGATCCTTCCAAACAGGATCTTCTTCTTCTGGTGCACACATTCTCTTGAATGTTGACCAAAGCTTTATTCCATTGACTGAAGTAGGTGCTTCAGTCTCATACTTGGCCAGCAATAACCTCCAAAGGTCTGCCAAGTCTTCCCTGTCCATACTTGCAAAGAAAGACATATGAGTAGTAAATGTGTGTACCTCTTTCCTATATCTGTCAATCATCTAAAACCCACTTGCATCTTCTTCATAGCTAATGATAGGGTTTCTAGCATCAAGAGGTAATACTTGTACCATATCTGAAGCTTCCATGGGTGAGAGCTTAATGCTCCTTCTAATAACAGCTTCACTGGGATTTAATTTATCCAAATCTTTAGGGAACTCAAGTGGAACTCCCTTTTTCAAAGGCCTTGGAACAATCATTGCCTTTTGAATCTCCATCTCTTCTGCAAGTTCTTATCTCCTTTCATCTGAAAGAAGTCTGATAGCGTTCATCTCTTGCACTGTTGCCCTAATAGGATAAGCCTTATACTCCAATTCTTCAAAGGATAATCCCTGCAATTTCTGAAAGGTCCATCCTGTTTGATGACATCTGAGCAACATAATGTCTTAAAGAAATGACCAATTAACATAATAAAATGCCTTCTCGAAATCTACTTTAAAAGTAGCAGCTTGGTATTCTCACTTTTAGCACAATTGACAATTCTATAAGTTATTTTTAAGTGTTTTGTTTAACTTATATAACTAATAAGTTAAAATAACAAAAAGTACATAAAGATAAAATAGTTGTAATTATTAAATGAGGGTATTAATTTTTTTATATGATTTTTTTATATAAGCCAACACCTCTTTATATAAGCCACAAAATTTAAACTTATCAAAAATCTCTTATATCAGCTTATAAGCCATGTTATATATTATTAGTCAAACACTTAGTTTCGGCTTATTTAACACAAATAATTTAATAATCTTGTAAACCCATCATATAAGCTTAACCAAACACCACATAAGAGTAAGTTGCAAAATTTAGGTTTAGTTAAATTGCATGTTTAGTTTTTATGATTAATTTTATAAAAAAAACATTGGGTCTGATTTTATTTTTTACTACACTAAAATGACTAAGTTTTGTTGAGAATTCACAAACTCTATAAAAATCACCACATATATGATAAGCTCGCGAATCATGCTATGCCTCACACCTAAGTGTCTAGATTTACCATTGTACATATGACTATAATCCTTAGCCAATATAGCTACACTATCACAAGAGATAGATATGGGTGCCATAAGTTTGATCCATAATGGAATATCAAGAAGCAAGTTTCTCAATCATTCAGCTTCTTTTCCAGCACTTGCTAGAGCCACAAACTGAGACTACATTGTTGAACGAGTAATGCAAGTTTGTTTCTTTGATGCCTACGAAATTGCACTACCACCAAGCAGGAATACCGAGCCAATGGTCGATGAAATCCTTAGTAGTGATGATCCAGCTTTCATCATTGTATCCTTCAAGCACTGAAGGATAGCCAGTATATGTCAGACTATAATCCGTAGTTTCTTTCAAATACTTCAGTTTCCTCTGAATTGCTTGCTAGTGCTGAGTACAGGATTACTAGTATACCTACTTAGTTTACACACAACAAAAATAATACTAGGCCTTGTATAAGTCATGACATACATAAAGCAACCAATTACCCTATAATATTTAAGTTAAGATACAGTCTCGCCATTATTCGACATCAACTTCTCACTTGAATCCATATAAGTACTCACTGGAGTACAAACAAATTGATTGAATTTCCTTAGGTGCCATTTGGTTCGGGGATATTCGAGGATATTGGAGGATATTTAAAATATCTACATTTTAATATCCCCAAATATTGTGTTTGGTATAACCTAAGAAGGAATTTAAAATTCCTCGAATTCCCAAAATGAAGGATATTAGAATTCCTCCAAAAAGTGAGGAATTTTAATTTACTTGAAAATTATTTTTCATAAACTTTTTTCTTGTCGTTATTATTTGGGTTTTTATGTTTATATAAAAAATTATAAAAATAAAAATTTATTTCAAATTTATAAAATTATATAAACTTAAATAAATATTTATATAGAATTTTTTATAAAATATATATATATAATTTTTATAAAATTTATTAAAATTTCTTAAAAAATTTAATACTTTTTTATAAAATTTAATGAATTTTTTATAAAATATATATAATTTTTTTATAAATTTTAATGATTTTTTATAAATTTTTAATGAATTTTTTTATAAAACTTATATAAAATTTATATAAATTTTTTATAAGATTTTTATAAAATTCATATATCTTTTTTTATAAATTATATTGATTTTTATAAAATTTAATGAATTCTTTTATAATATTTATATAATTTTTTTTTATAAAATTTATGTTTTTTATAATATATAAACTTTTTATAAGGTTTATATAAATATTTTTATAAAATTTATATGAAGTTTTTATAAAAAATTT
Source organism: Glebionis coronaria (assembly GCA_025667525.1). Taxonomy (NCBI): domain Eukaryota; kingdom Viridiplantae; phylum Streptophyta; class Magnoliopsida; order Asterales; family Asteraceae; genus Glebionis; species Glebionis coronaria. Next base: position 23,445,486 of record CM046874.1, read on the forward strand.
ATAAATTTTGTATAAGATGTGAAAATTCGATTTTTACTCTTTTAAATAGAATATATATATATATATATAATATTTATTCGCTAATTGGTTCAACTCAAAATCAAGATTTCAAAAAATTATAAATTTATGCCAACCAAACAGGCTTAGGCATTCTAAATTCTAGAATTTTAAATTCTGAGTAATTTTAATATACTAGAATTTAGAATTCCAGAATTTTAATATCTCGAACCAAACGACCCCTTAATACATTCTCACTTTAATGAGATTGAAAAATTATTATACCATCAATTTTATGTTTAATCCTTATACCAAGGATAACATCACCCTTTTTCATATCTTTTATAGAGAACTTTGATAAAAAAAATCATTTCGTACTAGAACTTGTGTTCCCTAACGAGACAAATCTATATTAGAGCATTGGGTATCGTTGGGGGACCAAACTTGGTGCCAAATAAAAAGTCGAGTGTCATTTGGCACCACATTTTGTAAGGATATGGTGGCCAAGGAAAAAATGGTGCCAAAGGATAAAAATTGTGTCAAGAGCCCACATATATTATACTTTGTTATAAATAAATAAATAAACTTAACAACTGAGTTGTTAAGTTTGACACGAGAGCTTTTGTTCTAAATTTATGTTTTTATGTTTTAAATTGTTTTAATTTAATTGTTGAACATTAGAAATTGATAAATCATGTTGATCAATTTTATTATATTATTTTTATTTGAAATCGTTATTACAAACTTTAAATAAATTTTTATTTAATTAGCTAAATATAATATTATTATTGTTCTAAAAAATAAAAAACTGTAATATATGTATTTTTATAAAATTATATAATTTTTTTAAGAACAACAATTTTTAAACAGAGAGAGTACCAGTTTTCCAACCCATAAAAAGGCAATTTAATCAGCTAATTGTACAATCCTTCTAAGAGCCAAGAGAGAGTGGATGGTTGGTCGTTGGGCTGATAGCTTTTGACGTCAGTTTTTTCACGTCACACCACTTCTAGTCTCGTGCCATGGCGTAACGATTATTCAAGCTGTTTACGGCATAGCAATTGAAAAGCCAATGCTAATCATTTTTCGAAAGCTATACGACGTAAGCAATTGATTTTGATTACGTCGTAAAAATGTTTACGACAATTGACTATCTTCACATATATATACCACCATGTGTTACATATTTCACAAAAGTAACAGTAGAAAAAATGTAAAAAAGTAGTGTGATGTAATAACTTTATAATTATTACTCCTCTAATTTAATATGATTGCTCATGTTTTCTTTATCTTTTAAATTAACTGTTCACAGCTAAAAATAAATAAGAATATTTGACCATATTTATTATCTTAAATAAGAATATTTGACCATATTGATTATGCTTATGCTTTAGCTTGTTTACGTGATAAAATTCCAAGCTTTGATTTTAGTTGTTTCACTAATAAGGATACTGCCCCCTCTAAAACCAACAAACATTGGCGACTACTCTTTTTAGTGAAATGGTCAAGGATATGGAGGTCCACTTTGATATGATTTTGAGGCAGAAAGCGGTTTTTGAGTGTTTACGCGCGTCACATGCTCAGGATTTCCTACTAGCTATCCCTATAGACGGGCTTGGTCAACATATGTCACCAGTGGAATAGCGTTCTATTCTTAAGTATCGCCTCATGATCCCATTATTTCCGGCTGATACAATGTGCCCTGTTTGTCGCAAGGCATGTTTGGATTCTTTTAGGGAACATGCGGTTCATTGTAAAGAGCTCACGGGTTTCAAGTATCGACACAATATGGTTAGAGACGTTCTTTTTGACATATGTAGACGTGCTGGTATCTCCGCCAAGAAAGAAGCACCTGTGAACTTCTTGACTGACCCGGTAGATGGAAGATCCACACTCAGACCGGCGGACATTCTGGTTTTTGGATGGGTTTGAGGAAAACATGCATGTGTGGATCTGACTGGGGTTTCTCCTCTTGTGGGGATGAGTAGTCGGGGTTTTACAGCGGGTCAGGCTGCTTTGAAAGCCGCCTCATGCAAAGTGACAAAACACGAAAAAGCATGCATTGAAAGTCAACACGTGTTTATTCCTTTTGCATTTGATACCTTCGGTTTTCTTGCACCTGAAGCGGTGGAGTTTCTGAATAGAGTTCAGCGCGTTATGAATAGCAACGTTATGACACCTAAATCCACAAATGTGATTTTTACTAGAATTAGCTTTGCAATTCAAAAAGGGCTTGCGGCGCAGCTTGTTGTCTACAGTTATGTAATTAAACTTTGTAAATGGTTTCATTTTTGAAATTATTATTGTAAATTTTAATGAAAACTTAAATCAACAAGTTAATAGTAAAATTTTGATTCTGCTAAAAAATAAAAGAAAAAATATAGTAAAAAATACAAATTTTAATTATAGTATGATTTTTATCGGTGAAAAGTAATTTTGAAACGAAAAAATATGCAATAATTTATAATTGTGATGCATCAAACATACAATTGTGATGCAATATAATTTTTTTTCTCAAATAGGTGTGGTAGGGATAATAGTAGTTGGAGAGATTGGAGTTTTAACTCAAGTGAGATCGTAAATATTGTACTTATTTTCTTGATGCATATTTGAGTTTTTGGTCGTTGTAACTCTTTTTTTTTCTTTACGCTTTTTATGTTTGTTTTATGAAATTTTGTTGCTTTTCTAAAAAAAGAAAATTTTTATAAAAAAAAGAAAAAAAAAATTCTCAAAAAGAATTTTCTAAAAAGAATTCATTTTTTTAAACAATTGTATGTAGTAACTTTATAATATGCACCTCTTTAATTTTTTTTTACTTTTATTAACATATTCCATAAATATATTAATTAATAAAACATTAACACATATTTCCTCCGTCCTAATTTATTAGTCTATTATTAATTTTTTTAAAAATTATATTCAACTTTAAATTTAAATTAATATTGTTGTGTTATATAATTCTTGATACGAAATATGCATATAGATTGAGTTTTAAATGTATTTTCATTTACTATAATTTTTATCAAATATTACATAACATAAAAATAATAATTTAAGGTAAAAGTTTCGTAAAAAATATTTTAAAAGTTAATATATAAATTAAGACGGTGGCCACCAAAGGTAACATTGAGGAGGTATTCTTTCAGAGGTCTCGAGTTCGAGTCTCACCAAGAACCTTCAGGGGCCCAAATTAAGAAGCAGGGGTGAGGTTTATCCTCTAAGGAGAAGGTTTGAGTCTTACATACTGCCCAATTGGATGTCACTGTAAACTCGACTCACTAACTACTAACTCGCCGTTAAAAAAAAGCTCACTAACTACTAACTACTAACTCGACCAACTACTGTCCAATTGAATGTCACTTGTAAAGACTCAATATTTGAGTAACTAATTAAACAGAACCAAAATACATTTAAAAAAAAGTTCATTATATTTCTTTTTTAAATAAGTAATTTTTGCAAGATATATGAAGCATAAAAAGGGGAAATGGCACGTGAGAGTGGCAGGGATATGTAATTATGAGAGACAGTGGAGGTGAAAATGAAACATGAATAAAAAAGGAAACACAAATTCTGTGCCGGGTTTAGTCTAGCCAACCTTGTTACCTTCTCATGGAACACTTTCTGCCCACGCTCCCATGACATCACCAACCCCTAAACATTTTCACATGCCACTTTTTTAGTTTTCTAAAACAAACAAAAATATATATATTTTTACATTATTATTTTTTCTTTTTTAAAAGCCACATACATTTTTACTTTCAACTTCATAGCAATCTTTTGAAACTCGGTTTTTAAATCGATCTGGTCGAATAACCGAGATCGGGTCAATCCAGGTTAACCGAGTTTATAAAAAAATATTTTTTTTTCATATCTTTTACTAATAATCAACAAAAATTATATATAAAAACCGTAAAAATAAAATTGAATCAGTATAATATATAAAAATAAAATTTCATCGCAAATACGTAAAATTTATATATTTTTATTTTATAAAACCCGAAAAATCAAAACTCGGTCGGGTGTCGAGAACCGAGTTGACTCGGGTTACTTCAAACCCGTCGGGTCTAAACGGGTTACGAAAATGTACAACTAGGATCAATATGACTCGTTTTTTCGGCCGAAACCGAGTCAACTAGTTAACCTGTCCAAATTGACCCGAGTTTAAAAACATTGTTCTATAGAATACATAAAAGAATATAAGGAGATTGTGTGCGTAAAATATTATATCTTATAAAATGGGAAAGATAATTACTCATTATTATTTATTGTTATATTAATATAAAAATGGTATGTTACTATACCATTATTGTCGATGTTATACAATTGTTTTTGTTCACGCACTTCTCTTACAATATACTTTATCATAAAATATTATTTTTCTTTCCTTCCTGCGAAGATCCTACCTTCACTCGCGAATGTACGTGTTTTTTAGTTTGCATTGTTGTTGGATGATGACGTAATAGTCCTTAGTCGGGCTGAACAGTCCGACTCACGGGTACTACCCGCATCCATCAGGAATGAATTGGATACTTGTGCGATATGCGCGCGCAGCCCATAAAGCCCAGTAAGTCGTTGTCGTACAAGAGGTTGATTACTTAGCCAAGTCCTCGTCGCAGTGCGACAGGATCAGGTCGAATATGACTTATATTATAGTTATTTTTTCCTAAGGAAAAGAGATATACAATTGCCTTAGTTGGATAATGAAGATCAAGTTATTTCGAGTCATTATCTCTTCCTTAGGCCGCAAAAACATGGAGCCGAGCCTGGGCTCTCTCGAGTATAAAAGGAACCCCTTCGGTTCCACAAAGGTACGATACACACAATACCCTAAACACTAATATACTCAAATCGATTACTTACTCTCACACCAGAGTCTAATCGTGGGTAACAAACCCACGGCAAGTCTAATGGTGTCTGCTTAGTGCGCAGGGTCTTAAAGCAAGTTTCACTTGATGCGAGAGCCGGAGTCCACAAGATCCCAAATCAAGCCTAATTTGGGTTAAGCTCGGTCTACCCCAACTTTTGCATCAACAAGTTGGCGCCATCCGTGGGACCCATACTAAGCTCTAACTAATGACGAAGAGTGGTAAGAATGAAGGCCGTCAAGGATCCTCGACGGTAGATGGCCGTATCACATCAGTAAATGTTACCCCTGGATCTGCCAGCGAGGCAAACACTCGGGACATGAACAATCCCCCAGTTATAAGAACGGGAGGACTGTTCTCAACTCCCCTACTCGCCGCGAGGAAAAAGGCATCGAATGGGAGTCAACTCAGCCTCCTCCCAACAAACAAAAAAGAAAGACGCCCCAAGAGGAGAGAGGGGAAGTCATCGCTAAAAAGGCACGCATGATGGAGGAGTATGTAGCTCATAACCAACAAGCACTCAACCCTTTGGTGGCAAAACATGAAAAGATGATAGAGGAATCAAAGCGCGCGAAGCAGGCCTCATCCTCGGAAGGCAATCTGTCAGGATCAAGTGATAATCCGTCTGAAAAACGTATACGCGCAAGTTCTTCCTCTGAAGATCAAATCTTCTCACAACCCTGGAGGAGAGCCAGGAAAAACGTTTTTACGAGGCGCATACAGCATTATAGAGACACCAGGAAGCGCCGCATGCCATCAAACGTGAAAACTTATGATGGCACAACGGATCCAGAAGACCACTTGAAGATCTTTGAATCTTAGGCAAGTATCGAACAATGGCCAGAACCCGTATGGTGCAATATGCTTAACTATACACTTGTAGGGAACGCGCAGACGTGGTTCAATAGGCTCCCACCGCGAACAGTCAACGGGTACGAAGTGTTGCGAAAAGCGTTCAAAAGAAATTATGTGCAACAAAAAAGGCATGATAGGAGTGCTGTATCGCTAGCCAGGGTAAAGAAGAACCAGGGCGAATACTTGGAAGACTTTCTGGAACGTTTCAAGAGCGAGTGTCTTCAAATAAAAGACTGCCCATAAATTTTGAAAGTATCCTGCTTCATGGCGGGCATATGAAACAGCGATCTAATAAAGAAGCTTAATGAGAGAATGCCCGAAACCTTTGATGGAATACTAAGACGGGTAAGGTCTTTCATACAAGGAGAATCAGCTGCTTCAGAAGTAACGCGAGGCACTTATGATTACAGATCTATCCGCATATCCAATTAAGGACCCAACAATCAAGGCATATCTCTAGGCCTTGATTACATAGGAAGGAGCAGAGAGGGGAGAGCTTATAACTCAAGGTTCACCCCTCTTAAGTTAACCCCAAGAGAAATCCTCGTGTTAGAAGGTGCGAGTTTCACAAGACCAACGCCAATGACCACCCCGGTCGAAAAACACGCCAGTAATAGATATTGTGAATACCACAATGAGAGAGGGAACACTACGAACGAATGTATTCAGCTGCAAAATATATCAAGAATAGAGTAAAGAAAGGCGAGCTAAAACACCTTGTCAAGGAAACCACAAAGGATGATACGAAAAAAGTCGCTAGCGCGAACATTTACACGGTGGAATCGTGGCAACGAAGGACAAGGCAGAGGATGAGCCAAAAATTCTCGAAGGTAAAAGACATTTCCTTTCCCACACTCAATGCAAGGAACATCGCAGACGGCCCGCTAGTTATAGAAATAAGCATTGGTCAGCACAGCATACATCGTATGTATGTAGATGGAGGCTCATCAGTAGAAATAATTTACGTGCACTGCTTTCTAAATCTTAGCGCAGAAATAAAGAGCCAAATGAAGCCCGCGACTTCCCCGCTCATTGGATTCAGCGGAGAAGCGATATGGCCCTTGGGCCAATTAGAATTAGCAGTAAGAGTGGGAAATGATGAGCACTCGACGGAGGTTCCATTGAACTTTTCGATAATACGGTCGCCATCACAATATAACAGGATCATAGGACGACCAACTATACTAGCAATGCGAGCGATACCTTCTATGGCTCACGGTATGATTAAGTTCCCAGTTGATGGAGGGATCGTAACGATATTCAACACGACATTAACGCCCCCAGAATGCAACACGATCACAGAACCGCCTAGGATCACGATGGAACCAAAGGTGAACTCACCACCAAATTTGAAGGTAGCAGTGCATCCGTAGTACCCGGATCAAGAGATAACGATCGGAGGGACATTATCTGACAAAGGAAAGACATACATTTGTCGCCTTTTGAAGGATCATCTGGACGTCTTCGCATGGGAACCCAAAGATATGACAGGGGTGCCAAGGTCGATAACCGAACACAAGCTTCGGATCCGGAAAGGATACCCTCCGGTTAGGCAAAATAAAAGAGGACAGGCCCCAGAGCGCAACATAGTAATACTGGACGAGGTAAAAAAGCTGGTGGCCGTAGGAATCATGAGGGAAGTTTACTATCACGACTGGCTCGCTAACCCGGTAATGGTAAAGAAACATGATGGCAGCTGGCGCATGTGCGTTGATTTCACATACCTTAATAAAGCTTGTCCCCAAGATTGCTACCCACTCTCGGAGATAGATTGGAAGGTGGAATCATTGTGCGGATACCCCTTCAAATGATTCCTGGACGCATACAAGGGATATCATCATATACAAATGGCAGAAGAGGATGAGGGAAAGACAGCATTCTATACCAGCCAGGACGTGTACTGTTATACAAAAATGCTGTTTGGACTAAAGAACGCAGGGGCCACGTACCAACGACTGGTTGATAAGGCATTTGAAAGCCAAATAGGGCGAAATTTGGAGGTATATGTCGATGACTTGGTAATAAAAAGTCATACGGAGAGCGAGCTTATTCGCGATATAGAGGAAACATTCTCTACCCTCATAAGGATAAACATGAAGTTAAACCCAAAAAAGTGCACTTTTGGGGCGACAGAAGGCATGTTCCTAGGGTACATGATTGATCCCAATGGAATTAAACCCTGTCCAGAGAAAACAGATGCGGTCATTCAACTACAGAGCCCAAGGACGAAAAAGGAAGTGCAGTCGCTAAATGGGAAGCTTGTAGGATTCAACAGGTTCCTGTCCAAGTCAGCAGAGAAGTCGATCCCCTTATTTAAAACACTTAAAAAGTGCATTAAGAAAGGGGACTTCAATTGGACGAAGGAAGCAGAAAAGGCCTTCGAGGAATTGAAAGCGCATCTAGCCTCGATCACCATGTTAGTCGCACCACGACCTAAAGAAGAGCTGATAATATATTTATCCGCAATGCATGGATCGATCAGCGCGGTGCTAATGATGGACAGGGAAAATGTGTAGATACCAGTGTACTTTATAAGCAGAGCGTTACAGAGCTTGAAGCTAAATTACACCCCGATGGAGAAATTAGTACTCGCGCTAGTGTTTGCAACAAAGAGGTTGCACAGATATTTCCAAGCGCACCCGATAGTGGTGATAACGGATCAACCCATAAAACAGGTAATCTCAAAACCAGATGTCGCAGGCAGGTTACAAAAATGGAGTGTTCTACTAGGGGCACACAACATTACCTACAGACCGCGCAATGTCGTAAAAGGACAAATTCTGGCGGATTTTATTATCGAAAAGCCAGAATAGGTCGCTCAAGGGCTAGATCAAGAGGAAGAGGACCAAGCCCCATGGATCTTGTTCACAGATGGGTCATCCTACACTGATGGATCAGGCGCGGGACTCATACTCGCCAATCCAGAAGGAATGAAGTTCACATACGCATTACGTTTTGAATTCACAGCCATAAATAATGAGGCAGAGTATGAAGCGCTGATAGCAGGGCTAAGATTCACAGCAAGAATGGGCGTCCACAATCTCGAAGCAAATGTAGATTCTCGATTAGTGGCGAACCATATACTTGGTGATTATGAAGCAAAAGAGGATAATATGGTGCAGTACTTACAAAAAGCTAAATCATTGATTAAGGGCTTCCATAAGTTCCAGATACGCCAAGTACCCAGGGGGAGAACAAGAAAGCAGATGTACTTAGCAAGATAACCTCCACCAGTTTTGTGCACTTGTCGAAACAAGTCCTGTGGAAATCCTCAAGGACAAGTCAATCAAAGAGAAAGAGGTCGCGTCGGTCGTAGAGGAAGAAGGCCCAACATGGATGACACCAATTATAGATTATTTGAAGAATGACTCACTCCCGCATGACGAAAATGAGTCACGACGAGTGCGAAGACGTTCGAGGCAATTTGAAGTCAGAGATGGGATCCTTTACAAGCGATCATTTCTCCAACCATGGTTAAGATGCGTAGGACCACGACATGCGCAGTACATCATTAGCGAAATCCACGAGGGGTCATGCGATATGCACGCAGGACCAAGGTCTGTGGTAGTGACAGTAGTGCGCAGTGGGTACTACTGGCCAACTATGCATACAGACGCGCGAACACTCATTAACAAATGCAATGACTGCCAGGTGCACAGGCCAATACCTAGGCAGCCTTAGAAGGAGCTCACGCCAATTACCTCCCCTTGGCCATTCTTCAAATAGGGAATCGATAACGCGGGACCCTTCCCTGTAGCTGCGGGAGGAGTTAAGTTCCTCATAGTCGCGATGGATTACTTCACAAGATGGATTGAGGCAAAGGCAGTCGCAAAGATAACGAGGAATCAGGTGAAAAGGTTCGTATGGGACAACATAGTATGTCGTTTCGAACTACCCGGTGAAATAATCTTAGATAATGGAAAGCAGTTCGCAGAGAACCCGTTCAAGGATTGGTGCGCGAAGAATGGGATACATCAACGTTTCACATCGGTTGCCCACCTGCAAATGAATGGACTTGTGGAGAGAGCAAACAGGAGTTTGGGGATGGCATAAAAGCACGGTTGGGGGAGCATAATAAGAAGTGGGTCGATGAGTTGTCACATGTTTTGTGGGCACACCGCGCGATGATCAAGACGGCCACAGGGGATACCCCCTTCGCCCTTACATATGGGACAAAAGCAGTCTTTTCCAGCTGAGATAGGACTGCAAACACTCCGCACAGCAGAGGTAGACATGGTTACTAACAACGATGAGCTGCGATTAAACCTAGACATAATCGAGGAGCAACGAGAGTTAGCATCAATCCGTAAAGCTAGGTCAAAAGCAAAGATAAAAGGTTACTATGATGCTAGGGTGCGCAAGACCTCCTTTAGACCAGGTAATTTTGTATATCGCTTAAACGCAGCAAGTCACGCTGAGAATACAGGGAAGCTTGGACCAAAATGGGAAGGACCTTACATAGTGACAGATGCACTTGGAAATGGTGCGTACCGGCTACGCGACATGGATGGCCGCGACCTACAAAGACCTTGGAACATATGCCATCTAAAGAAGTGCTACCTTTAAGGGCGAAACTTCCTAAATGAATGTATTGTTTTTTCCTTATATTTTTTGTGTTTAAAATCTTGCAAGTATTAATAAAACAGTCGTGCTCCCTAGCTAGTTCCATGGCGAATTCTCAAAACTATTATTTATGTCATACATACTTTTTTCTTATTATATATTGCCTATTGGCGCACGCATGCACAACGTTTCCAAGAGAAATACGAGGAATGAGCCTACCCTACTAATTAGACTCGTCGAGTAAGTGGGATGCACCCCGTTCGACCATGGATCGTGTATCCTTGTTAGGCCCCTTGCTATTAATGACATCGTAGCAAGTTATGCAGCCAGTTAACTCTGAGACTGTCAAGACACACTTGTGCACACCTAACAATGGGTCAGCCTCACCTGACCGTCCTTATGGTAGTAGCGGTATACCGCACGTAATGAGCTTCTCAAGCCCATATGGACCATTTATAAGCTTACATTAGCTTATTAGGCGAAATTACGTTATAAACATTAAATAGACTTTCTATAACAAAAGAAGGATAGTGTTTATTACAAAGCAAACATTCGTGGATACAAAATATAAACATGTGTTTACAAATCTCTAAGGCGATTGGAGAGCAGATGGGTCTCAGAGGAAGATCTCTTTAGTTTTAGCAAAGGAGGGAAGTAAGCAGTAGTGCGATGGTCCTTTAGACTTTTTTCCATTCGGTCCAGCAGGCGCGAATCCCTCTCCAGCAATGGCAACACAGGGATGGTAGGAGCAAGGTGGGCCGCACAAACAGAAGGCGCTGTTTCTATGTTCATCGGGGCTTTCTTGGCAGTAGCGCGACTCTCGTGAGCTGCAAGGACCTCAGATAATGGCACTTCCTTCTCAATATTGAAGGGATCAAGAATATCCTTGGGATGCGCGAATACTGGCACGGTCAACTGCTCCATAGATGGTTTTAGGTGAAAGTCTGTCAATAATAATGCACCCTCTGCCTTATGGCGCGCCAAGGTGAGGCCCTCCATTACCACTTCAATGGGCACTTCGTGATCCTTGTCCGTCAAACCAAAAGAGGGAAGCGGACATACACTCATTTCTTTCAAGGTTGCGGTGAGCTTGGCGTCGGCCTTCGGATCATAAAAAGGCACCTCTGATAGTTCTTGGTTCAGTAACTTCTCCTTGTGCGAAGTCACCAAACCTCTTGAAGTACCCTCATTGATGGCGGCTATGACAGACTTGGAGAATGAGGCTCGTAAGGTGGAGTCTTCCAAAGCAACCATTGCGGCTAGGCGCAGACCATGGCGCACTAGACACCGCTTCTCGGCTATCCCCTTCATTAGGCGAGGGTACAACTCCTCATCCAGTTCGTTACTCAGTCTCTTCAATTGGCAGCTGAGATCGCTTACATCTTCCTTTACCTTTACACCCAGAACATCAACATCAGCAACAAACCTATTCTTCCCCTCCTCAAAGGCCCCAATAGCAACAACGTTGGAGGCCTTTATCTGGCGAAGTTGGGTGCGCTCTTCATCCAGAGCAGCAGATAACCTGTTCCTTTCTTGAGTTAAGGAATGGAGGAGGGCGGCATCTTTTCTTCCTCTCTCGGCTTCTTGGTCTATCTTTTCTTGCATATCACCGAGAGCGGATAATTTTTATTTAGTAACCTACCTCAGCTTTTCCTCTGTCGTATGGAGTTGGACAGACAACCTCAGGTATCTCTTCTTGAGGTGCGATGTCAGCGTCACCTGCTGTGCTGCCAGATAACTTGCCTCATCGGCCAGGACAGAGTCACTCATCCCTTCAAGCACCACCTTTCGGCCAGGGGGCATGATGTTGTCTAAAAAGCTTGCGCAGTCAAATGCACTTGTAAGGTCGGAGGATGCAGGGAGCTCCTAGTCAGGGGCGAAGGTAGGATCATGGGCGAACGCATCCCCTCCCGCTGATGAAGCCTCTTTGTAGGGGGAGGATGTCGTGTTGACTTTTGCAGAAGATTTTTCTTGTTCGTCGCTGTTGTATAAGAGTAATGGTTAGACGGACGTTTAAAGTATAATCACATGAAGATGCAGCGAAGAATGTATAGTTTACGCTAACATATAAAATAAAAAAGGTTACCTCAGATTGATGGTGGCGGAAGGAGTGTGTGAAGGGGTCTTGGCAAGGTTCTCCTCAAACTCTTCCTCTGTAGTGCGCACCCCTGTCCAGGAGGGACCAGCCCCGGTACATGTGGATTTGTGTGGAGATGATGGGGGGCTTCTGCGTCTTTTCCTAAAGAGATAATGTCCTCTTCCTCAAACTCGGCCGTGGTTTTTTTGGCGTCTTTGGTATACTCAATTGAAGACAATGAGGAGCTGAGAAACGGTGGTGGTTGTTCTTGTACGGGTGGCTGCTGTTCCAACTGTTGAACTGGTGGAGATGACGGTGGTTGGTCAGCGCCAGTGCCTTCGCTCCCTTGGGCGATTGATGGTTCCTCAATCTCTAAGTTCATGGTATTCTTCTGCGCATGATCACGGAGCGATTCTTCATTTTCTTGTTGAGGGCGAGTGTACACCAGGAAATTTTCGGGAAACGCACTACGGACAAGGTCAAGAACATCCATAACTGCGAAAGGAAGGAAACAGAACAAAGGGAAACATATTTTAGTCTTCTAATATGCGATGGTACTTATAGAACGTTATGATGAAGGCGGGAAGGACCACTAACCCTAGCCACTCTCTCTACGGAAGGCTATTACCATGTGCTCGCCATAGATGACTGTGCGGCTTAGGCCAAGAGTGACTAACACTCTCTCCGGATAGGGTTGCATGGGAATGCGGTTGTTGTTCAGAGTCTCCGCGTTAGCGACGTTGTAGGAGTCGGGGCCAGGTAGGGGGTCCTTCCTCACGGTGTCAGGGGTCAAGAATGGAAAGTGGAAGGGAAAGGCAACGTCATCGACCCAAAAGAACATGTCGGTCCAATTCCTTAAGGAATCAATCTTTCCATCAAAACATTGCATACCACCCTTTCGCTTAGCAAAAGACACCCAGCCATTGGCTGAATTCCGTTGGTAGAATACGCAGAAGAGTTCTACTGTGGTAACTATGTCTAGGGTGCGGCAGTTTACTTTAAATTTCGAAATTTCCGCTGCCCCTAAGCAATGTAGTTGGGAGACGTGGGTCTCGTAGTGTATTAATACGCTCAGAAGGAAGCGCGGCATAGGTATACGCTAGTTTGTATAATCAAAGTAACGAGTGTACAACACTATCTTCCCTGCGGGGAACTGACTTATATTATGTTGTGGGTTGGGAACTTCTGGGTGCAGGTAGTCGGGTATGTAGAACTCAGAAGTAAACTGATCTAGCTGCTCAATTGTAACACCCCACTTGGATAAGTGGACCATTACGTGTATTTATGGCGTGTCATCAAAGCATAAGGTAAATGTCCTAAAACATTAAATGACCATAACGGAAATACCGGAATCAAACATCGGTAATCCAACCATAAGCTCAAAACATGAAAATAAAATACTGAAGGAAAGGACTAAACAATGTCCAAATAAGCAGAATAATGTAAGTACATAAAGTAAGAAGTCTGGATAGCTTCCATCCAAATGCACTTGCTCTCAGAATCCTAAGAGCGTCATGGGGTACCTGCCGTTAGAACATGAAAGGGAACTACGGCTGAGCATAACGCTCAGTGAACGGATATAAAGCATGATAAGGAATTTCTGAATGTAATGAAATAGAAGACAACAATGAAGCTATAAGACTGATATATAACATGTGGTAGAACTCTGCATAAAATCTAAGAAACCTGGTTCATATATACTGATACTGAAATATAACTATTAATTCTAAAACATGCATTTACTGTATTTTATTTGCCAGAGCTTATAGAGGTCACGTGCTGTAACAATCGTGCATGAATAACTGGAGGGGTGACCTCGTCATGCTGTAGAGGGGTGACCTCTAAATACTGTGCTGGGTAGAGGGATCAGCTCCAATGTGAAGGATGTAGAGCACACACCACATTCACCCTGATAACTTGTAACACATATAAGCCTAGGATGCATCCATACGCCCCACTAATAATACTGATAAAATGGCCAAGTTGAGCTGAGTGGGACGATGCAGGATATCACTCTCCTGCATGTGAGTCACGACACCTGTGCCTCTAGTGTCGTGGTTACGGTACCTCCGTAACTAGTACATAAACTGGTCGTGCTTGTATATAATGCTCAGGCAATTTATTTAGTTATTAATATGATTACTGATAAACTTAAACAAATACTGGGGAAAAACATTTGGCTGAAGACGGGGAATCCTAATCATGCATAGAAAGGAAGTCCTTACTGAAAGGACGGAAATCCGTACCTCATGACCGAGATCAACTGATAGAAAGTCTACTCTGATTTCACGCGAGCTACACGAATAAAGGACGCGAATAAGTTAACTGATATTCGTTTATTTTATTTACCTCAACTGTACTTAGTTAATTTTTTTTTTATTCTTGTAATACTGTTAATATTTAAACTGATAAATCTGAATGTTCTAATATTTCTGATTAACGTATTCCTGTTCTATTATTAATTACGGTATAACACGTATTCTGACGTTATAATATTTCTATATTTAGTATCCTGTTAATAATAGAAATTTTCCTAAATTACAATGTTTCCAAAATCATTTATAATTTCTTTAATAAAATTATACCCTTTAAATTTATAAAACTAATTTATATTAAATTCTTTAAATACATTTTAAAACATTTATTTAAAGTAAAGTAATTTGAAAGGTATAATTCAAAATCTTTATTTTTATTATTATTAATTATATCCCGAGCCTACCAAGATATCCCCTCATCGGTCGCACTAAAACAATTCAACAAATATATATAAAATCAGCGACAGAAAATCTGTCACTAAAAGTGTCGCTAAAAACTGAATTTTTAAAACTGTCACTAAGCAAATTCTGCGACAGAAATTATTGTCACCAAACTGTCGCTAATTTCAGAACTAAATCCTTTTATTTTCTGATTAAAAAGTTCCCACTGCTCTTTAATTTCTTCCCACAGTTTCTTAAGGTTTCCCACTACTTAATAGTCCCAAACATCCCCTTTCTGTAAATTAAACCCAAACACCCCTGTTGGTGGTTTTTGTTATTCGAAAAGCCAAACACCCCTGCTGTGGGGTTTTTACCCACTGCTATAACAAAACAAACGCCCCTGCTGTGTTTTTGGCTACTGTTGGGGAACCCGACACCAAGCCGCCCCTGTATGGGTCACGGCTGGCCAACATTCACGACACCGAGACCTTATGGTCTCGGTTTTTCCTGACCAAATCAAAACCCGACGCCCCTTCTTCATTATAATTTCGTTTTTACAGCCTTAATTAAAACCAATTCGTGATTAAACGAGGTGGTACCTGTGATTTGAGAGAGGGTGACGATGATGCACGAATCCATGAGAGGAACAAATCCGAAACAACTTTCTTTTTTTTATATCCTAGTCGGCAGCCACCAAAAGCTTAAACCCTAATTTCTTATTTCTCTTTTTTTTTGTCGTCTGTTTGTGAGAGAAGGGATTTATCCCGTTTTTTTTTTCAAACAAAGTCGGGCTCCAAGGCCCATTCCCTATTATTGTTTTTTTTTAAACAGCCAACCCAACACATTTAATATGTGTGTCTTTTATTTAATTTTTCGACACTTTAAAATTTTATCGTGTAAACTTGTCTTAGTTCTCGTGTTTTAATTTTTTTTTGAGTCGTAGTATTTATTTTCTGTAATAATACTTATGTAATACGTAATAACTAATATTAATTATTTTCTGAAATAATTAATTATGTAACGTTTAAATAAAACTGAGGCTGCGTACAGTTAACATTCCTGGATTTTTCTGAATAACTAATAACGTCATGTTTTATTTAAAATTGAGACTATGTATAATTAATGTTCTTGGATTTAAATTGCGGGTTTTACAATTCTTCCCCTCTAAAAAAAATTCGTCCTCGAATTAAAGGTAATAAGCTGATGAATTTATAAAAGCTGAAAGGACCTATGTACTGAAAGAGCATGAAGGCTGAAAAGACATATAAGTTGAAGGATCATTCGTCTTCTAATTAAGACATAATGTTGCTGAAAAGTATAAATATAACATGACTGAAGTGAACATGTAACGTGACGTGACTGAAGAGGACATGGAACGTAACATGACTGGAAGAACTTAACTGGATTTATTGGAGGAAAATGATGAGAGGTCCGGATGGACTCCTCCGTTTCAAGTGGCTTCCCGCTCGAAACGGTTCCTTTAAAGATCTTGACATATTGAAATTCTTGGTCCGGATGACCCTGTCCTGATAACTGCTGAAAATAGTTTCTGGCTCCATACTTAAGATGGATTTTCTGAATCTGATAGAATGAATACGCTATAACATGTAGTATACATGAAATGGTACGTACAATATTCTGAGAGGATATCATTTATTCTCTGAGCAAGCTGTTGAAACATATAGGGACGAACTACGTGAACAATTTTGAACGTGCTACGTGAGCAATTGTGAACGTGGTTCATGATCATAAAAGAATTACTGCGCATGAAATATATCATGAATGTGATACGTGAAGCATACTGTGGATGTGCCACCAGAACATATCATGAATGTATGTTAACTGAGGAAGGAATGCCAAACGATACGGTCTGAGATGTGAAACGTCTGCCTGGTTATGAAAAAGCTGTGCTAAACGTGAATCTGGTTTCTTAAGTTTTCTGTAACCATACTCGTTAACAAGGTGGGAAACGTGTATCATGAGATGGAACACGAATCTGAACGTGAACAATGTCATGAATATGGACGCGAACTTAAACATGAGATAGTACAAAATATGGACTGAAACATCATAATGTGAACGTAAGACGTAAACGTGAAGGTGGACGTAAACGCGATCGTGAACATGAACGTGAGTGAAACCCGCGGACGTGAACTTTCTATCTGATATGATGGTTGATGGAATACCGGGAAATCGTACGATTTATTCTTGAATTCCCTGCAGATCCGCTACTGCATAATCCTTTCGGATGAAAGGAAACGTATACGTTGGGTTAAATAGTCGACTAAGACTTAGGTAGTATCATATTTCTCTTGCGTCTGTGGTAACTGATAATAACTTCCATGGACTCCTGCCTCATTTCTGTTCAGAAATTCATAGGGGTTGTAGTAACATACTAGCATGTCGGTGTTCTATCTTAAACCTGCTAGAATGGCATGCATTAGATATGAACATAGCCGCCTCCACGTGTTATACTGTTTCTATCAAAATTCCGCCTGGAATTTTGGTACATTCTGGTGGAAATCTGATTGAATAGTCATGGAAGAATTTTAGTGAGAGCTGTCAGCAATTTCTGTGGTAGCAATCAATTAAGTTCTAGATAATTTGGTACTTCGTTCACAGGCGTCGGTCGGGACCATCAGGTGATGGCCTTCACCTTCGCAACATTGTTGAAATTTCTTTCTGCTAAGGTAGAATGGCTCAGAAACGCCACTTTGTTCAATTGGAATTCATATCTGGAAAGTTGTATATATAATTTTATCCTATCAAAGATTTTGTACAACATTGAGAAGATTATTCTCGTGTTCTTCTCTAGAATTTAGCAGACCGGAAAGTGATCAATGAATATGCTGACGATTTTGTTTGAGAATCATGGAAAAATTTATTCATGAATTTCATACTATAGCTGGAGCGTTAGGGAGCTCAGAAGTATAAAACAAAAAATTATAGAGACTGTAATATGTGCAACAGCAGTCTGGAAAACATCATGTTCTTACTCTCACCATTGATGGTAGCATGATCGGAAATTGTTCTGGAGCAGATCAGATAAACCTGCCATTTATGGAATTAACATTGATTAAGAATGGTGATCTTGCAAAAATTTTCAGTGGTCGATACATGATCTCATGTTACCGGCCTTCTTCCTGAAAGACAGGAACGGTGCACTCCCTGGTGGTGCGCTAGGGCGAATAACGCCTCGTTCCGGTAACGCTTGCAGCAAATGCTGCAACTCTTTTAACTCAGCTAAAGCCCTATAATAGAGTTTCGAAAACAGGTTCTTTCCTTGAGACAAGCTCTACGTTAAATTCGGTCTTGTGGTTAGGAGGGAATTTCTGGAAAAACCTCCCGGAATTACATCAGGAACTTTAGGGTAATCTGCTGATCATGAATTTAAGGAATTACAGAATTCGCATCAGGAATACTGACTAGGAGTCTTCGCAGCTATAAGATAATAATTCACGTGCTTGTAAAGCTGAACAATTTGTACTAATTTTTCTAGCAGAAGTAAATTGAATGTGTTCAGGAGTTGGTAAAATGGATCTACTGTTGAGTCCTTTCTGGCTGAGAAGCAGGTAACTACCTGATTTAAGATAAAGCTGACATAGGAACACGTGAAGTAAACATGGCGACTTTTCACTGAATGTTTTCGTCTGTAACCTCACAGAATGAATACTGTTTGTTTAATCTGAATAATACTCTAGTGGTGGTGACTGAATTTTTTTTTATGATCTGCTACATGCGTAGCATAATAGAACGGTTATACCCCTTTCTGAAAAGTACCCTGAATTACTGAGGGTCTGGTTTAGAAACATAATGGAGTTATGCGTCCTAACTCGTATTTTAAGGAAAGATTCGTATGACGTGTACCATGATATGTGTTTTTCGAAATGATACCTGAGACCCATGTCTTGACTGATGTCTTGTCATGTGTTTTAGTGGATGAATCTGGTCAAGGCTGAAAATTTTTGGTAACTGCTAGGATTGGCGGACCGGTTATACTACTGACCTCTTGTATTTCTGGTCACGTCCGTGCCGGAGTTCCGATGGTTACTGACTGATTAATTATAAGTACGATGGTTGTCACTACTGCTTTGTCTGTCACTTTATGATGGTCATTATCATGACCGTGATTCATGTAACTATTCTGCTGGGTGGCCGGCTGGGTTCCGGTTCCCACTCTTCTGAATGAACGGTTAGTTGAGTGAAGTGTGACATTTAGCTGCGAAAGTAAAAGCCTGGAATAGAATGGTAGTGTCAGATGGTAGAAGTTTATTCTCGTCAGAAAATTCAAATTTATAGTTTTCGTCCTTGTTTTGCAGAGTCTTCATAGTATAAACAACATAAGCATCTTGAGACATCTCCAAAGTATCAACAACATCAGCATTTGTGAGGTCTTCAAAGTGTTAGCAGCAATCAGCATCTGGTAAAATCTTCAACTCACGAGCAGCAACAGCACCTGGTAGAATATCAACAAGTGGCAACGCCTGAGATGATTGAGGATCGATTAGCAATATCCATGAAGTAGGGTACATGGAGTACTCCTGGACTACTGTACATGAAGTACAAAATGAATACTGCACATGGAGCATATCTGAGGCACTATACGTGGAGTACACATGAAATACTGTGCATGGAGTATAACTGAGACACTGTACATGCGGTACATATGGAATACTGTACATGGCACTGGTGGAAATTTTATGGGATGATCGATACTGGTGTCGCTTGTCTGACATGATTACAGACATAAATTGATTTAAAAGGTAGTAACTGGTGTGAAATAAGTAACATGATAGGCTAACAATTCATGCGTCGACTTACTGCTGGTTATATCGAGGCTGGAAAGTATGATATAATAGAAGTCCCAAAAGTGGTTAGCATGAAGCATGATTTATGAAGGCCAATCATGATTTATCATGAAAACAGGTTTTACTGAAATTCTTGTGTATCTAAACATGAAAACATCATTACTTTGCTGAAAATATAATCCTCGTAAGGAGACATTAAACTGAATCATCATGAAGACGACATCAACGTGAGGGTATGAAAATTTGACTGTTACAAGGAACATAAAAAGTCTAATCAACTGAGGTGTAATATCAACTGATGTGGACGACTATGGTTCAATCCACATAATTCAAAGAAGAAAACATGTGACTAAGTATGGGCTATTCTGGTTCGATCCATACTTGTCAAAATTTCATGAGAACTGTCATGTATAGAAATTTATAATCTGGGATTAAATATGGTTGGCTGTAGTCCAATCCATACTTGTCAAAATTTTATGAGATGTCCTGATATGACAAAGGTGAACAACTATGGATCGGTTCACAAAACATCATTCGACTGAATAGCATGAAAATTTGACCTGAAAAATGGTGAGCGTTTTTGGCTGGTTCACCAAGTAATATTTGACTGAAGCATGAATCTGCCTGAGTAGGGATAAACGCCTATGGTCGGTTTACCAATACAAAATCTGAACGACAAGGGTGAACGCCTATGGGTCAGTTCACCAAAACAAAATTCGCAGAAAGCACATGCGACTAAATATGGTCAGTCCTGTACCAACCTTTTACTTAGTCAAAAACTTTAAGAAAACTGACTGATAACTGAAGGAAACTGACTGATAAATGCATGAGAAACATGAAAGATAACGACGCCAAAATCTGGGAAGTTCCTGGTGACTACCCACTAGTCACAGGTCAAGTTTTAGAGCCTACAGGTCGAACCTTGCGATCTGATACCATAATTGTAACAGGCCACTTGGATAAGTGGACCGTTACGTGTATTTATGGCGTGTCATCAAAGCATAAGGTAAATGTCCTAAAACATTAAATGACCATAACGGAAATACCGGAATCAAACATCGGTAATCCAACCATAAGCTCAAAACATGAAAATAAAATACTGAAGGAAAGGACTAAACAATGTTCAAATAAGCAGAATAATGTAAGTACATAAAGTAAGAAGTCTGGATAGCTTCCATCCAAATGCACTTGCTCTCAGAATCCTAAGAGCGTCCTGGGGTACCTGCCGTTAGAACATGAAAGGGAACAACGGCTGAGCATAACGCTCAGTGAATGGATATAAAGCATGATAAGGAATTTCTGAATGTAATGAAATAGAAGACAACAATGAAGCTATAAGACTGATATGTAACATGTGGTAGAACTCTGCATAAAATCTGAGAAACCTGGTTCATATATACTGATACTGAAATATAACTATTAATTCTGAAACATGTATTTACTGTATTTTATTTGCCAGAGCTTATATAGGTCACGTGCTGTAACAACCGTGCATGAATAACTGGAGGGGTGACCTCGTCATGCTGTAGAGGGGTGACCTCTAAATACTGTGCTGGGTGGAGGGATCAGCTCCAATGTGAAGGATGTAGAGCACACACCACATTCACCCTGATAACTTGTAACACATATAAGCCTAGGATGCATCCATACGCCCCACTAATAATACTGATAAAATGGCCAAGCTGAGCTGAGTGGGACGATGCAGGATATCACTCTCCTGCATGTGAGTCACGACACCGGTGCCTCTAGTGTCGTGGTTACGGTACCTCCGTAACTAGTACATAAACTGGTCGTGCTTGTATATAATGCTCAGGCAATTTATTTAGTTATTAATATGATTACTGATAAACTTAAACAAATACTGGGGAAAAACATTTGGCTGAAGACGGGGAATCCTAATCATGCATAGAAAGGAAGTCCTTACTGAAAGGACGGAAATCCGTACCTCATGACCGAGATCAACTGATAGAAAGTCTACTCTGATTTCACGCGAGCTACACGAATAAAGGACGCGAATAAGTTAACTGATATTCGTTTATTTTATTTACCTCAACTGTACTTAGTTAAAAAAAATTATTCTTGTAATACTGTTAATATTTAAACTGATAAATCTGAATGTTCTAATATTTCTGATTAACGTATTCCTGTTCTATTATTAATTACGGTATAACACGTATTCTGACGTTATAATATTTCTATATTTAGTATCCTGTTAATAATAGAAAGTTTCCTAAATTACAATGTTTATTCTTTAATAAAATTATACCCTTTAAATTTATAAAACTAATTTATATTAAATTCTTTAAATACATTTTAAAACATTTATTTAAAGTAAAGTAATTTGAAAGGTATAATTCAAAATCTTTATTTTTATTATTATTAATTATATCCCGAGCCTACCGAGATATCCCCTCCTCGGTCGCACTAAAACAATTCAACAAATATATATAAAATCAGCGACAGAAAATCTGTCACTAAAAGTGTCGCTAAAAACTGAATTTTTAAATCTGTCACTAAGCAAATTCTGCGACAGAAATTATTGTCACCAAACTGTCGCTAATTTCAGAACTAAATCCTTTTATTTTCTGATTAAAAATTTCCCACTGCTCTTTAATTTCTTCCCACTGTTTCTTAAGGTTTCCCACTGCTTAATAGTCCCAAACATCCCCTTTCTGTAAATTAAACCCAAACACCCCTGTTGGTGGTTTTTGTTATTCGAAAAGCCAAACACCCCTGCTGTGGGGTTTTTACCCACTGCTATAACAAAACAAACGCCCCTGCTGTGTTTTTGGCTACTGTTGGGGAACCCGACACCAAGCCGCCCCTGTATGGGTCACGGCTGGCCAACATTCACGACACCGAGACCTTATGGTCTCGGTTTTTTCTGACCAAATCAAAACCCGACGCCCCTTCTTCATTATAATTTCGTTTTTACAGCCTTAATTAAAACCAATTCGTGATTAAACGAGGTGGTACCTGTGATTTGAGATAGGGTGACGATGATGCACGAATCCATGAGAGGAACAAATCCGAAACAACTTTATTTATTTTTTTTTATATCCTAGTCGGCAGCCACCAAAAGCTTAAACCCTAATTTCTTATTTCTCTTTTTTTTGTCGTCTGTTTGTGAGAGAAGGGATTTATCCCGTTTTTTTTTCCAAACAAAGTCGGGCTCCAAGGCCCATTCCCTATTATTGTTTTTTTTAAACAGCCAGCCCAACTCATTTAATATGTGTGTCTTTTATTTAATTTTTCGACACTTTAAAATTTTATCGTGTAAACTTGTCTTAGTTCTCGTGTTTTAATTTTTTTTTTGAGTCGTAGTATTTATTTTCTGTAATAATACTTATGTAATGCGGAATAACTAATATTAATTATTTTCTGAAATAATTAATTATGTAACGTTTAAATAAAACTGAGGCTGCGTACAGTTAACATTCCTAGATTTTTCTGAATAACTAATCACGTCATGTTTTATTTAAAATTGAGACTATGTATAATTAATGTTCTTGGATTTAAATTGCGGGTTTTATATCAATGGTCAAGATTGATGTGGTGTTGTTTAGCTGTTTTACCATGGTGCTATGTATACAAAATAGTGGTCGTACGGATTACCTTAATAAGAGATCTGGTGATGATGGTAAATGATAGAAGCGTTAATGGTGGTTTGAAGGTTTGTAGATGGTAAACAGTCAAAAGGAGGCGTGATGGGTTTATATAGGCTTCCTGAGTTTTACTGTTCATGGTAAGATTTGTGCCACGCGTCCCCCACTTGCTAGATTTAACGGTAGAAGATGAAGGGGTAATTATGACGTGGCAAGAACTTTTCTCGAGTACCAAGGAGGTTAGGTGAAATGGGGGATGTTCGTCTTCTTGGTGGGATTGAAGGTCTACGTAATCTAAGGATTTGGTAAAAGATGGATTAATCTATTGATTAGATGGTAGAAATGGGGAAGAAGGAGATGAGGTGTAGAGAGAGAAAGGAGAGGAAAGAAAAGTAGAGAGAGAAAGTGAAATTATATTAAAATGAAAAGTGTTGAAATGAATGAACCACCCCTCCTAACATGCTAGGAGGGGTATATATAGCCCACCCTACATGTGGGCTATATGGACTATATTTACTACAAACTGGATCACGAGCCTAATACAATAATATATCGTTGGATCGACCGATCCTTCATAAAAACGTAAAAACGTATTTCCAACAATCTCCCCCTAAGGGAGGTCGCTCCAAGTTACAAAGTTCTAAATATTCTATAGCTCGTGATCTATGCTAATAATGATGTGACCGAGACTTTCTTTGGAAAAACGTATTTCCAACAATCTCCCCGTAAGGGAGGTCACACCATTTTACAAAATCTTAAACCTAGCATACTATGCTTGAGTCTTCGATCTTGTTCTTGTGAATATGCTTGATGTGATCTTTGACTTTAGTCTTGAGCATGTTTCCTTGCCTTGACCTTGTGCATTCATCACTTGTGAAATTCGCCTCTTCGTGACTTCATGTTCCTCATACTTATACCTTTAAATTCTTGAAAGCTTCAGAGTTTGATACAGCGGAAGACTTGACCTTCAGACTTTCTTGAATTTGTTGAAGTACTAAGTGTATGTAGTATAAGCATGTGGTAACGACTTCTTCTGGATTATACACCGCAATGCCACCTTCTTGTTACGCTGCATAAGACAGTTAGCAACAAACCATATACACGGATGAAATGGCCTTGAACATTTCATTCTAATTCGGTAGCATTTTACCTCCGGTCGGTGAAGACCGTTGGACGATATTAAATATCGTACTTGTGGCAGGTAGTTTCAATAAAGAACCTCCTTGACAAGATTTCGCGGGTAAACCCGTTCTCTTTACTCGACCGTCCAAATCTGACTGCGAACGTAAAGAGTGAATCATTTGGATAATATTATCCGCATGATTTGAAGCCGTCAATTCATGTTTCTGGAACAAGTGAAGTTCAATTAAGAACCGCACCATCGTTGCTTTCCAGTTGTCACGAGCTTGATTCGTATAGAGTCTTGCAAGTTACCTACCAAGTGCTGTTTGATGTTAACACTAGAAGGATTTCCATTCGTCACTGTAAATACTTAATAGTATTACTCTGAATGTTCTGGCAAGATCACTAAGATATTGCGTAGAGGCCTGGAACGTGTTTAAATTCATTTAAGAGTTTAAACCACTGTTGCTTTCCAGTTATCACAAGTTTGATTCATACAGAATCGCACAAGCACCTACCATGAGCTTTTTGATGTTCGCTCAAGAAGGATTTCCATCTTCATTGTAAATACTTTCGTATTACTCGGATGTTCAGGCAAGATCATGAAGATTTTGCGTAGGACTCTTAAGAACTTTCTTACTTTTCACAGTGTGTGAAGAAGCAAGTAAATATGAAAGTGTGTCCTAATGAGATATTTGATGATCTCAAATGGCTCTAGACTCGATCGTGCATTTTGGATTTTAGTGATCGGAGGCTGGAGAGGAGTGCCACCTTTTCAATACCAATTTATTCGGAGTGAATAAATCAATAGATAATGTGTTGATCTCCGTGTGATTAAAACAAATACCTTTTGAGAGATATTTGAGTTAGCTGGGAAGGGTTGTGCATTGCATCACTGGGTCCATGATGTCTTTCTTCAATATCAAGAATCATTAGCAAAAATGATCTCAATAACATATGTATTGACCCGGTTTCTGCCTATGGTTGTAAGGAGGGCTTCTTTCTTTACACCCTTTATCTTTACAATTCTTTTTCATTCTTCAACCCCTTCAATGCTTACCAATACGTCATAACTAGCACCTTGTTGTGATTGTTCCAGTGCTAACTTAAGTACTTGGTCGGCATTCAGCTACGTTCACAATCTTTCTCCATCTTTCCTAAGGACTACTATTTCTAGCTATGGAATGTCCTTGGGAAGATTCCTCCGGTTCTAGAGAAATCATTGGACTTTAACCTATCCTACCATCCTTATGTCACCACAACCTTCACTGTCGTGAATAGAGATGTTTTGGGTAAGTGTATGTCACCATGAAATCCATTTTGAAGTGCAAATCCATTTTGCTCCCCCTTAACATATGCTACGATATTCGAAAACATTTCGCACATGTCGGGATGAGCTAACACGTTAAGTCAAACCATTTATGATTGATCATATCCCATATTAAATCACATTTTCTCCCCCATATTAAAAATATTAACCCAATCGATGTTTTTAATATCAATTGATTTAATAGCATTTTAAGAAAATTTGGGAAGAAAAATGCAAATCCAATTATCTTTATGATTTTAACAAGCTCCCCCTCAAATTAATGAGGGTGTACTTGAAACGTAAATTAAATACCTTTTAAACACAAATGTAAGGTATTTATCACTTGCAAGGATCATATATGATAATGTATTCACAAGATTAGCAATTTACGAGGTTGGACCTAAATAATGGAGAACATCATATGAAAGAAGCACGTGGTTCTTGTTCACGAATGTTGGTCACCTCGTCACGTCCCTGAGAAAATTAATTCCCGTTGTTGAGTCAAAGCTTTCCGGTGAAATGCTTGACTTGATTATGAAAAGCGGGTTGCTATCTGAAATAATAGCAAACCATTTTGAGCATGTTTTAAAAGTTTGAACTTCTGCTCGAACTTTATTTACAACCCCGTGTCATTATTGAATGACATTTCTAGGTTCGTAAATATTATCGATTCCAGAAGACATGCTCTTTTTATCAAAACATTTTTGAACACACAATTTTGAAAGATTTAGAAAAACCTTTTGAGAAATTCTCGAAAAATTGTGTTCAAAGTTTTGAAAACCAATTTCTTGAGCTTAAGATGTTGAATATCTTATAAAACGAGCTCAAGTCCGAGAAGTTGTAAACTTCCCGTTGTTAAGGATAAGTTTATCATCGGCGATAATCTTTCCTTTTATATGAAGAACGAGTCCTAAGCTGACATTTACTTAGAAGTCGTTTTTCATGAGCTTGAAAACTTTGACTGTTTTAACGGAAAGCTCATGACCGAGAAAGGTTAATTTCTCGTTATGAGGAAAAGTTCTCTTTTTTAAAAGATACACTTTCCTTTCTGAGCTTAAAACTTCGAATGTTTTAATACAAGCTCATGACCGAGAAAGGTGAATTTCTCGTTAAGAGGATAAGTTATCATAAAAGATAATCTTTCCTTTATTTTAAGTTCGAGTTACAGTCTGACATTTAACTGTAAGTCATTGTGCATGAGCTTAAAAACTTCGAATGTTTTTATTATTAGCTCATGCCCGAGAAAAATTAATTTCTCGTTGTAAGGATAAGTTTATCATCGGCGATAAACTTTCCTGCCTTTGAAGAACAGGTTATAGACTGTCATTTATCTATAAGCCTTAATGCATGAGCTTAAAAACTTGGAATGTTTTTGATATAAGCTCATGCCCGAGAAAAATGAATTTCTCGTTTTTAGGATAAGTTTATCATCGGCGATAAACTTTCCTTTCTTTGATGAGCGAGTTACAGTCTGTTATGTGACTGTAAGTCCTTGTGCATGAGCTTAACAACGTGGAATTTTTTTAACATAAGCTCATGCCCGAGAAAAATGAATTTCTCGTTTTTAGGATAAGTCATCATCGGGATGAACTTTCCTGTCTTTTGAGAGCGAGTTACAGTCTGTTATGTGACTGTAAGTCCTTGTTTGCAGCTTAACCATGAATCCCCTGAGACATTTGTTTCTCTGATATCTGCTTCTTCAGCAACCAAACTCTAAGAGTGTCCTTAGTTGAACGGTATACAACGATTGGACCGCTTCGTTCTTTTGGAACATCAACTTTGGTACCTGCATTCTCATTAGAAGTTTGTATACTTTTGCATGGGTTAGAGATATCTATTTTTGAAGCACGTGGGGGTTCACAGTTGGCTTTACTTATGTCAGAGGCGACCTGAGTAGATGATTCACTTATCTTAGTTGGCAAACGTTTCCTTTTATAGAAAACCTTAAGTTTAGGCGTAAGTGAAGTATCATCTTTATCAGTTTCCTCCCTAGTAGACTTAGTAGAATCGGAGACTATCCTAGTTAAAGGGCACTCGTTTCCTACAAGAGTGAAATTTCTACCAGTGGGGCGCCAAACTTTACCAAAGGGTTTGATTTTAGCTATCCACTGGGACTTAATTCTTGCACGGGAGTTCACCTCATCAAGTAATTTCTTGACACAAGCATCATGATTTGCCGTATAGACACATTTTCTACATGTTTTACAAGTAGCATATTTAATGTCTGAATAATTCCTAGATGATTGATCGATGCTCCTAGAAGATGGCATGCTACGGTTAGCAGTGTTGGGTAATCTAGAAGGCATCTGACTAGGTTGGACATTGCTATCTCTTACATGTGTCTTTTGAATAGCTTCCCTTTGACCAGATTTATGGCAAACGTCATTTGAACTAGTTCTAGACGTGGTCTTGGTATTTTTAGGGAAACTAGAGGCAATCATATGATTTGGTCTTGCTAAAGCTGATTTAGTCACATTAGGCCTAGTTGGTGGAGTGACTGTTCTAGAAATATGACCCAAGTCAACTTGGGAGGCAAACCGCAGTCTCGAGGATAGTGGTCGCTCGGATCTAAATGCAGTGGGTTGTCTGACGAACTGATTTGTAGGCGGTTTCCCCAAGATTGATGGTTTTTCAAGCTTAGTGTCCACACTAGGTCCTCTAGTTTTCCTTAACTCGTTTTTCAACGCAGCTATAGCAAAAACCTTTTCCTGTACTTGGGCCTTTAAAGTCTCATTCTCTTTGAGCAAGTTATCTTGGGATGCCAACTTAGATTCAAGCAGTTGAATTTGTTTCAATAGATTATCCTTTTCAGCTTTAGAATCTAACACTTTTTGATCCAATTTTCTTTCAAGAACAACATTTGATTTTTCAAGTTTTTCAAAATATGTTTCAAATTTGTCCGTTTTCTTAGAAAATTCAAGTTTGGCATCCTTAAAATCTTTTGATTGCCGAGCTACGATCGTTTCGAGCTCTTTAATCTTGGAATCAGAAGCAGACAATGAAGCAGTTATAGGACAATTATCATGATGTTTAGCATTTTGAACACTTTCTCCCCCATTATGACTCACATCGGATGAATCAGAAGTGGTATTTCTATCACTCTTTTCCATCCCATGTTTGTCATAATTAGGTTCAGAATGCTCAATATGCGACAGTTCATCACTATTTTCATCGGCATACACATCATATACAACATTACGATGTACCATGTTTGCAGGCTCTTCGTCATAAACAGGTAAGGTGTCATCAAGAGAGATCTCGAAGTTTTCAACCGTATCATGTTGTCTTCCTGATTCCGTGCTCTTGGCATTGATAGGCTCCAAGTTTTCAACCGTATGACCAGTTTCCTCTTGCATCGAAGAGTCTTGCACTCCATTATCATACCCTTGCTGAAGTCGAGATCTTTCATAAATCGAAGACGAGACCGATGACATGAGTTTCAAAATCGTATCACGGAAAACTCGAAGCTCGGTATGTGTATCTCGAAGAAATGATTGGCAAATCACTGAACTTTCAGGCTTGATGACATTGAATTGGAGGAAAGGCGTGAGGTGTGTCACAAGAGCCTTGTATGCAAGTGCCGATGCAGAGTGATTAAAGTTGTTATGGTTGAGTTGCTCGGCGAGTTTGGTCAAAGTGGTGAAAATTGAGTCGATGAATATATGACGATCTTGTCCAAAGATTGTCACAAATTCGCTCCCTCCTTGAATCCTCGAAAGAGTGACAAGATGAGACTGAAGCATTTGAAATGAAGTTATACTACTTTCTCTAGCTTTGTCTTGCATTCGATGCAAGTCTCCCTCTTTAAGTGTCGAATTGAACGAATCCATTGAAAATCGAGGAAAGATAAAGAAAAATGATGTGGATGTTGTTGTTGTCGGGTTTTTACAATTTGAATCGGTTCAAAAGATGTTGTCGGCTCAAACGAAGATAAAATAAACCGGAAATCAAAGCAAAGTCGACTCACTTCAAAAATAAAACCCGCCAACAAATAAAACCAAGCTACGATAAATATAATAAACGGACCATCAAATATTTTACCACTTTAATTTTTTCGGAATACCCGCCTAATACGATGTACCAAAAATTTACTAGATTAAAATAAAAATGACAAATATTAATTGACAAACATACTAAATTAACTAAATTAAAAAGTTAACTTAAAATTAGAAAATAAAAATAAAAGTAAAAGAAATAAAACAAATAAAAAAAAAAATTTGGATATATTGATGCGTGTCCCAAAAACAAAGTTGCCAAAAAAGAAACGTGGCAATCTTCCGTCCAATATAAATTTTCCTTTGACTTGCGATGTAACCCTAAATCCCCTCTTCTTGTTTACTCCGTCTCAGTTTTTACTTTCACTTTCAATACTCTCACCTAAAAACACCTCAAACCCTAATATACCTTCTACTGTGTCCGCCCCCATCTCCCTATTTTCTCTCAACATCACCAAATCGTAGAGTACTCCGCCCCCTATTTAAACTCAAAAATTATACAGTGACAAATACTACTCATGCAGATTTAGATCTTCGTAATGATAAGAGACTAACACTACTACTGTAACTCTATTGGCATCAACCAAAGCTCGTTCATCGATTCAAGAATCAAGAAGAGTCATCAAGATCATTTAAATGGTCTCGGGTAGGTATAAGATTTTCTTTATGTGTTCTGTGATAAACTCGAGTCTTCTATCATCTGTAGTGTCTTTCTTGTCGAGTGTCTAGAGTCCGAGAGTTGTTAGAGAGGGTTTGTTTGGTGATGTTGACAAGAATCAATGATGATTTTGTTCAAAGCTCGTAAAATCTTTAAAGATTTACTATAAGAGTTGAATCTGAGATCGGTTTTGTGTTTTGAGTCGAGATAGTTTTGGTGAAGTGTGAGGGAGTCAGTTTAGTGAGGTTGGGTGTTCGAGAGTGAGAGTCAGGGGATCTGACGAGAATGTTTGTGGTGTTGGGGAATCGAGTCAGTTTTGGTGGTTTAAAAATGAGTCGACAAAGGTTTTAAGTTTTGAGTCTGTTTCTAAAGATGGGTGTCGTGGAGTTTGTATTTGTGTTTGGAGTCCGAGTTCCAATCTGTTTGTCAAGGGTGTTTGGGTAGGGGTTGGTTTTGTTCGAGGAGTGAGTGAGTGTGGGTGTAGTCGAATTGAGTGAAGTGAGTGTGGGAGTTGTGAGTGATCGAGTGAAGTGTGTTTTGGGTTTTTCAGAATGAAGTCGAGGGTTGTTTTTTGGATCGAGGGAGAGAGTGAGGGGTGTCCGAGAGATGAGAGTCGAGAGGTGATTTTGTTTAGATGTCGAGTGAAAGTTTTCGAGGGTGGGAGAGTCGAGAGGGTGTCGGTGTTTTCTTGAATGTGATGTCGAGTCGTGTTGTTAGAAAAGTCTATTCGGAAAAAGTCCTATTCGGAAAAAGTCCTATTCGAAAAAAAAAAATCCTATTCGGAAAAATCCTATTCGGAAAAATCCTATTCGGAAAAATCCTATTCGGAAAAATCCTATTCGGAAAAATCCTATTCGGAAAAATCCTATTCGGAAAACTCCTATTCGGAAAACCTATTCGGAAAACCTATTCGGAAAACCTATTCGGAAAACCTATTCGGAAAGACGGAAATCTGATACGAAAACTGATAACTTTGGATCAAAAAGGACTGATGACACTTGACAGATTTGGATTGTTTTGACAGATTGGACAGTTTTGGACTGATAAAAAAATGAAGGAGATAACTGATTAAAAAAATGATTAAAAAAAATGTGATTAAAAAACTTGATAAAAACTGATTGGATAGATTGAGGATTTTTGACAGTTGGACCAAATTTGACATAAACCCAGATCAAGAAATTTGACAGTTGGACCAAACTGATAAAAAGTGATACTAAAAAAAATAATTAAAAATATAAAAAAAAATTAAAACTGATGAAAAGAGAAACCTGATGGAGAGATTCGATTATTTAAAAACAAGTTTAATAAAAATAGATAGAAAAACTTTATAAAAAATTGATAAGATTTATAAAAGTTGATAAAAAGTTTATCGAATGATGAAAAGATTGATAAAAAATTAGAAAAGAAAGGATTTTTACCACCAAATCAAAAGATAAAAAATATGCAAATCCTAAGATTTAACCATGGCTCTGATACCAATTGAAGGTCTACGTAATCTAAGGATTTGGTAAAAGATGGATTAATCTATTGATTAGATGGTGGAAATGGGGAAGAAGGAGATGAGGTGTAGAGAGAGAAAGGAGAGGAAAGAAAAGTAGAGAGAGAAAGTGAAATTATATTAAAATGAAAAGTGTTGAAATGAATGAACCACCTCTCCTAATATGCTAGGAGGGGTATATATAGCCCACCCTACATGTGGGCTATATGGACTATATTTACTACAAACTGGATCACGAGCCTAATACAATAATATATCGTTGGAGCGACCGATCCTTCATAAATACGTAAAAACGTATTTCCAACAGGGATTGTTTGAATTCTAAGTTTATGTTGGGCGTATGCGACCTTTTAGGTTTGATTATAGTCTAGTAGCCACGGATTGGACCTGCGACCACTAGACTGGGGGGACATGATGACGTATAGTCCCTAGTCGGGCTGAACAGTCCGACTCACGGGTACTACTCGCATCCATCAGGAATGGATTGGATACTTGTGCGATATAAGCGCGCAGCCTATAAAGCCTGGTAAGTCGTTGTCGCACAAGAGATTGATTACTTAACCAAAGTCCTCATCGCAGTGCGACAAGATCAGACCGAATATGGATTATATTATAGTTATATTCGCCTAAGAAAAAGGGATATACACTTGCCTTAGTTGGATAATGAAGATCAAGTTATTTCGAGTCATTATCTCTTCCTTAGGCCGTAAGAACAGGGAGCCCAGCTTGGGATCTCTCGAGTATAAAAGGAACCCATTCGGTTCCACAAAGGTACGATACACACAATACCCTAAACACTAATATACTCAAATCGATTACTTACTCTCACACCGGAGTCTAATCATGGGTAACAAACCCACGATAAGTCTAACGGTGTCTGCTTAGTGCGTAGGGTCCTAAAGCAAGTTTCACTTGGTGCGAGAGCCGGAGTCAATAAGATCCCAAATCAAGCCTAATTTGGGTTAAGCTCGGTCTACCCCAACTTTTGCATCAACATTGGACATGTGTTCTCCACTTTCAACTCACGGTATAAAAAACATGCTCTTTTTTCAATTGTTTTTCACTTCTAGATTTGCACGTAATTTTTATTAGGTTTGTGCCTTCTCGTCTCTATTTTTGTTTTTTTATTTTGATTCACATTGTTCTTGAGACTACGTCATGTGTTTTTGCAACTGATTGTCTTTTTTGTTGATTTCATGTGGTGACTGTGGTAGGTTGATTGATCAATTTGGGTTTTGGTATGTTTTTCTCAATTGTTACTTTCCATGGTGATGTTATTAATTGATATTTTAAGTTGCCATTATTATTTATGTTTGATGGTTTTTAATTTGGGGTTTTCAAAATTTTGTTTGATTCAGGTGATAGTTGTAGTTGTTGGAACCTTCGTTTGATTCGGGTGGTAGGTGTGGTTGTTGGTTAATTTTCGGTTTGGTAGGACAGTCTATTAGACAATAAGGAGTGCAATTTTGGGATTTTGGAACCTCTAGTTTATTGAAGTGAGTTATATTAGAACATGAGAAAGGCCTTATCTTGGCGGGGTGTTTAAACAAACGCGGGCATGGCGGTCTTTTCGGTTTGGTTTTGTCCATTCGCTTTGTTCAATGATTGTAGTAGGGGTTTTTTAGCTAAACCGTAGTTATGGTTTGGGTTTTGATAACTTTGTTTCATTCTTGCCATATTTGTGATTGTTGGTTAGTTTGCGCTTTGTCATGAAATTGAAATCTATT
This sequence comes from Glebionis coronaria, assembly GCA_025667525.1. NCBI lineage: Eukaryota > Viridiplantae > Streptophyta > Magnoliopsida > Asterales > Asteraceae > Glebionis > Glebionis coronaria. The sequence continues at coordinate 23,479,261 of CM046874.1, forward strand.
GCATTTTGCAGCCAGCGTGGGTGGGTTGATTAAATGTTGTTTATTTGTATTGTTCCGCTTTAACTAACAGATTGTAGAAATGGTTGGTATGCTTTAGGAGTTTCCTGCACTTGGACTAGGTTTTGTAACTGTTTAGTTTGTATTGTGGCAATTTAATTAGACCAATACTCATAATCCTTCAACTCAAACTGCTTTATATTGTTTTTTGGGGTTCGCATAGTTGTAATCAATAATAGCTTTTGTTCGCATATTATCAGTTATTTTAATTATGTACAACAACGCTTCGGGTAGTTGTACACCAATGTTTGTTTTGTACCGCATCTAAGAAAGAATGATTACTTAATGGTAATATTGAATGAGATATGTGCGTGAACAAAATAACTTTTGAGACACTGGGAACGGTGGCACAGTAACCATCCAGTATCTTTTGGAATTACGCAAATCTAGAAGTGGAAAAAAATGGGAGGAAAAACAGTTTTTATACCATCTTTTGGAAGTGGGAAAGTGGATGTTGCTTGTATATAACCTGAAGATGTCGACTTAAGTTTGCTTTAGAAATTTTTAGATGAAGGCCATTGTTTGGTATGTCATTATGCTATGTTTGCAGGAAATTTTGGTACCAACATCTCTGGCTATAAAAAAAACTCTAGCGTGTTTTATGGTTTGTCATGTATGGCATGGCAATCTGCTTTGTTTGCAGCCACTGTGGGTTGGTGTTGGTATTCTTATATTTAAAATGATTTGTCATATCTTGGCCTCACGGTTGCTTGATTTTTTTATCAAAACCAATAAACCTAATCAAAGTATGTAGATCTGTAGGTGAGCAACCATGTGAGAAAAAGGTTTTCACGGTTTCTCTTGCTTTCATAAGTTTTTTTCCATTTAGGTGGTCACTGGGTAATGGTAACGATGTTAAAGGGCGATGATGATAGTATGTCAATATTTGTAAATGTGTTTGACATGAATGCGGGTTGTGCGCCTCTTGGCGGGGTAAACTAGCTAGGTTTGCAACCATGACAGCCATACGCTCATATCTGATTGCTCCTTTATCTGAGCCTAAGAAAACAGGTTTGGAATGTTTGTCATAACATTTCGTTCATGGTGTTTTGTACTCTTAAGAAACCACAAATGGGATTTTGTATAAAATTTTATACTCTTTGTTATTTGTTAGTATAATAGTAAGAAAATAGATGCTTATTGCTCTACCATTCCCAAGATCCTTAGGAATGGGATCTTCTTTTAGATCATGTATGTTCCTTTTAGTCATTGTATATTGCATAATCTAAACCTCATGCTCTTGCATTGTTATGTGGGATCGCGAGAAAGTCCGTATCTTGGCGGGTTGTTTGTACAAACGTAGCCATGACGGTCTTTTCGGTCCTGTTATGTGCATTTGTTTGCTTAGTGTTGTAGTTGGTCTCTGTGACATCGAGAAGTATGGAACAGTAACAACCTTTTTTAAATATTTTGCTAACAAATAATGTTGGTCTTTTTGGCCACCGTTTTACATGGCAATCTTCTTTGTTTAGAGCCACGGTGGGTTGGTGTTGAGATTTTGTGAAAGATCCTTACTTTCACTCTCTCACAAAGCATTATAATAAGAGAATCCTTCTTTCTCCACTGTGGAGATTCTTACCTTCACTCGCTGGTATACGTGTTTCTTAGTCTGTATTATTGTTTGACATGTGTTGGTTAGCCTGTGAATCACTATGTGGTTGCTGTCGATGTTGATATTGGTTGTGTTGTAAATCTGAGAATATGTACCATATTCGTTGCGTTGCAAGTCTATAAAATATTGCCTTTTATCCTCGCCCGATGATGATATCTTTATTGTTGCCTTAAGTAGTTTGGAAGTACCCGTGGTATGGCGATTATATCCAAAATATCTTCGCATCTGTTGCAGGTGTTTACCATTGCTTTACTATTTTCAGTTCTGAGCCCTGAATCAGAAATACAGAACGTGATAAAACGGTCCGCTTGCCTAATCGTTGTGGCAATGGGTTCGTCTTATTTCCTTACCAGCTGTGCATTTCAATTAACCGTTAAAACTTAGTTATTGTCTTGAAAATTGGTGATTTGAAGTCTGTTAATTGTATGATTTCAGTGTAATCTAGATTATATAGGTGTGGGATCTTTGTTATAAGATTTTGGAGATTAGGACTGACTACTGTGACAACTTTTTCCTATGATTCTAAAAGTTAGGATTCTCCATTTTAGTTCCTCATTTTACGAGGCTCTAGAGATTAAGATAATAGTAACTTTTTTTTATGATTCTAGAAATTAGGATTCTTGGTTTTTAAGTTTTACGTCGTGTCAACATTTGTTCTTTTTCTTAAAGAATTCCAGCGGTTCATGTATGCCGCTAAAGATTTGCTTTTTTTTCCAACGTTTATAAGTCTGTCATATTTACTTCTAACAACCAAAGTTATTATTGCAGGATTTAAAGGTGTCCAAATGTCCAATTATTTGGTGTTTAACTAAGAGGCTTCAACAATGTGAAGGTATGAAATATACTTATATTTTTATTCGTATTACCGCATTAAAAAGATCACACACGCGTGTAACAAACTACTACTAACACATGGCATGTTTACTTTATTCACACAAACGCATTAAAAAACTCACATTTAACGTTTATAAATCATGTACTCTCAGCACCTATAATCCTACGTGTGCTCGCTAGACTTTACAACAAAGTGAGACTTATTACTCAAGTCCTGCTCTGTTTGTCTTAACATAGCCCGTAGAGAAGTAAGATCTCTACATCGTTTGCTTGGACCCATTGCTGAATTCTAACACCTTTTGAAACTTTAGGATATTCGATAAAGTTTTTAAATAGGCTATCATTTGCTTCTCTATTTTTCACAGACTCCTTTAGAGACTTTGTTAACACATCAAGTTTGTTAACCACACAGAAATCTTCGATCATTTCTGTGTCCAGTATTTCTAAAAGCTTACTTATCGTTGCTTCCACAGTAGGTATGGATGTGCTTCCAGTAGACATGTTTTACTAAAATAAAGGGTTGTAGCCACACTTAAAATACACAAATTTCTTTATCTTTTTGTGTTATTTATTTGTAGACACGTGAGGACACATGTTAAAATACCTCTACCATTTAAAAAAAATTAACAACATGCATGGCACTCCAAAAAAAATTCAGAAACTTTAGGACATGGATGAAATTAACCTCATTGGTGTTGTTTTTTTGCAGTCAATGTTGTCAAAAGAATCACGAAAATCCGCACGATGACAATCTATTACCATGCCGCTTGAAGTAATAATGGAAAATAAGTACCTTTGACAATGTTTTAATACTCGCTTGATTGAACCCAACTAAGACCCCTTGACAAATCATGTTGTTAGCTAACACAAGCTATGTATACCCGTTTGATTGAACCCAACTAAACCTTTCAGCGTCCGCTTGATTGAACCGAACTAAAAATCCTCCACAAAGCATGCGCTCTTTCGCAATTCTTGATCAACACCCACAACTATTACTTCAATCAACCGAAAGTTCCAAAACCTCAATCAGTGTCTGCTCGATTGAACCCAACTAAGCTTCCTGCACAAGTCATGCTGCTATCTTACCGGAGCATGCTTTCTTTCACCATTCCTAATCAGCAACCACAACTATTACTTCAGTAAACCGAGGGTTCCAAAACCCTCAAATGATGTATAGGACAAAGAAAGACCGGACACACCCAACGTCATTACAAATGTAGTAGATTACAAATGTATTAAACTGCTTCATTAAATCATGTATTAGACGGATAAATATGTTGTATTATTCTTAAGTTTTTTGTGTCTCTTCACTTCTCAAAATGATATTTATTATAGAACTTCAATGTTGTATATAAAACTTGGCTTATTTGTTTTCTTCCTTTTTTGATGGCGTTTATTATTATTATCGTTTGGTAGTGTTATTTGACGTTTGACACAAAAAACATTTAATAACCCGCGGCGAAGCGCGAGCTACCTACCTTGTTATACATAAAAGGCATGATCACTGAAAAGTTAATTCATTACTAGACATCTTAAGGAAATGGTTAACGCTTTTGTTTGTATAAACAAAGTTAAAATAAGATAAACAACATATAATTAAAATACATACATAATTGGGGACTTATTGTGGCGTTTATTAGGGTTACCAAATTCTAAATGTTTAGTCTCTTATTATCGGTCCTAATTCACAACTCATACGAGAAATTATAACCCGTTCGTATGTAGTAGACAAGTATGGTAAGTAAAGATCGTTCAAGGGAGGTGGTAAATTAAGTTTATCAAGTGGCTAGTAGCAATAGGATTGTGAGTCTCCTAAGTATCGGAAATAAAAAAAAAATTGATTCCAACAATAAAAACAAATACTAGCGTGAAAATTAGGTTAAGGTCATATGTAGATGATGGATTGTGTTTTGGTGAAACACGAGTTTTACACAATTTATAATTATGTCCTCTTTAGTTCAATTGGACATATTACAAAGAACAAAAATAATTGATTAAAACAAACGAACACTTCGACCTATATTTGTTTACCAAAATCAGTTAGTTATAGATGTAATTGTATGAAAAGATGATGACTACATTCGTTCCAATAAGTCCTTTCGACCTATACCCATGAATAAACATTTTACAAGTCCATTTAGTTAGTTATTTATATGGTTGTCTATCCATGTGAATCAAAATATGTTCGTGCATGAACCATTTATAGAATATGTAATCTAGAGAAATCCTTTCGACCTATAAAACTCCTTCATATTTACCAACTAGTTATTGGACACAAGTTGCATGTAAGCAAACTTATTTACATTTCATTATTTCATAATAAACTAATGTTCATCATCACATATTTACTATCACATCATTCCTACGCGAGTAGAACAACCTACTCCATGATCATATTATAAACACGTGAAGCATCAACTTCACAATAAATATTCATCATCATAACATAATAACAATGAAAAATAGATATTTACGATTTGTTCGATTACAAATAAGTAAATGTGAGAATTAAAAGCAATTCTGGCGCCTTCTATCAAACTAGAGTACCAAAACTACAAGAAACCTTAACCGGATAACTTGTCACTAGCCTTGGGTTCCCTACTTGAAACTAGCATAAATTCTTTAATCTGTTGTGAGTAATAAAGTTGTGTAAAGCCTAAGGATGGTTATTGGATTACATGTGTTAATTATGGCTCAACTCCCATGTATCTATGCATTTTCTTAAGTTGTGTAAAGCCTAAGGATGATTATTGGATTACATGTGCTAATTATAGCCCAACTTCCATGTATTTATGCATTTTCTTAACTCTTTTACAGGTAAAAACATGTTGATCCCAAACTTAGATCGTTTAACTTTTGTATTATCGAGATACATCAAGTATAATACGTAGAGAAATTTTGTGTAACTAACAATCTATGTATTATGCGAAATTTAACACTTAGAACAAAGAATAAAGTAACAACACGATTACCAAACTTTTAATCGATTAATATTATCAAAAGTTAACAATGTATGAAAATGTATCTAACATCTAACCCTAAGACCTCCTTTTATATGATAAGGAGTCTTGTACAGAAAGCTAAGATCAACTAAATTCGGAAGATATACAAAGATAAATATAGAAAATAACTTATTCGACTATATCTTCCTAAAATAAAGAAACGCGTTGATCCATGCAATCCCACAGTGGGTGGAAGTCTTCCCTTCAGTGGCTATATACCAGTGGCCACACCATGCTTGACAGTGGATAGGATCTATCTTATCAGCGGATAGAACTTCACTTGTCAGCGGCTAAGGACTTCGTCATTTTATTCCCAACAATCCTCCCCTAAACTTGATATTTACTCTAACAATCAAGTTTCTGAATAAAACAAAATACATAAAGAGGATTCTTACAAATATACCTATCCTTGAATTTGAGTATGGATAAATCTAAAAAAGTCAACACTCAAATCACTTGTGTAGTCAACTTTCAACTTGGTCTTGATCATCTGCTTTAGATTGTCTTGTGATAGTGGATACACTTTATCCACCAACAAGTACTCTGAACACTTTGTAGTATTAAGATGAAACACACCAGCTATAGAAATAATCTCCATTCCAAGCCATCTGAATTTGCTAAATCCGGCCAAACTAGATCATCCTGATCATGATCAAACAACCTTCTAAAGGTTTACCAGATCCTTATTTCTCCAACACTTGTTGGAACATTGGCTCCATATTCAAGCCAACAGCAAACTCCATATGCATTCCAGATCTTCCCTGTCCATACAGCTAAACAAATAACCAAGGGAAGTAAACACTTGTACCTTACCACCATGCCTTGTAAACTTCCAGAATCCTGTATCTTCATCTTTCTCATACTTAATAATGGGATTCCTTTGGACCACAGGCTCAACATCATTATCTCCCAAGGTAACAAGTTTAACATTTGGCTTCAATAATCTATCACTAGGCAAAGTCATCAAATCAAACTCTAGAAAATTGAGTTTGAACCCTCTCTTTCTTGGTCTTGCAACTGGTGCATGATCCTCTCTCCAAACTGTTTCAATTTCTGCTCTTCTTTCAGCAGATGAATGGATCTTAATGTTGTTGTCACATGTCTCCTTCCATATAGGCCAAGCCATGTTCTCCAACTATTCAAATGTATAATCATTGAACTTCTTCCATGTCCACCCATGTTAACTGTTTCTTAACAAGCACTTCCAAAATTTCCTTCTAAATGCAACAGACTCTCCTAAAATGTTACTAGCTCTATGGTTTTCCAAAACCTTGATATCGTGATGAAAAAACTAGTAAATCTTCATACATACCAATCTGTTGTGAAAGAGTCAAATTTTCTTCAATAACAATATTTTCCATTTTAAAATACATTTTGGAAATATGCTCATGCTCAAAATCAAATGCCAACTTCATCTGCCTAAGCACCTCTCTTGCTTCTACATCATCTTCATAGTCCTTATAAACTGGCTCATCAACTTGATGTGAACCTACCAAATTCTCATCTCTGCTACCAAAATCTAAACTAACAACTTGAGCTTCAATCAACCTCTGTTGTTGTTCTTTTAACTCTTGCTCATGTAGTTGTTGAGCCAATTGTGCATCAAACTCTGTTCTAGCATCCTCCTTAGAAGAACCCTATTCTTCTACCAAAACCCCTTTACCCTTATATAGTGGATCAATGGCATGGCAAACAGGAAAAGTTATATAACATGTAAACATGGGAAAACAGATGACAGGAGACGGGGAATCCTAATCATGCATAGAAAGAGAATGTCCTTACTGAAGGACGAAATATCCGTACCTTATGTCCAATAACGATGAAAGATGAAAAGCGTAAAGTAATCTACTCCGACTTCATGAGTGCTACATAATAAAGAACGTGAGTGAGTTATATGTTCATGTATAAATGACTGATTATTAGTTTACTTTACTTCTTCTTGACTTGTTTTACTTGTTCTTAACTTGTTTTACTTGTCCTTGACTTGCTTTACTTGTTCATGTCTTGTTTTACTATTTCATGTTTTATCATGTATTTCTAGTGTTTCATGTTGTAAAACCCGCATGCTTTTACCATGAATAGTACCCTTACGATAGTACGTACATGATTAGAACTTTCCTTTTATTGCACGTTTACGTTTCATGAACAAGAATTACAAGTATACGTACGTGTTATAACACGATAAGTATTTATTACGTATTAACACACGATAATTATTTCAATAATAATTATAATCACGAACATACGAACATGAAATCATGAACGTAAATTAATCACGAGCTTAATATTACGTATGTGTGTATATTTATTACGATCACGAATAAATATATTAAGTCACGATCAATAACTAATTAAATCACGTAAATTACGAACACGAGAACACACTAATATTTTAGTCACGAGAAATGTACAGGTTACCCTTATGTGGGCCCCATGCCCGCGGCTACAACAAGGAAACATGGGCCAAGCCCATGCAAATTTACTAAACAAGGGAAAAAGGGAAAAACATGTTTCATAATCACAAAATTTAGAAAACAAGAAAAACCCTAGTTCTTCCTTTTGGTTCTCTTTGGCCGTCGGGTATAAGAACACCAAGAGGGGTGTTCGGTTTGATTTTGGTGCTAGATTTATTGCAAGGATCGTTGTGTGTTCACCCTTCTTGATTTCACGTGATCGGTATAAACCCTAATTTCTTTTATTTTATGTTTTTGATTTTCTAATCACAAAAAATCATGAATGTTTTTAATAACTAATTAAAAACAAGTTATAAACAAGTTATTAAATCATGGGGTTTAAATCAATTTAGGGTTAAGGGGTGTTTGTTTGTGGCGGCCGACGCTTAACCGAGCCCCAAGGGGGTCTCGGCTTGGCTTACTTCGCACCACCGAGATCATATGATCTCGGTTTGGTGGTGGTGATGTCACGGTAGCAGCAAGGAAGGGAAAACCCCGACTTAGGTCGGGGTATGGTGGTGTTTTTGGGTCCGGTTCACACATGTTTTGAATAAAATACGGTCCGGTTCATGAGTTATTTTTACGAGGTTTAATATTTTTTTACAAGTTATATTTTTAAAAGACTTAAATTAAATTAATTAAAAACACGAACATGATTAATTTAATTTACATGACTTAGGTTATTAAATTTATTATTTATACATGAATTTTAACCTAAGTATTTATCATTTAATTAGATTATATAATTAATTAATTAGTGAAACCATGACTTATAATTAATTAATTTACATGACTTAGGTTATATTATTAATATATAATAATACATGTTTTAACCTAAGTATTTATTTTACCTTTATTTAATTAAATCATGTTATATTTAATTAAATACTTTAACCTATAATTTATTTAATTCACAAGAAGTAATTAATAAACTATACTATATAATAACATGACTTAGAATATTAATCAGTAAACACTTAAGCTTATATAATTAGCTTAATTATCCAGCTTATATCTAATTATGGAAACTTCTATTTTTAGAAACTTATTTATTTAAGACAGCTAATCTATTTATGTAAACTTTCTATTTTTAGAAACCCATCTATTTTAAGTAGTAATTCTATTTTTGGAAACTTTCTATTTTTGGAAACTTTCTATTTTTGGAAACTTTCTATTTTTGGAAACTTTCTATTTTAGGAAACCTTCTATTTTTAGAAAGTTACTTATTATTACACAACAAATATAATAATACATGAAATACAAGTATTACTTAACCAGAATAGACAGAATATATGATAAACACAATATAAAGCTTAAATTAGTAAAACATGACATGAACATATAAAACAAGCTAAGACATGATATAAAACCAGTTACGTACTCAGTAATCAGATACTTATACACGTATGTATTTATGTTGTAAAACCCGCATGCTTTTACCATGAATAGTGCCCTTAAGATCGTACGTCCTAGATTAAAACTTACCTCAGTTAGTATTGATCACATTCATGTGCTAATAATCAAGCAAGTGCATACGTGTATGACATGACAAGTATCGATTACGTACGAACTCATGATAAACAGTTAATAATATATCACGTGAACATAATTAATTCATGATCACCATTTAAAATACTAACTAGAATAATTACGTAAATACTTATAATATAATTACGAGCGTTAAGTTTACGATAAACGACACGTTAGATTAAACAGAAACACTTTAAACACGAGCACGTTTAACCACGAACGAACACGAAACATCAGGACACGAGAAAGGTACGGGTACCCCATGTGGGGCCCCCATACCCACGGCACACATACAAGAAATGGGCCTAGCCCATGGACTTTACAAGTAAAGGGGGGTAAAGAGTTAAACATGTTTTCACTTTTCACTTTCAAGAAAATAAACAAAAAACCCTAAAAGAGTTTTTCTCCTCTCCTTTTTCTCCTCTTTGTGCCGCCACCTAAACACCACCATTGGAGGGTGTTTGTTTGATTTTGATCTTAAAAACAAGTGTTAGAATCCGTGTTTGTTCATCCTTTTTCCAAGCTACATAGTGGTATACCTTTCTAACCCTTCTTTTTAATTCCTTTTAATTCTTTTAATCTTTGATTATTTTCATGAACATGTTATTATTTTTCTTATTAAAACAAGGTAATTAATCATTGATCTAACATGTTTTGGTATTAATTAAAATCAAGGAATGATTTAAAGGGGTGTTTGTTTCTAGCCGCCTAGCAAAACAAACCCGAGGGGGGTTTGGTTTGCTATTGCCGCCACCACCAAGACCACTTTTGGTCTTGGTTGGCTCATGTGGGACCCACGGCAGCAAGGAGACACGTGTGCCCCGGGTTTGGCCCGGGGTACGGTGTCGAATTCATGCCCGATTCATGGTTCGTTGGTTAAATCATGATTCATGCTACATGTTAATTTTTATGAATTATGAACTTAAGATATAATTAATTAATAACATGAAATATTAATTAAATCATGACTTAGGTTATTTTAATTATTAGTTTATCATGAAATTAATTTAACCTAAGTATTTTATGTTATAAGTTATAATTAATTAATTATTAAAACATGCCTATAATTAATTAATTTAGACATGACTTAGGTTATATTATTATAAATAATAATACACATTTTAACCTAAGTATTTTCATTTCATTTTAATTAAAACATGTTATACTTTAATTAAAATGCTTAACCTATAGTTTAATTAAAATACATGAAATAATAATTAAACTATATACTATATCATATGACTTAAGAAATAAGCTTATAACACTTAGACTTATAAGTTAGCTTATGTAATCAGCTTAATTCTAATTATGGAAACTTCTATTTATAGAAACTTAATTAAATAAGGCAACTAATCTAATTATGGAAACCTTCTATATATGGAAATCAATCTATTTTAGGCAGCTAATCTAATCATGGAAACCTTCTATATATGGAAACTTATTTAATTAAGGCAGCTGATCTATTTTTGGAAACTTTCTATTTTTAGAAACTAATCTATTTTAAGCAGTAAATTCTATTTTAGGAAACTTTCTATTTTTGGAAACTTTCTATTTTTGGAAACTTTCTATTTTTGGAAACTTTCTATTTTTGGTAACTTTCTATTTTTGGAAACTTTCTATTTTTGGAAACTTTCTATTTTTGGAAACTTTCTATTTTTGGAAACCTGCTATTTTTGGAAAGTTACTTATTATTACACAGTAAGTATGATAATACATGAAACACCAGTAATACTTAATCAGATTAATCAGAATACAAGATAAACACAGTTTAAGGCTTTAAACAGTGAACCATGACCTAAAACATACCAAATCAGCTTTAATGAGACACAAAACCCAGTACGTAATCAGCGAATCGATACTTATACACGTGTGTATTCATGTAGCGTTAGTGATCCAGAAGTAGGAGTCTTTCTTCCGTTCATTCACTGGACTTGAGGTACGGATTCCCGTCCTTTCAGTATGGACATTCTTTCCTTATTAGGATTTCCCCGTATGCAGCCAACTGTTTTCCCCAGTATTTGTTTTATTGTTTTGAACTGCTTATGTTTAATTAGCATAATCTATAGCCATATACAAGCATGACCAGTTTCACCTAGTTATGGAGGTACCATAACCATAGCATTGGAGGCACCGATGTTATGACTTCCCCACGGCGGAGTGATTGCTCGTGGCGTCCCTTTTCAGTTTGGCCATATTATTATATCAGGTGGGGCGTATGGGTGCATCCTAGTTACATGTTTTATTCAGTTTATCATGGTGAATGTGGTGTGTGCCTTGCACCCTTCACAAGGAGTTGATCCCTCCTACCCAAATCAGTATATTGATTAGAGGCATCCCCTCTAATCAGCATGATGAGGTCACCCCTCCAAGTATTCATGCACGTGACCTTTTCATGACCTATATGAGCTATGGTATATATATGTTAAAACAGTTTTCACAAGATAAACATAAGGCTTTTCAAACTATAAAACCAGTTTTCTTGATACTTAACCAGTTTACTCAGTACTTAGTCTTCCGCTGTTATATGTTACATGCTTAACCTATTTCATGCTATATTGTACATCCGTGCACTGAGCGTCTTGCTCAGCCGTTTTCCTTTTCATGTTCCCAAAACGGCAGGTACTCAGGGACGCTCGTAGATCTCAAACGTAGGTGCATATGGACTGGAAGCTTTACTGTCTTTCTTTACTTTATGCATTTCCTTTACTTTGATACAGTTGCTATGGACATTGTTTCGTCCTTTCCTTTTACAGTATTTATGTTTGTGTGTGATGAGCTTTACTTTGGGGTTACCGATGTTTGATTCCGGTATTTCCCTTTTATGGTTGAATAATGCTTAGACATTTATCCTTGTATGCTTTGATGACACGCCATGATTATGCGTAATATTCCATTTCCAAAATGGGGTGTTACAATTATGGTATCAGAGCCAAGGCTTCGACCTGTAGGCTCTCAAATATGACCTGTGATTAGTGGGTAGTCACTACGGTCTTCCTAGAACTGACAGTTGTTTTCATGCATTCATCATTTTTAAGCATACATATACATGTCATTGTTACAGGGTTTTTGACTAAGTAATGATTGGTACAGGACTGGCCCTATTTAGTCGCATGTGCTTTTATCGAAACTTTTAGATTTGGGACCGACCCATAGGCGTCCCCTCGATATGTCTTTTATTTTGAGTGAACTGACCGGAGGCGTTCACTCTCGAGCATCAAAGTTTTCATAAAAATGCATCATGCATTCGTACAAAGATTTTCTTGCATAAAATTTTTCTCGTGAAATTTTTTTTGGCATAAATTTTTTTTATATTTTATGTTGAACTGTTAATCATATGTTTTATGTTATACTGTCAGATGGTTCTCACACGCGAGCAAGAGCAGCTCAATGCTGCAATTCAGGCTGCCATGCAAGCCTTACTTCCTCAACTGAGGAATGACATTCGTGCTGAAGTCCAAGCTGCCAATAATCAGCAGCCGCAGAATCAGGCACCTCCTCCTCCTCCTCCCCCAGTGACACTAGCGGTATGGTTGGAAAGATTTAACAAGCTCCGTCCTAGAGCTTTTGAAAAGACTGATAGCCCCAGCGATGCTGAAAGCTGGCTGACTCACATTGAGAAAATCTTCAATGCTATGGGATGTGACCCCGCCTTCAAGGCAAGATTGGCATGCTACAGGTTTGAAGGCGATGTACTCAACTGGTGGCTAGCTTTGACGCAGTCAGAAGGAGGTGATGAATGGGTCGCTGGTTTGACATGGGCCCAATTCAAGGAGAGAGTGATGGAACAGTTCTTTCCTAAGGCAGAGCAGGACAAACTCAAGCGTGAATACCACGGGATACGTCAGAGACAGGGCGAGAATAGCAACGAATTCATGCAGCGCTTTCTTCGCCTAGCTGGTTTTCTAGGAGCAGCGGCTGGTACTCCTGAGGAGCAGGCACACCATTTTAGGTGGGCACTTCGCACCTCGGTCGCGAACAATCTGGTATGTGCTACGTTCAATACAGTAGCACAAGTGGCCGACGCAGCAAGAAAGCTTGAGATGTTGCAGGAACGCGATGAGTTCGGGGAAGCTGAAAGACCCGACAAGAGGTAAAACATTTCATGTTCTAGCGTTAACCAGACCGCATCCTATCGTTATATGTTCTATAATCATCTCTTAAACTGTATCTTCCAGGCAGAAAACTGGGGACCGGTCTCAGCCGGCTACTCAGCAGCAGCCCAATCAGCCCAAAGGAAACGGTCACTCTAACGACCGTTCTGTTGTGGAAAGGCGCAACGGTAATGATAATTACCGTAACAATGCGGGACACTCCAACAACAGCAGGTCCTACTATCTATGCATCTTTTTATGATTTCATGTTATGTCTCTCATGCTGACACAATATTAATCTCTACCAGGAACCACGGTAACGGAAGGGACCAGAACCACAGGGGTTCTCAGCCTAACCGTTCAGCTAACACTGGTAAACATCTTATGACGCTTACGTCCTATACTCGTGCATATACCTTATTCTTAACACGTTTTGTCATCAGCAGGCCCTCAGCAAGCAAGGACTCCTGCTGGAGGATTCACTCATCCTCTTTGCAGCACTTGCCATCGCAGACACCCTGGCCCATGTCGTCGTGATTCCGACGCTTGCTACAAGTGCGGCCTCCCTGGCCATCGTATGAGAGATTGCCGTAAGGGTGAAATGGAGGGTACTTCGGGTCATGCTGATACTAAACCGCCTCCTACCACTGGGCGTGTCTACACGACATCGCGCGATCAGGCAAACAAATCTACAGGTACCATTACTGGAATTTTGTATATGTACGGCCAGGCTGCATGTGTTCTTTTCGACACGGGTGCCACTCATTCAGTTGTTTCCACTACTTATGCTAAGAACATCAGGACACTTCCCTTGCCATTAGAAAATAAGCTTACCATTTCCACGCCTCTGAGGGACTCTGTATTAATAACTCATGTATACAAGAGTCTTCCTCTGGAGTTTGACGATAAAGTTCGTGCAGTAGATGCACTTCCTCTAGACATGATTGAGTTCGATATGATTCTTGGCATGGACTGGCTATCTAGGCACCATGCTACCATAGACTGCCACTCATATCGGGTGATCTTCGGCGACATTAATGCACCAGAGTACATCCATAACGGGTTCATACCCGGACGGTCTGTACAAGTCATATCTACCTTGCAAGCACGTGCATTACTGTCACATGGCTGCGAAGGTTATCTCGCTACGGTTCATGACATGGATGCTGAATCCCCATCGATTCAGGATCAATCAGTAGTTTCGGAATTTCAAGACGTCTTCCCAGATGAACTTCCAGGCATACCACCTGCAAGAGAAGTGGAGTTCAACATCGACCTTGTTCCAGGAGCTGAGCCAATCTCTAAGGCTCCGTATCGTATGGCTCCCATAGAGCTAAAAGAACTGAAGGACCAACTGCAGGAACTTCTTGAACGAGGGTTCATTAGACCAAGCGCATCTCCATGGGGCGCACCGGTCTTGTTTGTTAAGAAGAAGGACGGCAGCATGCGACTTTGCATTGACTACCGTGAACTTAATAAGATTACCATCCGCAATAGATATCCACTGCCACGTATAGACGATCTGTTTGACCAACTTCAAGGAGCCAAACATTTCTCAAAGATTGATCTAAGGTCAGGCTACCATCAGCTAAAGGTTAAAGAGCAGGATATTGCCAAGACTGCTTTTCGTACCCGCTATGGCCATTATGAGTTCGTGGTCATGCCATTCGGCCTGACTAACGCTCCAGCAGTATTCATGGATCTGATGAACAGAATCTTCCATGAATTCCTTGATAAATTTGTCATTGTATTCATCGATGACATCTTGATATTCTCAAAGTCCACGGAGGAACACGAAGATCATCTCCGTACTGTACTACAGATTCTTCGTCAGAAGCAGCTGTATGCGAAATTCTCCAAGTGTGAGTTCTGGTTAAACAAGGTGGCATTCTTAGGTCACATTGTATCAGCAGAAGGGATCACTATGGACCCAACGAAGGTTAAGGCTATCACTAAATGGCCAAGACCAACATCAGCGACAGAAGTCCGCAGTTTCTTAGGCTTAGCTGGATATTATCGAAGATTCGTGGAGAACTTTTCCCGCCTGGCATTGCCTCTCACCAAACTGATGCGAAAAGGAGAGAAATTCGTCTGGACGGAAGATCGAGAGAAGAGCTTCGAAGACCTAAAGCAGAAGTTAGTATCTGCACCTATTCTTACTCTCCCATCTGGTACAGGTGGATTTCAGATCTATAGCGATGCATCGGGGAAGGGACTGGGCTGTGTTCTCATACAACATGGGAAAGTGATCGCGTATGCTTCACGGCAGCTCAAGCCCTATGAAGAAAACTACCCTACGCATGACCTGGAACTTGCTGCAGTGGTGTTCGCATTGAAGATATGGAGGCATTACTTATACGGAGAATCATGCGACATTTTCACGGATCACAAGAGCTTGAAGTATATCTTCACACAGCGAGAATTGAACATGAGACAAAGGAGATGGTTGGAACTGTTGAAGGATTATGATATTAACCTACAGTATCATCCCGGGAAAGCTAATGTAGTAGCAGATGCACTCAGCAGAAAGTCCGGAATGATAAACGGCATTGAGATCAAGGAACAAAACATAAGGGACTTGGAGCGGCTTGACATCGAAATCATGGTACGTGGGCAGCACGGATACTGGGCGAATCTTAGAGTAGAACCTGAATTACTGACTAGGATCAAGGAAGCGCAGAAGGATGATGGAGAGATTTGGGCAATAATTCAGAATTTGGAGAAGCAGACAGAATTCCGAATGGACGCAGACGGTATCATTTGGCAGGGCACGAGACTTTGTGTTCCTGACAATCCAGAACTCCGGGAAGCATTGTTAGCTGAAGCTCACAGCTCCCCATTTTCTATACATCCTGGGTCGACAAAAATGTACCATGACATCAGACAGCACTTTTGGTGGAGTGGTATGAAACAGGATGTAGCCACGCATGTCTCCAAATGTCTTACCTGCCAGCAGGTTAAGATTGAACATCAGCGATCTGGCGGTCTCCTTCAACCGTTGGATATTCCAGAGTGGAAGTGGGACAAAATCACCATGGATTTTGTTACCGGTCTTCCGCCTACCAAGAAGAAGCACGATGTTATTTGGGTCATTGTTGATCGACTCACCAAATCAGCTCATTTCTTACCGATACGCAAGGAAGATCCGGTAAGTAAACTCGCAGATACTTACAGAAGGGAGATCATGAGACTCCACGGCACTCCCTCCAGCATCGTCTCAGACAGAGATCCTCGTTTCACGTCGCGATTCTGGAAAGGTCTGCAAAAAGCTTGGGGTACACAACTTAAGCTGAGCACAGCCTTTCATCCTCAAACGGACGGACAATCGGAGCGAACAATTCAGACATTGGAAGATATGTTAAGGTCGTGTGCGTTGGAATGGACAGGTGATTGGGACGATTACATCTGTTTAGTCGAGTTTGCATACAACAACAGCTGGCACGCAAGTATCAAATGTGCTCCTTTTGAAATGTTGTATGGCAGAAAGTGTCGCACTCCAACTTGCTGGGATCAAGTGGGAGAGCGAACACTCGAAGGACCAGAGATTATAGAAATGACCAATGAGAAGATTGAGGTAGCTAAACAGAAGCTGCAGGAAGCACGATCACGTCAGAAGAGTTACGTCGATAAGCATCGTAGGGACATACATTTTAATGTGGGAGATCACGTCTTCCTCAAGGTTTCGCCGGCACGTGGTGTTAAACGCTTCGGGATCAAAGGAAAACTCAGTCCTCGGTTCATCGGACCATTTGATATCGTTGAACGAATCGGCGAAGTATCTTACCGATTGGCGTTACCTCCTCAGCTTTCGCACGTGCATAACGTGTTTCATGTGTCCTTACTCAGAGGGTACAATTATCATCCCCTTCACATGGTTCAGTATCCACTGGAACAGATACGTGAAGATCTCACTTTTATAGAAGAACCCGAACGAGTACTCGACAGGCAAGAACGAGTCATGAGAAGGAAGACGATTCCATTCGTCAAAATCCTTTGGAGGGACCATACCGAGCGGGAAGCCACTTGGGAAACAGAGGAGTCTATCCGGGCTTCTTACCCTCACTTCATATTTTGAGTTCGGGTATGTCACTTCTTTTCAGCTTACTTTATCTATAATTTGGGGACGAATTATTCTTTTTAGGGGGGAAGAATTGTAAAACCCGCATGCTTTTACCATGAATAGTGCCCTTAAGATCGTACGTCCTAGATTAAAACTTACCTCAGTTAGTATTGATCACATTCATGTGCTAATAATCAAGCAAGTGCATACGTGTATGACATGACAAGTATCGATTACGTACGAACTCATGATAAACAGTTAATAATATATCACGTGAACATAATTAATTCATGATCACCATTTAAAATACTAACTAGAATAATTACGTAAATACTTATAATATAATTACGAGCGTTAAGTTTACGATAAACGACACGTTAGATTAAACAGAAACACTTTAAACACGAGCACGTTTAACCACGAACGAACACGAAACATCGGGACACGAGAAAGGTACGGGTACCCCATGTGGGGCCCCCATACCCACGGCACACATACAAGAAATGGGCCTAGCCCATGGACTTTACAAGTAAAGGGGGGTAAAGAGTTAAACATGTTTTCACTTTTCACTTTCAAGAAAATAAACAAAAAACCCTAAAAGAGTTTTTCTCCTCTCCTTTTTCTCCTCTTTGTGCCGCCACCTAAACACCACCATTGGAGGGTGTTTGTTTGATTTTGATCTTAAAAACAAGTGTTAGAATCCGTGTTTGTTCATCCTTTTTCCAAGCTACATAGTGGTATACCTTTCTAACCCTTCTTTTTAATTCCTTTTAATTCTTTTAATCTTTGATTATTTTCATGAACATGTTATTATTTTTCTTATTAAAACAAGGTAATTAATCATTGATCTAACATGTTTTGGTATTAATTAAAATCAAGGAATGATTTAAAGGGGTGTTTGTTTCTAGCCGCCTAGCAAAACAAACCCGAGGGGGGTTTGGTTTGCTATTGCCGCCACCACCAAGACCACTTTTGGTCTTGGTTGGCTCATGTGGGACCCACGGCAGCAAGGAGACACGTGTGCCCCGGGTTTGGCCCGGGGTACGGTGTCGAATTCATGCCTGATTCATGGTTCGTTGGTTAAATCATGATTCATGCTACATGTTAATTTTTATGAATTATGAACTTAGGATATAATTAATTAATAACATGAAATATTAATTAAATCATGACTTAGGTTATTTTAATTATTAGTTTATCATGACATTAATTTAACCTAAGTATTTTATGTTATAAGTTATAATTAATTAATTATTAAAACATGCCTATAATTAATTAATTTAGACATGACTTAGGTTATATTATTATAAATAATAATACACATTTTAACCTAAGTATTTTCATTTCATTTTAATTAAAACATGTTATACTTTAATTAAAATGCTTAACCTATAGTTTAATTAAAATACATGAAATAATAATTAAACTATATACTATATCATATGACTTAAGAAATAAGCTTATAACACTTAGACTTATAAGTTAGCTTATGTAATCAGCTTAATTCTAATTATGGAAACTTCTATTTATAGAAACTTAATTAAATAAGGCAACTAATCTAATTATGGAAACCTTCTATATATGGAAATCAATCTATTTTAGGCAGCTAATCTAATCATGGAAACCTTCTATATATGGAAACTTATTTAATTAAGGCAGCTGATCTATTTTTGGAAACTTTCTATTTTTAGAAACTAATCTATTTTAAGCAGTAAATTCTATTTTAGGAAACTTTCTATTTTTGGAAACTTTCTATTTTTGGAAACTTTCTATTTTTGGAAACTTTCTATTTTTGGTAACTTTCTATTTTTGGAAACTTTCTATTTTTGGAAACTTTCTATTTTTGGAAACTTTCTATTTTTGGAAACCTGCTATTTTTGGAAAGTTACTTATTATTACACAGTAAGTATGATAATACATGAAACACCAGTAATACTTAATCAGATTAATCAGAATACAAGATAAACACAGTTTAAGGCTTTAAACAGTGAACCATGACCTAAAACATACCAAATCAGCTTTAATGAGACACAAAACCCAGTACGTAATCAGCGAATCGATACTTATACACGTGTGTATTCATGTAGCGTTAGTGATCCAGAAGTAGGAGTCTTTCTTCCGTTCATTCACTGGACTTGAGGTACGGATTCCCGTCCTTTCAGTATGGACATTCTTTCCTTATTAGGATTTCCCCGTATGCAGCCAACTGTTTTCCCCAGTATTTGTTTTATTGTTTTGAACTGCTTATGTTTAATTAGCATAATCTATAGCCATATACAAGCATGACCAGTTTCACCTAGTTATGGAGGTACCATAACCATAGCATTGGAGGCACCGATGTTATGACTTCCCCACGGCGGAGTGATTGCTCGTGGCGTCCCTTTTCAGTTTGGCCATATTATTATATCAGGTGGGGCGTATGGGTGCATCCTAGTTACATGTTTTATTCAGTTTATCATGGTGAATGTGGTGTGTGCCTTGCACCCTTCACAAGGAGTTGATCCCTCCTACCCAAATCAGTATATTGATTAGAGGCATCCCCTCTAATCAGCATGATGAGGTCACCCCTCCAAGTATTCATGCACGTGACCTTTTCATGACCTATATGAGCTATGGTATATATATGTTAAAACAGTTTTCACAAGATAAACATAAGGCTTTTCAAACTATAAAACCAGTTTTCTTGATACTTAACCAGTTTACTCAGTACTTAGTCTTCCGCTGTTATATGTTACATGCTTAACCTATTTCATGCTATATTGTACATCCGTGCACTGAGCGTCTTGCTCAGCCGTTTTCCTTTTCATGTTCCCAAAACGGCAGGTACTCAGGGACGCTCGTAGATCTCAAACGTAGGTGCATATGGACTGGAAGCTTTACTGTCTTTCTTTACTTTATGCATTTCCTTTACTTTGATACAGTTGCTATGGACATTGTTTCGTCCTTTCCTTTTACAGTATTTATGTTTGTGTGTGATGAGCTTTACTTTGGGGTTACCGATGTTTGATTCCGGTATTTCCCTTTTATGGTTGAATAATGCTTAGACATTTATCCTTGTATGCTTTGATGACACGCCATGATTATGCGTAATATTCCATTTCCAAAATGGGGTGTTACATATGTAGCATTAGTGATACCGATGTAGGACTCTCTTCCGTTCGTCTTCTTCGTTCACTGGACATAAGGTACGGATTCTCCGTCCTTTCAGTATGGACATTCTTCCTTATTAGGATTTCCCGTATGCAGCCACTGTTTTCCCCAGTATATGTTTTATATGTTTTTGAATTGCTTATGTTTAAATTAGAATACCTGAATCCATATACATGCATGACCAGTTTCACCTAGTTATGGAGGTACCATAACCATAACACTGGAGGCACCATTGTTATGACTTCACCACGGCGGAGTGATAGCTCGTGGCGTCCCTTTTAGCTTTTGGCCATATTATTATTATCAGGTGAGGCGTATGGGTGCATCCTAGTTATATGTTTTCAGCAGATTACTCAGTGTGAATGTGGTGTGTGCCTTGCATCCTTCACAAGGAGCTGATCCCTCCTACCCAAAACCAGTATATTAAATTAGAGGCATCCCCTCTAATTTGCATGACGATGTCACCCCTCCGAGTATTCATGCACGTTGATATTTCATGACGTATATTGGCTAATGGTAAATATGTTAAACAGTTTTTACAAGATAAACATAAGGCTTTTCAAACTGTAAAACCAGTTTTACTAAGATATAACCAGGTTATACAGGACTTAGTCTTTTTCCGCTGCTTCATGTTTATATGCTTATACTATTTATGCTATACTTGTATATCCGTGCACTGAGCGTATTGCTCAGCCGTTTTCCTTTTCATGTTCCCAAAACGACAGGTACTCAGGGACGTTCGTAGACTTTAAGCGTACGTGCATATGGATTGGAAGCTTTCTAGCCTTCTTTACTTTATGAATTTATCTATACTTTGATACTCATTTCCATGGACATTGTTAAGTCCTTTTATTTAAAGTACTTATGTTTGTGTGTGATGAGTTCTACTTTTGGGATACCAATGTTTGATTCGGTATTTCCTTTATGGTCATGTAATGTTTAGACATTTATCCTTGTATGCTTTTATGACACGCCATAATCACGCGTGACATTCCATTTATCAAAATGAGGTGTTACAATTATGGTATCAGAGCCAAGGCTTCAACCTGTAGGCTCTCAAAACATGACCTGTGATTAGTGGGTAGTCACTATGGTCTTCCTAGAACTAACGGTCGGTTTTCATGCATTCATCATTTTCATGCATACATATATATGTCATTGTCGCAGGTTTATGACTAAGTAATGGTTGGTACAGGACTGACCTTATTTAGTCACATGTGTTTTATCGAAACTTTTAAATTTGGGACCGACCCATAGGCGTCTCCTCGCCATGTCTTTTGTTTTGAGTGAACTGACCATAGGCGTTCACTCTCGCGCATACAAAAGTTTTCATAAAACTGCATCATGCATTCATGAACAAATTTCCTACATAAAAATTTTCTCATGATTTATTGGTATAAATTTTTTTTATGTATATAGTTTATGTTTTACTTAGTTTAATCATATATTTTATGTTATACTGTCAGATGGTTCTTACACGCGAGCAGGAATAACTCAATGCAGCAATCCAAGCTGCAATGCAAGCTATGCTTCCTCAGCTGAGGAACGAAATCAGGGCTGAGGTTCAGGCTGCCAACAATCAGCAGCATCACCCAGTACCTCCTCCTCCTCCAGCAACATTGGCCACATGGCTGGAGAGATTCAACAAGCTCCGTCCTCGAGCTTTCGAGAGAACAGATAGCCCCAGTGTTGCTGAAAGCTGGTTGGCTCGCATTAAGAAGATCTTCGATGCTATGGGTTGTGACCCCGTATTAAAGTCGAGGTTGGCATGCTATCGGTTCGAAGGTAATGTTTTAGCATGGTGGATAGCACTAAAGCAGTCTGAGGGAGGTGATGATTGGGTGGCTGGTTTGACATGGGCTTAGTTCAAGGATAGAGTGATGGAGCAGTTCTTTCCCAAGGCTGAGCAAGACAAGCTGAAAAGGAAGTACCATGGGATCCGACAGAGAGCTGGGGATAATAGCAACGAGTTCATGCAACGCTTTCTTCGCTTAGCTGGTTTCCTTGGTGCAGCAGCAGGTACTCCTGAAGAGCAAGCACACCACTTCAGGTGGGCTCTTCGTACATCGGTCGCCAACAACTTGGTGTGTGCTACGTTCAACACGGTAACACAAGTGGCCGATGCAGCACGTAAGCTGGAGATGCTGCAGAAGAGAGATGAGTTCGGGGAAGCAGAGAGACCCGATAAGAGGTAAACATTCGTATTCAAGCGGTGACCAATCCATATTCTTTCAGTATATGTTAATATTTCATCTCTTTAAATTGTATCTTCTAGGCAGAAGAATGGGGACTGGTCTCAGCCGGCTACTTAGCAGCAGCCTAATCAGCCCAAGGGAAACGGTCAGACTAACGACCATTCTGCTACAAATAGGTGTGGTGGTAATGATAATTACCGTAACAACACTGGACACTCCAACAGCAGCAGGTCCTTGTACTTACGCATTTTCTTATGATTTCATGTTATGATTCTTAATTCTGACATATTAGCAAATATTCTACCAGGAATCATGGTAACGATAGGGACCGGAACCAGAGAGGTTCACATCCTAACCGTCTAGCTGTCACTGGTATTCAATCTTACGATTATCTGCATTGTCCTTTGTACCCTATTATCATGTCTCATGTATAATGTTTTTATCAGGTTCTCAGCCAGTCAGGACACCTGCTGGAGGATATACTCATCCTCTTTGCTCTACTTGCCACCGTAGGCACCCAGGTCCATATCGCCGTGACAGTGACGCATGCTTCAAGTGTGGTCTTCCTGGCCATCGCATAAAGGACTGCCGCAAGGGCGAGATGGAGGGCACATCGGGACATGCTGATACCAAGCCTCCTCCTACTACTGGACGCGTTTACACGACATCTCGCGATCAGGACAACAAGTCTACAGGTACCATCACTGGAATCTTGTATATGTATGGTCAAGTTGCATGTGTTCTGTTTGATACGGGTGCTACTCACTCGGTCATTTCTACTGCTTATGCCAAGAATGTTAGGATACTCCCCATGCCACTAGAGAATATACTGAGTATTTCCACGCCATTGAGAGACTCTGTACGAATAACCCATGTGTACAAGAGTCTTCCCCTAGAGTTTGACGACAAGGTTCGTCCTGTTGACGCACTTCCGCTGGACATGAATAACTTTGACATGATTTTGGGCATGGATTGGCTATCCAAGCATCATGCTACCATAGACTGCCATTCATATCGAGTTATCTTCGGTGATGTTAATGGGCCATAGTACATTCAAAATGGGTTCGTACCCGACAGGTCTGTACAAAGCATATCAACCCTGCAAGCACGTGCACTACTTTCACATGGTTGCGAGGGCTATCTAGCTACTGTTCATGACATGCATGCTGAATCCCCATCAATTCAGGATCAGCCGATAGTGTCAAATTTCCAGATGTATTTCCAGAAGAACTTCCGGGCATACCACCTGTACGTGAAGTAGAATTTAATATCGAGCTCATCCCAGGAGCTAAGCCGATTTCCAAGGCTCCTTATCGAATGGCTCCTATAGAGTTAAAGGAGCTGAAGGATCAATTGCAAGAACTTCTGGAACGAGGCTTTATTCGACCGAGCGCATCTCCATGGGGCGCACCGGTCTTATTCGTTAAGAAGAAGGACGGCAGTATGCGTCTTTGCATAGACTATCGCGAGCTCAGCAAGATTACCAACAGGAATAGGTATCTACTACCACGTATAGACGATCTGTTTGACCAACTCCAAGGGGCCAAACATTTCTCTAAGATTTATCTAAGGTCAGGCTATCATCAGCTACGGGTTAAGGAGCAGGACATCGCCAAGACTGCTTTACGTACACGTTATGGCCACTACGAATTTGTAGTCATGCCATTTGGCCTTACTAATGCTCCAGCAGTGTTCATGGATTTGATGAACAGAATCTTCCATGAATTTGTGGACAAGTTCGTCATTGTCTTCATCGATGACATCCTGATTTTCTCTAAGTCCAAGGAGGAACACGAAGACCATGTTAGTACAGTACTACAGATTCTTTGCCAGAAGCAGCTGTATGCTAAATTCTCCAAGTGTGAGTTCTGGTTAGACAAGGTGGCATTCTAAGGTCATATTGTATCAGCAGAAGGAATCACTATGGATCCAGCGAAGGTTGAGGCTATTACTAAGTGGCCGAGGCCGACATCAGCGACTGAAGTCCGCAGTTTCCTAGGCTTAGCTGGTTATTACCGTAGGTTCGTGGAGAACATTTCCCGCTTAGCACTACCATTGACCAAACTGATGCGGAAAAGGGAGAAATCCATCTGGACTGAAGAACGAGAGAAGAGCTTTGAAGACCTGAAGCAGAAGTTAGTATATGCACCTATTCTTACTCTCCCATCTGGTACGGGTGGATTTCAAATCTACAGTGATGCATCGGGGAAGGGACTTGGCTGTGTTCTCATGCAACATGGGAAAGTGATCGCGTACGCTTCACGACAGCTTAAGCCTTATGAGGAAAATTACCCTACGCATGACTTGGAACTTGCAGCAGTCGTGGTTCATTGAAGATATGGAGGCACTACTTGTATGGAGAATCATGTGATATTTTCACGGACCACAAGAGCTTGAAGTATATCTTCACTCAACGTGAATTGAACATGAGACAGGGGAGATAGTTAGAGCTGTTGAAGGATTATGACATTAATCTGCAGTATCATCTCGGCAAGGCGAATGTAGTGGCAGATGCACTTAGCAGAAAGTCCAGAATGATCAACGGCATTGAGATTGAGGAGGAAATCATAAGAGACTTGGAGCGACTAGACATAGAGATCATGGTACGTGGACAGCACGGTTACTGGGATAATCTTAGAGTAGAACCCGAGTTACTCTCAAAGATCAAGGAAGCTCAGAAAGATGATGGAGAAATCTGGGCGATAATTCAGAATTTGGAGAAGCAGACAGAATTTCGAGTAGATGCAGATGGTATCTTATGGCAGGGCACGAGACTTTGTGTTCCTGATGATCTAGAACTCCGGGAAGCCTTGTTAGATGAGGCTCATAGCTCCCCATTCTCTATACATCCTGGTTCGACCAAGATGTACCATGACATCAAGCAGTACTTTTGGTGGAGTGGTATGAAACAAGATGTTGCTACTTACGTCACCAAATGTCTTACCTGCCAGCAGGTAAAGATCGAGCATCAGCGATCTGGCGGTCTTCTTCAACCGTTAGATATTCCAGAGTGGAAGTGGGACAAAATCACCATGGATTTTGTTACTGGTCTTCCGCCAACCAAAAGGAAGCACGATGCTATTAGGGTTATCGTTGATCGACTTACCAAATCAGCTCATTTCTTACCGATTCGTAAGGAAGATTCGGTCAGTAAACTCACCGATACTTATAGAAGGGAGATCATGAGACTTCACGGTGCTCCATCCAGTATCGTCTCAGACAGAGATCCTCGATTCACTTCGTGATTCTGGAGAAGTCTGCAGAAAGCTTGGGGTACACAACCTAAGCTTAGCACGGCTTTTCATCCTCAAACAGACGGGCAGTCAGAGCGAACGATTCAGACATTGGAAGACATGTTGAGGTCATGTGCGTTGGAATGGACGGGTGATTGGGACGATTATATATGTTTGGTGGAGTTTGCATACAACAACAGTTGGCACGCAAGTATCAAGTGTGCTCCTTTCGAGATGTTGTATGGCAGAAAATGTCGCGCCCCAATCTGCTGGGATCAGGTTGGTGAGCGAACACTTGAAGGACCAGAAATCATAGAGCTGACTAATGAGAAGGTCACAGTAGCTACGCAGAAACTAAAAGAAGCACGGTCACGTCAGAAGAGTTACGCAGACAAGCATCGTAGGGACTTACATTTTAGTGTAGGAGATCACGTTTTTCTTAAGGTTTCACCGGCACGTAGTGTTAGACGTTTTGGAATAAAAGGGAAGCTCAGTCCTCGATATATCGGACCGTTTGATGTAATTGAGCGAGTCGGTGAAGTATCTTACCGTTTAGCGTTACCTCCGCAGCTTTCTCATGTTTACAATGTTTTCCATGTGTCCTTACTCAGAGGGTACCAGTATCATTCCCTTCACATGGTTCAGTATCCACTAGAACAGATTCGTGAAGATCTCACTTTCATAGAAGAACCCGAACGAGTTCTTGACAGACAAGAACAAGTCATGAGAAGGAAGACGATTCCATTCATCAAAATCCTTTGGAGGGATCATACCGAGCGGGAAGCCACTTGGGAATCAGAGGAGTCTATCCGGGCTTCTTACCCTCATTTCATATTTTGAATTCGGGTATGTTCTTCTTTTCCAGTTTACTTTATCTATAATTCAGGGACGAATTATTCTTTTTAGGGGGGAAGAGTTGTAAAACCCGCATGCTTTTACCATGAATAGTACCCTTACGATAGTACGTACATGATTAGAACTTTCCTTTTATAGTACGTTTACGTTTCATGAACAAGAATTACAAGTATTACGTACGTGTTATAACACGATAAGTATTTATTACGTATTAACACACGATAATTATTTCAATAATAATTATAATCACGAACATACGAACATGAAATCATGAACGTAAATTAATCACGAGCTTAATATTACGTATGTATGTATGTATATTTATTACGATCACGAATAAATATATTAAGTCACGATCGATAACTAATTAAATCACATAAATTACGAACACGAGAACACACTTATATTTTAGTCATGAGAAATGTACGGGTTACCCTTATGTGGGCCCCATACCCGTGGCTACAACAAAGAAACATGGGCCAAGCCCATGCAAATTTACTAAACAAGGGAAAAAGGGAAAAACATGTTTCATAATCACAAAATTTAGAAAACAAGAAAAACCCTAGTTCTTCCTTTTGGTTCTCTTTGGCGTCGGGTATAAGAACACCAAGAGGGGTGTTCGGTTTGATTTTGGTGCTAGATTTATTGCAAGGATTGTTGTGTGTTCACCCTTCTTGATTTTACGTGATCGGTATAAACCCTAATCTCTTTTATTTTATGTTTTTGATTTTCTAATCACATAAAATCATGAATGTTTTTAATAACTAATTAAAAAACAAGATATAAACATGTTATTAAATCATGGGGTTTAAATCAATTTACGGTTAAGGGGTGTTTGTTTGTTGTGGCTGACGCCTAACCGAGCCCCAAGGGGGTCTCGGCTTGGCTTACTTCGCACCACCGAGATCATATGATCTCGGTTTGGTGGTGGTGATGTCACGGCAGCAGCAAGGAAGGGAAAACCCCGACTTAGGTCGGGGTATGGTGGTGTTTTTGGGTCCGGTTCATGGGTTTTAAACACGGTTCCGGTTCACACATGTTTTGAATAAAACACGGTCCGGTTCATGAGTTATTTTTACAAGGTTTAATATTTTTTACAGGTATATTTTTACAAGACTTAAATTAAATTAATTAAAAACATGAACATGATTAATTTAATTTGCATGACTTAGGTTATTAAATTTATTATTTATACATGAATTTTAACATAAGTATTTATCATTTAATTAGATTATATAATTAATTAATTATTGAAACCATGACTTATAATTAATTAATTTACATGACTTAGATTATATTATTAATAGATAATAATACATGTTTTAACCTAAGTATTTATTTTACTTTTATTTAATTAAATCATGTTATATTTAATTAAATACTTTAACCTATAGTTTATTTAATTTATATGAAATAATTAATAAACTATACTATATAATAACATGACTTAGAATATTAATCAGTAAACACTTAAGCTTATATAATTAGCTTAATTATCCAGCTTATATCTAATTATGGAAACTTTCTATTTTTAGAAACTTATTTATTTAAGGCAGCTAATCTATTTATGGAAACTTTCTATTTTTAGAAACCTATCTATTTTAAGCAGTAATTCTGATTTTGGAAACTTTCTATTTTTGGAAACTTTCTATTTTTAGAAACTTTCTATTTTTGGAAAATTTCTATTTTTGAAAACTTTCTATTTTTGGAAACTTTCTATTTTAGGAAACTTGCTATTTTTAGAAAGTTACTTATTATTACACAACAAGTATAATAATACATGGAATACAAGTATTACTTAACCAGAATAGACAGAATATATGATAAACACAGTATAAAGCTTAAATAAGTAAAACATGACATGAACATATAAAACAAGCTAAGACATGATATAAAACCAGTTACGTACTCAGTAATCAGATACTTATACACGTATGTATTTATGTAGCATTAGTGATACCGAAGTAGGACTCTCTTCCGCTCGTCTTTTTCGTTCATTAGACATAAGGTACGGATTCTTCGTCCTTTCAGTATGGACATTCTTCCTTATTAGGATTTCCTGTATGCAGCCAACTGTTTTCTCTAGTATATGTTTTATATGTTTTTGAATTGCTTATGTTTAAATTAGAATACCTGAAGCCATATACATGCATGACCAGTTTCACCTAGTTATGGAGGTACCATAACCATAACACTGGAGGCACCAGTGTTATGACTTCACCACGGCGGAGTGATAGCTCGTGGCGTCCCTTTCAGCTTTTGGCCATATTATTATTATCAGGTGGGGCGTATGGGTGCATCCAAGTTACATGTTTTCAGCAAATTACTCAGTGTGAATGTGGTGTGTGCCTTGCATCCTTCACAAGGAGCTGACCCCTCCTACCCAAAACCAGTATATTAAATTAGAGGCATCCCCTCTAATTTGCATGACGAGGTCACCCTTCCAAGTATTCATGCACGTTGATATTTCATGACCTATATTGGCTAATGGTAAATATGTTAAACAGTTTTTACAAGATAAACATAAGGCTTTTCAAACTGTAAAACCAGTTTTACTAAGATATAACCAGGTTATACAGGACTTAGTCTTTTTCCGCTGCTTTATGTTTATATGCTTATACTATTCATGCTATACTTGTATATTCGTGCACTGAGCGTATTGCTCAGCCGTTTTCCTTTTCATGTTCCCAAAACGGCAGGTACTCAGGGACGCTCGTAGACTTTAAGCGTACGTGCATATGGATTGGAAGCTTTCTAGCCTTCTTTACTTATGCATTTATTTATACTTTGATACTCAATTCCTTGGAAATTCTTTAGTCCTTTCATTTACAGTACTTATGTTTGTGTGTGATGAGTTCTACTTTTGGGATACCGATGTTTGATTCCGGTATTTCCTTTATGGTCATGTAATGTTTAGACATTTATCCTTGTATGCTTTGATGACACGCCATAATCACGCGTGACATTCCATTTATCAAAATGGGGTGTTACACATGTATTCTTAATTAACGTATTACGTGTTTCATGTGTTATTATACTTGATTGTTTCATAAACAGTAGCTTTCTAAAAAAATAGCAGGTTTATATATATAGAAACTTTCCAAAAATAGCAGGTTTCCATATATAGCAACTTTACAAAAATAGTAAGTTTCCATAAATAGTAAGTTTACAAAAATAGTAAGTTTCCATAGATGGCAAGTTTCCAGAAATAGAAAGTTTCCATAAATAGTATGTATCCATAAATAGTAATAAGCTTGTTTAATAAGCTTATGATATAAGCTAAAGCTTAATGAGCATATTTTATAAGTCATGATTAATTAATATCATAATACAGTAAAGTTTATTTAATAAATAATATAACATGTCATAATCTTATAGTTAATTATTAAGTAATATTATAACATGGATTTATAAAGTAATTATTAATTAATAATAAAGCATGGTTTATATTTTAATAAAACTTTACTATAAACTTGGTGACTGTATAATTAAGTTAAACGTAAATTACGTTAATTATACCATGGTTTAAATGTATTTATTTAATTAAGCTAAGTCCTTAATTAATTTATTAAATGTGCCATGTATAATTCCATAAATAATTACATAAAGTAATTATTATAAGTCTATGATTAATTTAATTAATTGGGACCATGGTTTATATCTTAATAATTAAATAGTTAATTATCCTAAGTCTCAAATTAATTTAGCTAAAATTCATGACCAAACACAGCCTTGTGTGTGTTTCGGTTTACCCGAGCCCAAAACAAGGTCCCACCGAGACCCCATGTCTCGGCTTCCCAATCACCACCACCACTACCACCGGGCTATGGCTCCTTGCCACCGGCCTAGCCGGGGTTGCCACTGCCCAAACCATAGCAACCGCCGCAGCCCAAGCATGCGGCTGCTTGGTTTCTTGTTACCACCGACAGCAGCCGGGTCCCCCCCTATGCGCAGCCCAGTCCCACCGAGAGTTGTGGCTCTCGGTTTGCCACTGCTCAAACCCAACGCCTTACTGTGGGGGTCGGCTGGTTGCAGCTAATCGAACAACATAACACCATCGAGACGCCTAAGTCTTGGATGACCGGCTGTAAAACCCCACCGAGACCCTTGAGGTCTCGGTTTCCGTGCAACCCCAACGAACCCGGCAATTTCCATGTTATAAAGTATGATCTTACATGTTTTCATACACTTAATTAATTGATCCATGATTAAAGAAAATAATAATAGAAGAAAATATTGAAAATAGAGATACCGAATACGTAATGATCTTGAAGAACATACACGAACAATACCCAAATACAACCAACTTGTTTTCCTCTTCCTTTTCTTTTGTGGAACTGGCGGCCAAAGGGAACAAGGGGCTAGTTTTTTTTTATTATTTTTATAAAAACTTGATAATGAATTCCCTGGGAGTTTTTTTGTTGCTAATAAAATGGTTAACGGGACGGGATTGGCCCGTCTTGTTTCTTTTCTTTTTATGGTCGGCCCAACACCCCTTTGTACATAGTTTTTCACTTTCGTGTTTATTTA
Organism: Glebionis coronaria; assembly: GCA_025667525.1. NCBI lineage: Eukaryota > Viridiplantae > Streptophyta > Magnoliopsida > Asterales > Asteraceae > Glebionis > Glebionis coronaria. The sequence continues at coordinate 23,510,863 of CM046874.1, forward strand.
TATCTCGTGTATTAATATTCGTGACGTGTGTTCATGTTTTAAACTTGAGTTAATTCTTGTCGTGCATTATTTATTATACCTAAATATTTGTGAATAATAAATAAATAATATACGTAATACTTGTATTTATTCATTAAATGTTCATGATACTTGTCATGTATTAATTAATTATAAAGTTTTAATTAATCTATGTTTTCGTGTATTTAATGCTTCATGTATTTTATTCGGGTTTTACACTTCCTTTGCTTTACTTGAAGACCAAGGAAAAAGTTCATCTCTCCCATTACACTCATCTGAAATTTATCTGTTATCAGCTTGGAAAACTCCTTGCTCATTCATGGATTAGATGATCCAAAGATGATATCATTCGCATAGACCTGAACTAGTAGAAAATCACTTCCTTAATGCTTAGTAAATAGTGTCTGATCTATTGTCCCCTCTTAAAGCCATTGTCCACAAGATATGTGGAAAAAGTACCATACCATGCTCTAGGGGCTTGATGAAGGTCATACATTGTCTTTTTCACTCTGTACACTTTATCTTGATGTTTTGAATCTTCAAATCCAAGAGGTTGCATAACATATCTTCCTCTTTAATGGTCCCATACAAGAAGGCATTCTTCACATCCATTTGATACACTATGAATCCCATGCAAGAAGCATAGGAAAGGAAAATCCTTATTGCTTCAATTCTGGCAACAGGTGCAAAAACCTCTTCATAATTAATACCTTCTTCTTGTGTGTAACCTTGAGCAACGAGTCTAGTCATGTTTCTGATCACAATACCTCTCTTAGCCTTCTTATTTCTAAGAACCTAGCGTGCTCCAACAAGTCTGACATGTTTGGGACAGTACACAAGCTCCCAAACATCTTGAATAGCAAACTGGTGAAGCTCATCATGCATTACTTCAACCCAGTTTTCATCTTTAAGAGCATAAAAAATCTTCTTAGGTTTTGTTTGTGATAGAAAATAGGCAAACAAACACTCTTGAATCCATGCATTATCATCTTTCTTGTGTATACTTGAAATAAAACCACCTTGTCTTTCTTTTGGTTTATGGTTAGTCTTGGAGTATGAATTGAGCCAATTATTTGGGAAATAGGAGGATTTTTAGTCACAGATAAGGATGAACCCCCCCCCCCAAATGAATCATTGTCATGAATGGTAGACTCCAAGTTGCCAATATCGTCTTCTTCTTGTGAATTATACCCACTGTCATCATTTAGGGCATTGTTAGTGGATGGACTGAAGCCATTACCATCATCCTTGGGTAGGGATTCAATAACAGATTCAATAATAGATTCATCAGTGGATAGAGGAGAGCTTTCAATAGGTGGATTTTTAACACTAAAACCGTCGTTAGTGGGTAGAATTGTGTTGTCAATGGCTGCAAAGCCACTGTCATCTTTGACTGTATCACCCTTTGGTTCTTCTTGTTCCTGCCTCTCCTCTATTTTCTCAACAACACATGCCTTGACATATTCTTCACTCCAAATGGGCACATCCAAGACTTTGAATGATGAGATGTGCTCTGATTCTTGTGATCATGGTGACTCTTTAGCTTGTATACATGCATGGCTAGTAGTAGAAGCTTCCAAATCAGCATGATTAGTCACATGCATATAATTCATAGATCTGGTCAATGGTTCTATATCAAACAACCAATTTGGACCAGATTTGGGATCACTAGGCTTATTCTCCAAGAAGTCAACATGAATGTTCTATGTGATAAGGTTTGTCTTCTTGTTATAAACCATATACCCTTTACTGTACACAGAGTATCCACAAAATATCCCTCATCACCTTTTGCATTAAACTTACCTAGGTTTTCACTGGTGTTCATAATCAAAACATGACAACCAAAGGGTCTAAAGAAGTCTATCACAGGCTTTCTATTCCAAAATAGCTCATAAGGGGTTTTGTTGTGAGACTTGTTGATTAGTGCTCTATTCTGAACATAGCAAGCTGTACTTACAGCCTCAACCCAAAAAGCAATGGGTAACATATCATCTGCTAACATGGTCCTAGCTGCTTCAAGTAAGGTCTTATTTCTTCTTTCAACTACACCATTTTGCTGTGGAGTTCTGGTTGTGCTAAAATCCCTAGTACTTCCTTTCTTGACACAAAAGGCATCTAAAACCTTGTTTCTAAACTCACCACCATTATCACTCCTAATGATATTCACTTCATTCCCTGTTTTCTTAATTATTTGGGTGATAAAGTTAACTAATGTTTGTGCAGTTTCACTCTTCTCACCTAAAAAGAAAGTCCATGTAAACCTAGAGTGATCACCAGTGATTACAAAACAATAACACTTATGACTAATGGTATCCACTAATGTAGGTCCAAATAAATCCATCTGAAGCCAATTTAGGGGTTTGGAACTAGTGTGAACTGATTTAGACATCCCCGGACCCCGTTGAACCTCACCATACAAGGGTCCGACAACCCTATCAAGGGGTCCCTGAGTCCATGTCTCTCATTTTCTTTTTATTTTATTTTCTTTTCAAGCAATGTAATTCATCTTTAGACCAATGTTTCACATGCTTTGAGCTGTAGTTTTACTTGGGGCGAGTGAATGAACTCTTTTCTTTTCTAATCATCACTTGTACATGTATGCTAATGTGTTGTTTGAATGTTATGATCATGCTATAATCTCGACTATCTTCTTTTATAGCTAACTTTCTTTTGCAGGAATTAAGTTCATTTTCACTTGATCACTTGGGCATGAATCAAGTGGGAGTCCTATATAACATGCAACATTTGTTTCATTCAAATATTATGCATCTCTTTATATCTCCTTGTAAAAATGTGTAATTCATACGGCCATATGTCAGGTCTTCTCAAGTACATGTCTCTCTACTATATTTCTTTCTAACTCTCCTTTTGTAGGATTTTCATAATTCATATCTCTCGGTTCTCTAAATTAGGGGGAGTATGAACCGAGGGGGAGACAATGAAAAAAGCTGTTGCTATCTATATTTCTCTCTTACACTATCAAAATATATCTCTCAAAATATTTTTCCATTTACCCTTCCTTTTTTCTTTCGAAAAAAGGGAGAGATGAGAAATAAGTTCTTATTTCTAAAACTTATATGTTGATGCTAATACCAACTAAAAATAAGTTTATATTTTGTCTTCAACAAAAAGGGGGATACTGTAAATACAAATAACATATTAAAAACGATATTTATGTTTTAATCACTCTTAATGTTTAGTTAATGACAAAACATCAAACATATATTTATGTTTGTGTTACAATCAACATCTAAGTCTTTTAATCCATGAACTTATGTGCTAAACTTTTATAAAAAAAGTCTTATACTGTTGACTTTAATAGCTAATGATCTTTGGCAGTGGCTTGATATTCTCTTGTCAGCGTCTTGATTGTTAGCGACTTGATTACTCTTGTCAGCGTCTTGACTCCCTTTGTCAGCGGCTAGTGACTTAGACAATTTTATTACCAACAATCCTCCCCTAAACTTGATATATACCCTAATCATCAAGTTTTTGAATAAAAACAAGACATAGATAGAATTATTACAAATAAACCTATTCTTGAATTTGAGAGTGAAGAAACTTCATAAGATCAACACCTACACCACTAGAATAATCCACCTTCAGCTTTGTGCTCACTGTCTTGTTCAAAAGGTCTTGTGTAAATGGATAAAGTCTATCCACCAATAAGTACTCTGAAAACTTTGTTGTGCAAAGATGATATACACCAATAGCTGAGAACAAACGCCACTCCAAACTTGTCAAATCATCAAGATCCAGCCAAACTGGATCAGCTTTATCATGACCAAACATTCTTCTGAATGTTGACCATATCTTTATTCCACCAGATGTTGAAGGAGCTTCAGCTTCATACTTCTCCTTCAACAGACTCCAAAGAGTCTCTAAGTCTTCACTATCCATGTTGCCAAACAGGGACATAAGAGATGAGAACACATTTACCTTGTCCCCATATCTTGTGATTTTCCAGAAACATGTGGTTTAATCTTCCTCATACTTTATCACATGGTTTCTGAAATCCAGGGGTACCACAGCAGCAATGTCACCAACCTGCAAGGGAGAAAGCTCCAAGTTCTTCTTTAACACACCTTCATTGAATCTTGGATCCAATGGATCAAACTTTGGAAATATGAACTTTGCTCCCTTCTCCATAGGCCTTGGCACTTTGGATGCCTTCTTTATCTTCAACTCTTCTTTTATTTCTTCTTGTCTTTCAGTAGATTGTTGAAGATGTGTGTTATGATTACTAACATATTGCCAAATAGGATATGCTAAATACTCTAATTGATCAAATGACAATGCCCTCAATTTCCTATAGGTCCATCCTGCTTGGTGACCTCTAAGCAACATGTAGTACAGCTCCCTCCTTGCTGTCTTTGACTTCTCCTTAACATTGCAAGCCTTATTTTCTAAAATTACTTTAACGTCATGTTAAACCCCCATCAATGTTTCCAAGCCCCAGATTTTCATAGAAAGTGTAATGGTTGGATCATCCATAGATGTTTCCTCATACCTATCATATAAAGCAGCAATCTGAGCCACATCAGATTCAAATTGTAACTTTAGTTGCCTCAACTTGTCCTTGGCTGCCTCATCCTCACCATACTCAAGCCTTTTTGGTTCATCAGTAAACTCTACATCAGTAGTAGAGTCATGTGAACTTATATCCTCTTCATCATCACCTCCTTTCATACTTTCAGACTCAGAACTTAGTATTTGAGCCTCAATATCTCCTTTTTTTAATCCCCCAGCTCCTTCTCATGTAATTGTTGAGCCAACAATGTATCAAACTGAACCTGTGCTGCATCCTTGGGGACCTGTGCTTCTACCAATATCCCTTTACCCTTGTCTAGTGGATTAATGATTGGTAAAGTGATTGGTACATGAGTAGACACTTCCTTAATGCTCAATGGTGGTTGGGATACACCAGAAGCAATCAAGAATTTGTCAGCGGTTGTAGAAGGAGTGTTAGCGGATAAAATGGTCATGTCAGCGGCTGAACTTTTACTCACACCCTCCTGCTCTAATATCAAACATGTGAAGGAGAATCTTTTAGGTGTGACCAAAGACGGATCAAATTCCTTGATTTCCTTCATCCAAGTACGAGCGTCAGCAATATCCTTATCTCCAACAGAGCCTTCCTTAGAACTATTATCACTCAAAACAACTGGTTCAGTAGGCTCATCATCCCCTTTGTAAGAAGCCTCTCTACCCTCCTATGAATATTGAACCATGAATCTCCTCATTTGCTCTAAAACAGTTATCCTCTCCCTCAATGAAATGAGTTCAAGGCCTTGAGAGTTGACAGTTTGTACAAGTTCTGTGTTTTGCTTTTGCAAGCTAACAGAGATAGTCGTCAATTCCATAAGGATCATTGGTTCCATACTAGCCTCAACCACATTCGGGAAATTAATCCTCAATGAAGCTTCATGGGGAATGGATGTGGGCTTAGTGACAGTAGGCCTGAGTTGACTTGCTCCTAAGCTAGTGTCGGTAGGCTCAGCCACATCCACAACACTAGACACCCTTGTGGTAGTGGTTCTCTCTGCTTCATGGCTAGGACCACCAGGGGAGAACACCCAAGCAGTCCTTTCGTGCTTAGAAAATCTAAAACCTTGTGGTGGAGAGTCTAAAGAGGTGTTTGGGTCTACAACAGATGTGTCAGCGTCTAAAACAATTGTGTTAGTGGCTGACATGTGAATGTCAATGGCTGTAGGGTCAGGGTCAACATCATGTTATGGGGAAAGTGGTGGTTGATCCTATTGTGGTTGTGGTTCCGGTTGGGGATCTAGTTAGGGGTCAGGTTGATTTAAAGCTGCTTGGATAATAGCTAACATGGGTGGTGTCAATGGCAAAGGCTCATGAGGTGTTGTGTTCAAGGTTATAAAAAGCTTCTTCTTTTGGATAAGAATCTCATAAAAGTTATCATGATCCTTGCCACATCCCCCTTGTAACTCAAAAATCATTTGTAAAAACCTAGGGTAAGCAAGAGTCATCTTGCTTCCCTTGTTTTGTAACATTCCCTCAAAAATCATATTAGAAAAACTATATGGTTGCCTTGTGGCCAAACAAGCAAGAGTACTCGCTATAGAGTGATTGATCTCGTTTAATGAGGAACACTTGGGACTAATACATTGCAAAAGGACATGTATGAGGAACTTCCAAGCTGGGGGGAAATTGACCTTTTGTGTATTTTGAAATACTCCCTATGAGAGGAAGAGCGTACCCCAAACCTCAAAGACCTTGATGTAGCTCATCAATGGGAAGGGTGACCACACCATTGGCATCATCAAGGTGTAAAGCTTGATGAACTAAAGCCTCTGTGACCACCCATTTTCTCCTATAATTGGTGCCTTCAATTGTCATCACTTCATCAACCGTTTTGGAATTTGTAGTGTTCCAAACTGTTTGATGTGTGAAATAGGGATGATAGGAGCATGTGTAAGAGCATACCTCAAGTTGGAAGCCAACAGGAACTCTATCATCTCTGTGTACTGGGGATGGTTAGTATTATCGGTAACTAAATAAGCAAGCACGTTGTGATACTCCTTAAACTCAAGGACAACATCAGTAGGTTTAAATCTTGGCGCCATGGATAAATGAGAAAGCTTAAGCACAAAGAAAGGTTTAGTATGTGAGAGAAAGCAATTGAAACAAATAAGCAAGTTGCCCTGAAGAGATTATGGGGAGCCAAATATATAGTAGAAGAACTTAGGTATACTATTTGTTGAAAAATAGGTAAGTAGCTAAAGCTTTTCAAAATATAATCATGAATATCTTTGAAAAAGATTACTTATCTCATAGTAATTAAAACAAGTACCTACTCTACGAAATTTACGACCCAAAATATCTCAATAGTTACAACTGAGTGGGACCCAGTGTTTTTCAACGGTCAAAAGATTTGTCAGTGGCAACGGCTATATTTGTCAGTGTTTAGAACGGCTTTGTCTGTGGCTAAAATGTATTTTTCAGCGGATAAAATTTCTTTTGGTGATAGGTTAAAAATAAAAAGAATAAATATAAATAAAAAGACCTAACAAAGAAATTAACCCTAAGAGAGTTATCTTATCTTCAAAAAGACAGAGTTTTGCAAGCACTGTCCAATCACACACACTTGCTTACACAAGATAGACGTGACTGTCCTCAAGTGTCCCTTGCTCACAGAGTCCTTAAGAAGGAAGTTTGCTCGTACAATATCTTTATAACTCCTAGGTAAACCTAAAAATATGTAGCCCAAGTCAGTAATCCAACCAGCCCAATTCTAGGTCAAAATGTCTTGGCAGCAAGCATGCTTAAAATAAAATGTGCATGCTAAAGTGCCTCAAGGTTCAGAAATTCCAACAATTCATAAAGAAAAAGTCTTCACTATTTCTAGCCCCTACTCACCAGTGGACACAATCAAGAATTATGATAAGAGCACTCTAAGAGTACCTAAAATCTTAAAGTTTTTCCTAAAACTTCCCCTTAAACAATGCTTACAACTCTTTCAAAAATATATATGACAAAAAGTTTATTTCAAGATAGGAATGTAAACATTCCAACCATCATAAATAAACCTTTTGTCACATCCATTTAGTCCATAAGCAACTCTGTATCCATTTTTACAATGCCCTTCATTCCTGCATTATTAGATAAAAACCACAAAAACTAACATATAGGATGTCAGCGGCTTCTTTCCACTTTATAGAAAGCCTTTGTCAGCGGATAGAAAATATAGTGGAAAAATCTAACTTTCACAAAGATTAATAACAGTGCATATCCTGTACATACTTTAAATCACTTTTAAAAACCATATTTTCAAGAACTGATCATTCCAATACTTGAGACCAAGTACTGGAACCTCCCAACATCAAAAGGTTTAGTTAAAAGATCAGACACATTTTGCTCTGTGTCAATTTTATCTGGATGTATTGAACCTTTTTCCAAACAATCCCTTATAAAATGATGCCTAATTTCTATGTGCTTGGTTTTAGAATGATGTACAGGATTTTTAATAATGCACAATGCATTGTTATTATCTACAAAAATCTTGGTATGCATAAAATTGTACCCATAGTCCAATAGCTAATTTTGAATCCATACCACTTGCCCACAACAAGCAGCAGCAGCTACATACTCAGCCTCAGTTGTTGAACTGGCAACAACATTCTGTTTCTTACATTGCCAAGATATTAACCTACTCCCTAAGAAATGACATCCACCAGTTGTGGACTTTCTATCTCGATTATCACCTCCATAGTCACTGTCTGAATAGCTAATAATCTCCAATGGAGAATTTTTGGGGGACCATAATCCCAAAATAGGATAACATCTAAGATACCTAAAGATCCTTTTGATAACATGAAGATGACATTCCTTGGGAGTCACTTGATGACGTGCACATGCACATACAACAAACATGATGTCTGGTCTAGATGTTGTGAGATACATCAATGATCCAATCATTGACCTATAATGCCTGACATCAACTTACTTACCATCTCCAATCTTTCCCCAAGGGTGTTTTCTGTCCATGGGTGTACTTGTCCGGTTTTCATGAGGTGAGAATCCAAACTTCTTCAATATCTCAGCTACATACATATCTTGAGATATAAAAATACCATCATCTCTTTGCTGAACTTGAAGACCCAGAAAGAAGTTCATTTTGCCCACGACACTCATTTGAAACTTATCAGTCATCAACTTAGAGAAATCATCACTCATCTTTTGATTTGAAGAACCAAAAATGATGTCATCAACATAGACCTGTACAAGAAGAAAATCCTTCCCATTTTTCTTGGTAAATAAGGTCTGGTCTATGGTTCCCCTCTTAAAGCCATTTTTCACTAGGTATGTAAAAAGAGTACCATACCATGCTCTAGGGGCCTGATGAAGGCCATACATTGCCTTCTTAACTCTGTAGATTTATCTGGATGCTATGGATCTTCAAAACCAAGAGGTTGCATCACATAAACTTCCTTCTTAATTGTTCCATACAAGAAGGCACTCTTCACATCTATTTGGTAGACTTTAAAACCCATAAAAGAAGCGTAGGCTAGAAAAATCCTTATTGCTTCAATCCTAGCAACAGGTGTAAAACCCTCTTCATAGTCTATACCCTCTTCTTGTGTGTAATCTTGAGCAACCCGTCTTGATTTGTTTCTTATCACAATTCCTCTTTCATCTTTCTTATTCCTAAGAACCCAACATGCTCCTATTGGTCTGACATGTGTGGGGCAATCAACCAGTTCCCAAACATCCTGAATAGCAAATTGGTGAAGCTCATCCTGCATTGCTTCAACCCAACTTTCCTTTTTAAGAGCATCAAATATCTTTATAGGTTCTGATTGTGAAAGAAAACATGCAAACCAACATTCTTGAATCCATTCATTGTCATCCTTCTTGTGGATATTAGCAATGAATCCACCTTGCTTCTTACTCTTACCTCTGGTCTAAGCTGGAGAAATTAAAGGTCCAATTATTTGAGAAGGATGATGATTTTAAATTATATGTGAATTCAATCCTCCATCATCATTAATGGTGGTATCCAAATTGGTAAGATCAGGATTCCCTTCATTCTAATATCCATCTTCATCATTAATAACATTGTTAGTGGCTAGATTGAAGCCACTGACAACACATTCAGGTATGTAGTTATCTATAAGATCATGAATGATTTTGTCATAGGCTGAAGAAGAGCTGTCAGCGGCTGTCACAGATTTGTCAGCGGATGGATTGGTTGTGTCCGCGTCTAAAATGAGTGTGTCAGCGGCTGGCACACTATCATTCTTTGGCTCTTCTTGTTCCTTTCTTTCCTCTCTTTTCTCAGCAGCAGATGCTCTAATGAACTCTTCACTCTAAATAGGTATGTTGAGTATGTTGAGTGAAGAAGTAACCTCAGCTGCATGTGATCTTGTTACTTTATCAGCTTGTATACCTACATTAATAACAATATGAGCTTACAGGATCTCTGGATTAGTTACAGGAATATAATTCATGGATCTGGACAAAGGCTCTAAATCAAACAGCCAATTTGGTCCAGATTCAGGATCACTAGGTTTATTCTCCAAGAAATCAACATGAATGTTTTCTGTGATTCTCCTATCCTTCTTGTGATAAACCCTATACCTTTTGTTTTTCATAGAATAACCCACAAAATATCCCTCGTCACCCTTTGAATTAAACTTCCCAAGGTTATCACTAGTATTCAAAACAATTACATGACATCCAAAGGGTCTAAAGAAGTCCATATTAGGCTTCCTATTCCAAAATAGTTCATAAGGGGTCTTATTGTGAAGCTTATTGATTAAGGCTCTATTCTGAACATAACATGTTGTATTGATAGCCTCAACCCAAAAAGCAATGGGTAACTTAGCATCTACTAACATGGTCCTAGCTGCCTCTATGAGAGTTCTATTTCTTCTCTCAGCTACACCATTTTGATGTAGAGTTTTAGCTGTGCTAAACTCCCTAATAGTTCCTTTCTTGACACAGAAGGCATCTATAAGATTATTGTTGGGCCAATGAAAGTTTTAACTATGGCCCAGTCTAGATTTGTTTAAATTAGACTAAGAGTTACTGATCGCTGAGAGGACCAGCGACAGATTCCAGACCAGTGGAAGGCAAAGCCTCAGCTGGCACACGAGGAACATTCAAGTCAAACACAACGTTAGAGAAGTCGAAGACAATCTGAAGTCATACTCACTAGCGATTATGGATAGCTGGGATGTAGAAGGAATGTGCTGGTGTTCAAGGATCTCTGAGTTGACAATACTCAGAGATCACTTAAGAACCCTAGAAGCCTGAGACAAGCAAAGCTTGTCCAGTCCTTTATAGTTTAGGTTGGAGAATCTACCAAGTGTTTTGAGCGGGACAAAACAAGAGATTCAAGATAAAGCCTAGTACAACCTAGTGGGATAAAAGGTGAACAGTTGGCAGAACTGTTCACCTAGAGTTGTTTAAAGGTATGTCTCGATTTGGACATGCATTTAATACGTTGTACTCTTCCATTCAGAAGATGACACGTATCAACTACTCCCGCTAAGGAAGCAACCTCGTACCACTATAAATAGGAGTGAGAAAGGAGAATTAAACCAACCCTTGTGCTTGGATAAATTATCTATGTTATTTCTCACTTTGGAACCGCTGAGCCCTCAGCTGTCTACCAGCGTCTCATTGGTTCCCTTGTAAACTTGAGTCTCGGATCTAGTTTACTTGTTCTAGGGTTCATTTCTAATTGTCATTCAACGAGTGCATTCATGGCACTTTGTAATACTTTGTTTATAACAGTTAATAAAGCATTACGCGTTTGAAAAGTATTTCATTGTGTTTTCGTGGTTATACGAGTTATAGTTTAGAAATCACTCCCACTAAAGCGAAGAAAGCGTGCCCTTTAACTAGGAGTACCAAGGCTACCAAAACACAAGCGTGTCCTTTAACTAGGAACACCGACACTACTGTAGGAACCAAGTGGCCTTTAAATAGGTCTACTCCCACTGTAGTGCCCGCGAATAATCCAAAACCTAAGAAAGTTGGAACAGTAAAACCTGTTAGTGCTAAAACTCACATTAGAAAACGCAGGAAATCTAAGGGTCACACAAATGTTAGCAATTCTAATAATCTTATATCTATATCTGCTAACACTCTGGAACCAATAGTTTCCAATGCATTGTCTACTGTTGTTATTGAAAACAGGTGGTCCAAATTGTTCTCTGGTATTTGGACTCTGGTTGCTCCAAGCATATGACCGGAGATCGCTCTCAGCTCAGAAATTTCGTCAGCAAGTTTCTTGGTACGGTTCGATTTGGTAATGATCATATTGCAAAGATAATGGGTTATGGTGAATATCATATTGGGAATGTTATAATTTCAAGAGTGTATTATGTGGAAGGTCTCGGTCATAACTTATTTTTTGTGGGACAATTTTGTGATGCAAACCTAGAAGTTGCTTTTCGAGAGCATACCTGCTTCATACGTAATTTGGAAGGGGTTGATTTATTGAAAGGTACTCGAGGGAATAATTTGTATACTTTGTCTCTACAAGACATGATGACCGCTTCTCCCATATGTCTTCTCTCCAAAGCATCGAAGACTAAGTCATGGTTATGGCATCGACGGTTATCTCATCTTAACTTTGACGCTATTAATCATTTGGCGAAAAACGAACTTGTTCGTGGTCTTCCTAAACTTTCATTTCACAAGGATCATTTGTGTTCCGCGTGTACAATGGGGAAAAGCACTAAGAAATCATACAAACCTAAGACGGAAGACACCAACCAAGAGAAACTTTATTTGTTGCATATGGATCTTTGTGGGCCAATGCGTGTTGAAAGTCTTAGTGGCAAAAAGTACATCCTCGTAATTGTCAATGATTACTCTCGGTTTACATGGGTGAAATTTCTTACAACAAAAAATGAGGCACCTAAATTCATCATCGGATTTCTCAAGATGATTCAAGTGCGTCTCAACACTACTGTCTGACGCATTCATACAGATAATGGAACCGAATTTGTGAATCAAATCTTGCGTGACTATTATGAAGAAGTTGGCATATCTCATGAAACATCCGTTGCACGCACTCCATAACAAAACGGTGTCGTTGAAAGGCGAAATCGCACACTTATGGAAGCTGCTCGAACGATGTTAATTTACGCAAAGGTTCCATTGTTTTTATGGGTAGAAGCAGTATCTACAGCAGTGTACACCCAAAACCGGTCACTAATTCGTAAACGCCATGGTAAAACACCTTATGAGGTTCTCCATGGAAAAGTACCAGATATCATATCTTCATGTATTTGGTTCTCTTTGCTATCCAAATAATGATGGTGACAATTTGGGAAAACTTTAACCAAAGGCTGATATTGGTATTTTCATTGGTTACGCACCCGCAAAGAAGTCATACCAGATCTACAACCGTAAGTCTCGTAAGATCCTCGAAACTATGAATGTTGATTTTGATGAGCTGACAGCAATGGCTTCTGAGCAAAGCAGCTCTGAACTCGCACTTCATGAAATGGGACCCAGTAACATTAGTTCTGGTCTTGTCCCAAACAACCCTACTTCATCATCATTTACACCACCTTCTAGGACTGAATGGGATACGTTGTTTCAACCGTTCTGTGATGAATTCTTTACTCCTTCAAGTATTGTTGCTCCAGAACCTAAGGTAATAGCTCCGGTAACCGAAGTTGTCGCTCCAGCAACCGAAGCACAATCTGATAAGTCTGCACCTACAATTAGTCAAGATATACCATCAACTAGTAATTCTCAACCAACACCCAAATCAACTACCCATGTCATGCCTATTGATGATGAAGAGGATGATGATGATCACGATTTGGAATTCGCTCAAATGCGTGAACTTCCATTCTTTGGTGTACCAATTCCCGCCCCTAATCAAGTCGGGTCGTCCATCTCAGAGGAAGCTCCTACTACAGTTTACTCCAATCTACGGATTCGTGAACATGACAACAAGTGGACAAAGGATCATCCTATAGATTCTATTATTGGTGACCCTAATCGTCCAGTATCCACACGAAGTCAGCTACAAGAAAATGCAATGTTTTGTCATTTTGATGCTTTTCTCACTGAAGTTGAACCTAAGACATGGCAAGAAGCTTTTACTCAATCCTGTTGGATAGAAGCTATGCAAGAAGAACTTAATGAATTTATACGTCTTGAAGTATGGGAATTTATCCCATACCCGGATTAGGTGCAGTTACTCACTTTGAAATGGGTTTACAAGGTGAAACTCGATGAGTTAGGCGGAATATTGAAGAACAAAGCTCGACTAGTAGCTCGTGGATACAAGCAATTATTGGGCATCGACTTATGGAATACTTTGCACCTGTTGCCCGTTTGGAAGCTATTATACTATTCCTCGCTTATGCAGCCCATATGAATATGATCGTCTATCAGATGGATGTGAAGACGGCATTTCTTAATGGTGAAATCAAGGAAGAGGTCTATGTTCAACAGCCGGATGGTTTTGTGAATCCTAAATATCCTAATCATGTGTACAAGCTTAAGAAGGCTCTCTATGGGTTGAAGCAAGCTCCACGCGCATGGTATGATCTATTATCACAATTCCTCATTACGCAAGGCTTCGCCAAAGGCAAGGTGGATCCCACGTTGTTCATTCAGAAACGAGGTAAAGATATGATTATGGTACAAATATATGTTGATGATATTATATTTGCAGCCTCGACCCAAACTTTATCCGACGAATTTGGGACACTCATGTATTCCAAGTTTAAGATGTCAATGATGGGCAAGGTATCATTCTTCTTAGGTCTTCAGATATCTCAGAGTCCCAGAGGCATCTTTATCAATCAATCCAAGTATGCCCTTGAATCGCTTAAGAAATATAAGATGGAATCTTGCGACCCCGTGGATACTCCAATGGTGGAACGAACTAAGCTTGATGCAGATCCACATGGAGTTGCCGTTGATCCAACACTGTATCGTGGAATGATCGGTACTCTTCTGTATATCACAGCTAGTCGACCTGATCTTCAGTTTGCTATATGTGTGTGTGTTGGGTATCAAACTCGACCTACTGAGTTACACTTGGCCACTGTGAAACGGATCTTTCGATATCTTAAACGAACCATTAATCGGGGACTTTGGTATTCGAAGGACTCTTCGATTGCACTTATGGCATATGCAGATGCGGATCACGCGGGTTGTCAAGATACAAGGCGTAGCACGAGTGGAACTTTGCAACTACTAGGAGATCGACTAATCAGTTGGGCATCGAAAAGGCAGAAAAGCGCTGCAATTTCAAGTACGGAAGCAGAATACATAGCTATGTCCGGTTGCTGTGCTCAAATTCTTTGGATGAGATCGCAATTAACCGACTATGGTCTAGGTTTCAACAAAATTCCGATGTACTGTGACAACAAGAGTGCAATTGCCTTATGCTGCAACAATGTTCAGTTCTCCCGGTCGAAGCATATTGACATTCGCTACCACTTCATCAAGGAGCAAGTGGAAAACGGAGTGATCGAGCTTTACTTTGTCCGATCTGAGTATCAATTGGCGGATATTTTCACGAAGGCTTTAGATCGCGCTCGAATTGAATTTTTGGCCGACAAGCTAGGAATGAGAACCTTCTCGCCTGAGACTCTTAAGGAACTAGTAGATGAAGCGAAAGAATAGTGGTGGTAAACTATTCTCCGTATCCTTGGTGATCATTTGTATATATTGTTTATATTTTTATCCACAAAAGCAAAATACAAAAATATAAAACCATATAAAAACCATAAAAAAAATCTAGAAAAATCCAAAAATATTTTTACTTTATTTTTCAAAGGCATGTCTTTTGGTACGATAATATTTACGGCCTTAGAAATGTTGATTAATATTGACACGGCGCCATAAATAGAGTTCGTACAAAAGTTGTAAATATTTCATAAAACATGCCTATATGGCTTGCAGTTATTTCTGACTGCAACCCGCTTTTCACATTAAAGTCAAGTATTTCTTATGAAAGCTTTGGCTCACAACGGGAATTAATTTTCTCGGGCAAGGTTTACTTTAAAAACCTTGTAAGGGATCAAGTTTACTTTATAACTTGGTCTAACACAAATCTATGTATGTTTGAGTGCATTTATTTGTTAAAACAAGAGAAGTCTTGTTTTGTATGAAGCTATCATCTATACAACCATAGCAATCTACAATTGGTATCTACATGCTCGACGATGCGACTAATCAACCGACAACTACAGCTCTTTCAATAGAACACGGGTCAAACAATTTAGGGGGAGCAATTGTCAAGCATTCAGAATCTTAGATGTCGAACGTGCCAAGCTCACTAACTGGTGTCAAGACAACAATAACAATCATACATGTGGTGTCAAGAGATGACTTCAGACGTGACGAGGCGACCAACATATGCTGACAAGAACCATTTGATCTTATCATATGATGTTCGCATCTATCAGGTCCAACCTTGTCAATTTTTTCAAATATGGTGAATATGTGATCATGTTACTAATGGGTATCATATTTCATACACTTGGATTCATGAAGATTAAACGGACTTGCATTTTTCTTCCCAAAACCTTTGTTAAAACTTCATTAAATCAATTGATATTAAAAACATCGATTGGCTTAATATTTTTAATATGGGGGAGAAAATGTGATTTAATATGGGATATTATCACAAATGGTTTAACTTAATGTGCTGGCTCATCCCGACATGTGCGAAATGTTTTCGAATATCGTGGCATATGTTAAGGGGGAGCAAAATGGATTTGCATATCAAAAATGGACTTCATGGTAATTTATACTTACCCAAAACCCATTTATTCCACGACGATGAAGATTGTGGTGACATAAGGATGGTAGGATAGGTTAAGTCCTATGATTCTTCCGGAACCGGAGGAATCTTCCCAAGGACATTCCATAGCTAGAAATAGTAGTCCTTAGGAAAGATGGAGAAAGATTGTGAATGTAGCTGAATGCCGACCAAGTACTTAAGTTAGCACTGGAACAATCACAACAAGGTGCTAGTTATGACGTATTGGTAAGCATTGAAGGGGTTGAAGAATGAAAAAGAATTGTAAAGATAAAGGGTGTAAAGAAAGAAGCCCTTCTTACAACCTTAGGCAGAAACCGGGTCAATACATATGCTATTAAGATCATTTTTAATGATGATTGATATTGAAGACAAACATCGTGGACCCAGTGATGCAATGCACAACCCATCCCAGCTAACTCAGATATCTCTCAAAAGATATTTTTTTTAATCACACAGAGACAACGCATTATCTATTGATTTATTCACTCCGAATAAATTGGTATTGAAATGGTGGCAATCCTCTCCAGTCTCCGATCACTATAATCCAAAATGCACGATAGAGTCTAGAGCCATTTGAGATCGTCAAATATCTCATTAGGACACACTTTCATATTTACTTGCTTCTTCACACACTGTGAAAAGTAAGAAAGATCTTAAGAGTCCTACGCAAAATCTTCATGATCTTGCCTGAACATCCGAGTAATACGAAAGTATTTACAATGAAGATGGAAATCCTTCTTGAGCGAATATCAAAAAGCTCATGGTAGGTGACTTGTGCGATTCTTTATGAATCAAACTTGTGATAACTGGAAAGCAACAGTGGTTTAATTCTTAACTGAAATTAAACACGTTCCAGGCCTCTACGCAATATCTTAGTGATCTTGCCAGAACACTCAGAGTGATACCTTAGTGTTCACAGTGATGAGTGGAAATCCTTCTAGTGTTAACCTCAAACAGCACATGGTAGGTAACTTGCAAGATTCAATATGAATCAAGCTCGTGACAACTGGAAAGCAACGATGGTGCGATTCTTAAATGAATCAAACTTGTTCCAGGAATCAGAATTGACGGCTTCAATCATGCGGATAATTTTATCAAAATGATTCACTCTTTACGTTCGCAGTCAGCTTTGGACGGTCGAGTAAAGAGAACGGGTTTACCCGCGAAATATTGTCAAGGAGATTTTTAATTAAATCTACCTGCCACAAGTACGATATTTTATATCGTCCAACGGTCTTCATCGACCGGAGGTAAAATGCTACCGAATTAGAATGGAATGTTCAAAGCCATTTCGTTCGTGTCTACTTATGTTGCGGCATTTGAAGACGGTGGCGTTGTGGAATCCGAGAAGAAGTCGTCCCCGCATGCTTATACTTTATGTACTTAATACCTCATCTAATTCAAGAAAGACTAAAAGTTAAGTCTTCCGCTGTATCGAACTCTGAAGCTTTCAAGAATTACGAAGGTATAAGTATGTGGGACATGGTGTCACGAAGAGGCGAAGATCACAAGTGATGGATGCACGAGATCAAGGCAACAGATTAATTCTCAAGATTGATATCAAAGATCACATCAGCATGTTCACCAGAAAAGAAAAAGAAAAAGAAAAAGAAAGACGAAGACTATGAGCTCAAGACAAGCATAGTATGCTAGGTTTATCTTATTATTGTAACTTGGGTAATGCCCTTGTTTGGTGTGACCTCCCTTAGGGGGAGATTGTTGGAAATACGTTTTACGTATTAAGAAGGATCAGTCACTCCAACAATAGTCCATGTAATAGCTCGTAGTTTAGTTATTTAACTTTATTTAACAAACAAATCCAAGCCTAGCCTACAACATGTGTAGGCCGGCCCAAATGTAAGCCCAAGCCCATGACAAGGGCTTGGGTATATAAACCCTCTCCTTTGATGGAGAGGGTAGTGGTTTTCATATTTTACACATAGTTCTCATTAGTTTCTCTCTCTAGAATTGTGTGAATTCCACCATCTCTCTATCTCTTTCTCTCTCTAAAACATAAGCAAGATTTACATATCCTACATATACACTTTATATTCTTTTAAGTGTAAAAATAAAATGGACATAATGTATCTATCTCTCTCTACATCTGACATATAAAAGTCAACCATGGGTAAATTCAATGATTGTGTGTGATCTTGGACAAACTTTTATGAGGCAACAAAAATCAGACCCGTTGGACTCGGGCGGACCCTTGGGTAAAGGGGTCAACGGCTTG
The DNA here is from genome assembly GCA_025667525.1 of Glebionis coronaria. Classification (NCBI taxonomy): domain Eukaryota; kingdom Viridiplantae; phylum Streptophyta; class Magnoliopsida; order Asterales; family Asteraceae; genus Glebionis; species Glebionis coronaria. The sequence goes on from CM046874.1 coordinate 23,529,393, forward strand.
CGTGGGTGTTTGTCACTTTGCCTATAAATACCATACTTTATCCAAACTTAGAACTCACCCCTCTTCAACCTATCTCTCTAATCTCTCTACATATATCTAACTCTCTAACCTCGTTCTTATCTTACTTCTTGTCTCATGTGATTTATATCTTTTAGAATTTGAAGATCGATTACTAGAATTCTCTACTCTAAGATTTGATCCTTCAAAGCTTCACTTTGTATAATGTGTTAAGTGTTAAATACATAATCACCATTGTTGTACCCATTCTTCTACCTACTTGTGTAATAGTGTGGTTGGTGTTGTAAACTACAAAGTATATAGTGTAAAAGAAGTTGTTGTACCCGTGGAAAGAACACGACACCCTGGCTTAGGTGTCGGTAAAGATTGTAAGCTTATGTGTGAAGGTTTCTCCACCGGTGTAAAAAAGATTCATTTACTAGTGAAGTATAACTCTAGAGTGGATACTCGAGGAGTGGAAGTAGGGGCAAGATAAAGAGATCTTGCTAGACCGAACCACTATAAATCATTGTGTATTGTGGTTTGCTTCATACTTGTCTCATCTCTATTACTTTGTCAATCACGCTTGATCTATATCCATAATAAACACGAAAAAATTTCAAAGTAACTAAAACTAATCGGTAAAAACTATTCAACCCCCTTCTAATTTTCTACACATATCTTATAGGGCTAACACCATCTTCATTGTTCAAAAACAAAACATAAAAATTTAACTTACAAATCTATTTATTTAGGTGTCATAACTAGATTTTATTTTGTTAAAGTAAATTTGATGCAATCTAAATATATTCTTTATTCTTTATGGATGGGATGTAATACAAAACGAAACTTAAAGCCTGAATTTCAGATTAAAAGTTATGGCGACTTATGACTTTATGTAAATTTATCTATTATAAGAAACGTAACAGTTATTACTAGTGGCAAACAACAACTAACCATACTAAAAATTACTAGTGACCAAAATTTATTAATAAAGAGACTTTCCAAGACATAAATTAGCCATAAAGGTTATAAAAATTAATTCAATGCAGGTTAAAAGTCGTACTTAAATTTTAAATATTTCATAAGAGGAAATTACACATATATCCATCTAGAGCTCATATTTTTTTGTCAATAATATTATCTAAAATCATAAAAACAATGAGTTTTACACATAAGTTTATGAAATTAGACATAGGATTTTTTTCTGTGTTTTTATAGTTGAATGTAAATTTTAGAAATAAAAAAGAATGTATGACTTTTTCCCGCTTAAGCATAAAATAAAAAAATGAGCCAAACGAGTACATGCTCTTTTTTCATTGACTTTTAGAAGGTAGATTTTTATCGAGTTGAAAATAAATTATTTAGTAAATAATTTTACATATGTATTTTCTAAATTAAACTTTCGCATATATGTAACATAATACATCATTCTAAAAGTTCAAAATTGCGTATATATCTAACTTAAACTTCTAATTAGACATATGTATCTTTTCAAAGGATTAAAAATTGCATATATATCCAACTTAAAATTTTAACTATGTATACAATTAAGCTTTAAAATGATAAGCCTGATTAAGTATCTCTATTTGAAGTGTTTTATTTTTCACACACTATGTATTCTGTGAATAAATCTTTCATAAATATCTAATAAGGCAAACGCTATTTTCATAGTTGAAAAACAAATACAAAATTTTAACTTAAAAAGTCTAATTAGGTGTCATAGCTAGACTTTATTTTGTTAAAGTATAATTCATACAATCTAAATATATTCGTTATTCTTTATAGATGAGATGAATTACCAAACGATACTTAAATCCCGAATTTTAGATTAAAAATTATGGTGACTTATGACTTTATGCAAATTTAGCTATTACAAGAAACGTAACAGTTATTACTACTCGTGAACAACCAACTAACTATACTAAAAATTACTAGTGACAAAACTTTATTAATAAAGTGAGTCTTCAAGCCATAATATTCGCCATAAAAGTTACTAGATGGCATACCCAGATTTTATCTTGTTAAAGTAAATTTGACGCCATCTAAATATATTCGTTATTCTTTATGGATGATATGAATTACAAAACTATACTTAAAGCCTGTGTAACACCCTATTTTGGTAAATGGAATGTCAAGCGTGATTATGGCGTGTCATCAAAGCATACAAGGTAAATGTTTTAAAAACATTAATTGACCATGAAAAGGAATACCAGAAACAAACATCGGTATCCCAAGTATAAGCTCATCACACACAAACATAAGTACTGTAAAGGAAAAGGACTAAACAATGTCCATAGAAATAAGTAACAAAATGTATGATGAAATGCATAAAGTAGAGAATGCTAGATAGCTTCCAATCCATATGCATGTACGCTTAAAGTTTACGAGCGCCCTTGAGTACCTTCCGTTTGGGAACATGAAAGGAAAACGGCTGAGCATAACGCTCAGTGCACGGATATACAAGTATGACATAGAATAACATAAGCATAAAAGACTAATAGCAGCGGAATATACTAAGTTCTAAGCAATATGGATTCATGTTCATAAAACTGGTTTTATAGTTTGAAAAGACTTATGTTTCTATGAAAATCTGTTTAATTAGCCAAATAGCCCATATAAGTCATGAGGTTCCACCGTGCATGAATACTTGGAGGGGAGACCTCGTCATGCAATTAGAGGGGTTGCCTCTAATTAATTAGTCTGGGTAGAAGGGATCAACTCCTAGTGAAGGATGCAAGGCACACATCAAATTCACTCTAATAATACTGGTAAACATGTAACTAGGATGCACCCATACGCCCCACATGATAATATAATATAATGGCCAAAACTGAAAAGGGACGCCACGAGCATTCACTTCGCCGTGGGGAAGTCATAACATTGGTGCCTCCAGTGTTATGGTCATGGTACCTCCATAACTAGGTGACACTAGTCATGCATGTATATGGGTTAGGCTCTTATTATAACATAAGTATCAAATATATATAACAAATACTGGGAAAACAATTGGTTGCATACGGGGAATCCTAATAAGGAAAGAATGTCCATACTGAAGGATGGGAAATCCGTACCTTATGTCCAGTGAACGAAGAAGACGAACGAAAGGAAGTCCTACTTCAATCTCACTAATGCTACATAAATAGTATACATGTATAAGTATTCTAATTACTGCGTACGTAAGATTTTATATCGTGTCTTAGCTTGTTTTATATGTTCATGTCTTGTTCTACTGATTTTAACGTTATGTTGTGTTTACCATGTATTCTATATATTCTGATTATGTATTACTTGTATTTCTTGTATTATTATACTTTTTGTGTAATAATAAGTAACTTTCTAAAAATAACAAGTTCCCTAAAATAAAAAGTTTCCAAAAAAAGAAAGTTTCTAAAAATAGAAAGTTTCCAAAAATAGATTAATTTCTTAAAATAGATCAGTTTCTAAAAATAGAAAGTTTCCAAAAATAGTAAGTTTTGTGAATTAGAAATTTTCCATATTTAGAATTAAGTTGGATTAAATATCATAAGTCATGTAGTTATAGTATAGTTTATTAATAATAACATGTTAATTAAATAAACTATAGGTTATATGATTTAATTAAATATAAGCATGATTTAATTAAATTAAAGTGTATAAAATACTTAGGTTAAAACATGTATTAATATTGTATTAATTATTACCTAAGTCATGATTATTAATTAATTATATTCCATGTTTTAATAATTAATTAATACTATAGTCTAAATTAAATAATTAAATACTTAGGTTAAAACATATATATTATTTACTAAATAATAATTGACCTAAGTTCATGATTTAATTAAATTAATTAATTACATGTCTTGCTTCTCTCAGCTAGCCGCTGCCAACAGTAGTGATTTCCCACCGGTTGTGTGTCGGTGGTCCCCCTACTGCACGCTGCGTTCCCCCTGCGTGACCTCAAACTGCCACCGGCTGTGTGCCGGTGGTGGGCTGCTTGCTGCCGAGACCCAACCAAACCACAAGGACACCTCGAATCAAGTCGGGGTGCCTTGTCCTGCTGTCGACCGAACCAAACACCACCGAGATCATAGATCTCGGTTGGTGGTGTGACAAAGAACACACCGAGAGCCTTAGGGTTCTCGGTTTGTGTGTCGGCCGAATAACCAACCCAAAACAAACCCTTAATTTACCCCCTTGATCACGTGACATGTTTTTAATCCATGTTTTATTTAATTCATGTTCATGTGCTAATTAATTAAATAAAAGAAAAAAAACAAAAGGGTTTACGGATTACCGAATGCGTGAAAAGCTTGAGGAATAATAACACGAACACGACCTTGGATTTGATTAACTAAAAATCAAATCAACCACCCCCTTGGTGTTGTTGGTTGCCGCCGGCCACAAGAGAAAGAAAAAGAAGTAGGGTTTTGATTCTTCTATAAAATTATGTTTATGAAAACTATGTGTTTTACTTTTCCCTTAATTAAAACAAAGTGGGCTTTGGGCACCTCCTTTCTCTCTTGGTGCCGCGACTACTAGGGCCCATAAGGGAAAACCCGGAGTTTTCCCGTGTTCTATATTATGTGTTCGTATTCTCGTGTTTTCGTGTTATAATTAAATGTTCGTGTTTGAATACTTGTACATAACGATATTAATCGTATAATATTAATTAAGTATGATATTACGTGTTCATGATTTTAACGTTCATGATTTCATGTTCGTGATTATAATTATTATTGTTAATAGTTATCGTGTACTAACACGTACTTAATACTTATCGTGTAATTATACGTGCATAACTTCTGTAATTACTAATCGTGACACGTGTTCATGATATAAAAGGAAAGTTTTAATACGTACGTTTACTAAGTGTACTGTTCATGGCAAAATCATGCGGGTTTTACAACTCTTCCCCCTTAAAAAGAATAATTCGTCCCCGAATTATAGATAAAATAAAATGAAAGAGGAACATACCCGAATTCAAAAATGAAATGAGGGTAAGAAGCCCGGATAGACTCTTCTGTTTCCCAAGTGGCTTCCCGCTCGGTATGGTCCCTCCAAAGGATTTTGACGAATGGAATCGTCTTCTTCCTCATGACTCGTTCTTGCCTGTCAAGAACTCGTTCGGGTTCCTCTATGAAGGTAAGATCTTCACGAATCTATTCCAGTGGATACTAAACCATGTGAAGGGGATGATAATTTTACCCTCTGAGTAAGGACACATGGAAAACTTCATGAACATGAGAAAGCTGCGGAGGTAACGCTAAGCGATAAGATACTTCTCCGACACGCTCGATGACATCAAACGGTCCGATAAACCGAGGACTGAGTTTCCATTTGATCCCGAAACGTCTAACATCACGTGTCGGTGATACCTTAAGAAAGACGTGATCTCCTACGTTGAAATGTAAGTCCATACGATGCTTGTCGGCATAACTCTTCTTACGTGTACGAGCTTCTTGCAATTTCTGCTTAGCTACAACGACCTTCTCGTTGGTCAACTCTATCATCTCCGATCCTTTAAGTGTTTGCTCACCAACCTGATCCCAACAGATTGGGGCGCGACACTTCCTGCCATACAACATCTCGAACGGTGCACACTTAATGTTGGCGTGCCAAATGTTGTTGTATGCAAACTCTATTAAACATATGTAATCATCCCAGTCTCCTGTCCACTCCAATGCACATGCTCGGAGCATGTCTTTCAATGTATGAATCGTCCGCTCTGATTGTCCGTCCGTTTGAGGATGAAAAGCCGTGGTAAGCTTAAGTTTTGTACCCTAAGCTTTCTGCAGACTCCTCCAAAATTGCGAAGTGAACCGAGGATCTCTGTCTGAGATGATACTGGATGGAGCATAATGAAGTCTCATGATCTCCTTCTTGTAAATATCGGCGAGTTTGCTGACCGGATCATCCTTGCAGATCGGTAAGAAATGAGCTGACTTAGTAAGTCGATCAACGATAACCCAAATCGCATCATGCCTATTCTTTGTCTGTGGAAGACCGGTAACAAAATCCATGGTGATCTTGTCCCACTTCCACTCTGGAATGTCTAACGGTTGTAGTAAACCACTAGACCGCTGATGCTCGATCTTAACCTGCTGGCAGGTAAGACATTTGGAGACCTAAGTAGCAACATCCTGTTTCATACCACTCCACCAAAAGTATTGCTTGATGTCTGGTAAATCTTGGTCGAACCAGGATTAATGGAGAATGGGGAGCTATGAGCTTCAGCTAACAATGCTTCCGTGAGTGTAAGATCATCAGGAACACAAAGTCTAGTGCCTTGCCATAAGATACCATCGTCATCCAACCGAAACTCTGTCTGCTGTTCTAAGTTCTGAATGATCGCCCAAATTTCACCATCATCCTTCTGAGCTTCCTTGATCCTATAGAGTAACTCAGGTTCCACTCTAAGATTAGCTCAGTACCCCTGCTGTCCACGTACCATGATCTTGATGTCTAGTCGCTCTAAGTCTCTTATAATTTCCTCGTCAATTTTAATGCCGTTTATCATACCAGACTTTCTACTAAGTGCATCTGCCACTACATTCGCCTTGTCGGGATGATACTGCAGATTAATGTCATAATCCTTCAACAACTCTAACCATCTTCTCTGTCTCATATTCAATTCACGTTGAGTGAAGATGTACTTCACGCTCTTGTGATCTGTGAGGATATTGACCTATTCTTCATAGGAGCAGGAAAAAAGCCAATCCATGGGAACAATGAAGCTTCATAGGTCTTTTTGTACTTGTATTCCGCATCTTCACAAACATGCCCTAGCTGTTTTAGATGTTGATCCGGAAACAGGAATGGTAGAGGATAATAATAAGAGGGTTACATGATTCTTCATACAAGTAGTGCCTCCATATCTTCAATGCAAACACGACTGGTGCAAGTTCCAAGTCATGCGTAAGGTAATTCTCTTCACAAGGCTTAAGCTGCTATGAAGCGTACGCAATCACTTTCCCATGTAGCATAAGAACACAGCCAAGTACCTTCCCTGAAGCATCACTGTAGATTTGAAATCCACCTGTACCAGATGGGAGAGTAAGAATCGGTGCAGATACTAACTTCTGCTTTAGGTCTTCAAAGCTCTTCTCTCTTTCTTCAGTCCAGACGAATTTCTCCCATTTCCGCATATGTTTGGTTAATGGCAGTGCTAATCGGGAAAAGTTCTCTACGAACCTACGGTAGTAACCAGCTAAGCCTAGGAAACTGCGAACTTCAGTCACTGATGTCGGTCTTGGCCACTTGATAATAGCCTCAACCTTTGCTGGGTCCATGGTGATTCCTTCTGCTGATACAATGTGGCCTAAGAACGCCACCTTGTCTAACCAGAACTCACACTTGGAGAATTTAGCATACAACTGCTTCTGGCTAAGTATCTGTAGTACTGTACGAAGATGGTTTTCGTGTTCCTCCTTGGACTTAGAGAAAATAAGAATGTCGCCAATGAAGACAATGACGAACTTGTCCAGGAACTCATGAAAGATACGGTTCATCAGATCCATGAAGACAACTGGAGCATTGGTAAGGCCAAAAGGCATAACTACAAATTCTTAGTGCCCATAGCGTGTACGGAAAGCAGTCTTTACGATGTCCTGCTCTTTACCCGTAACTGATGATAACCTGACCTCAGATCAATCATGGAGAAATGTTTGGCCCCTTGGAGTTGGTAAAACAAGTCATCAATGCATGGCATGGGATATCTATTCCTGATGGTGATTTTGTTAAGCTCACGATAATCTATGCACAGACGCATGTTGTCGTCCTTCTTCTTTACGAACAGAACAGGTACGCCCCATAGAGAAGCACTAGGTCGAATGAAACCACGTTCTAACAGTTCCTGTAGTTATTCCTTTAACTCCTTCAGCTCTATGGGAGCCATGTGATAAGGAGCCTTGGATATTGGCTCAGCTCTTGGGACGAGCTCAATATTAAACTCCACTTCACGAGCAGGTGGTATGCACGGAAGTTCTTCTAGAAACACGTTTGGGAATTCTGACACGATTGGCTGATTTTGGATAGATGGAGATTCAGCCTCCAAATCATGAACAGTAGCAAGATAGCCCTCACAACCATGTGACAGTAGTGCACATGCTTGTAAGGTCGAAATTATTTGTACAGACCTTCCGAGTACGACCCGTTGTGAATGTACTCTGGTGCATTTACATCACCGAATATGACCCGATAAGTATGGCAATCTATGGTGGCGTGATGTTTGGATAGCCATTCCATGCCCAATATCATGTCAAAATTGCACATATCCAAAGGATGTGCGTCAACAGGACGAATCTTGTCGTCAAATTCTAGGGGAAGGCTCTTGTACCCATGGGTTATGCGTACAGAGTCTCTTAAAGGCGTGGAAATGTTTAGTATATTCTCTAAAGGCATAGGAAATCCTAACATTCTTGGCATAAGCAGTAGAAATGACCGAGTAAGTAGCACTCGTGTCAAATAAAACACATGCATCTTGACCATACATATACAAGATTCCAGTGATGGTACCTGTAGACTTGTTGGCCTAATCGCGAGAAGTCGTGTAAACGCGTCCACTAGTAGGAGGTGGCTTGGAATCAACATGTCCAGACGTGCCTTCCATCTCATCCTTGCGGCAGTCCTTCATGCGATGACCAGTAAGGCCACACTTGAAGCAAGCGTCGTTGTCGCGGCGACATGGCCCTGGGTGCCTACGGTTGCAGGTAGTGCAGAAAGGGTGAGTATACCCTCCAGCAGGTGCCCGTGTTGGCTGGGAGCCTGTCCAGAAACATATACATGAGACATGGTTTATAGGTACAAAAGGACAATGCAGAAAATCGTAAGATGTAATACCAGTGATAGTTGGACGGTTAGGCTGTGAACCTCTTCGGTCCTGCTCCGTTACCATGATTCCTGCTGCCGTTGGAGTTTCCAGCGTTGTTACGGTAATTATCATTACCGCCACACCTATCCGTAGTAGAACGGTCTTGAGTCTGACCGTTACCCTTGGGTTGAGTAGGCTGCTGCTGAGTAGCCGGTTGAGACCGGTCCCCAGTCTTCTGCCTGAAAGATGCAGTTTAAAGAGAAAGATAAATATTGGATAGTACTTAATGAATTTGAAATGGTCACCGCTGAATGACGAATAAATACCTCTTCTCGGGTTTCTCTGCTTCCCCTAATTCCTCTCTTTCCTGCAGCATCTCCAGCTTACGTGCTGCATTAGAAACTTGTGCCACCGTGTTGAAGGTAGCACACACCAAGTTGTTGGCGACCGATGTACGAAGAGCCCACCGGAAGTGGTATGCTTGCTCTTCGGCAGTACCTGCTGCTGCGCCAAGAAAACCAGCCAAACGAAGAAAGCGCTGCATAAAATCGTTGATGTTCTCCCCAGCTCTCTGCCTGATTGTATGGTACTCCCTCTTCAACTTGTCTTGCTCAGCCTTGGGGAAGAACTGTCCCATCACTAACTCCCTGAACTGAGCCCAAGTCAAACCAGCCACCCAATTGTCACCTCCCTCAGACTGCTTGACTGCCTTCCACCATCCCAGTACATCACCTTCTAACTTGTAACAGGCCAACCTTGACTTGAAGACGAGGTCGCAACCCATTGCATCGAATATCTTCTTGATATGAGCCAACCAGCTTTCAGCTTCGCTGGGGCTGTCAGTTCTCTCGAAGGATCGAGGACGTTGTTTGTTGAATCTCTCCAGCCATGTGACCGATGTTGTTGGAGGAGGAGGAGGAACTGGGTGTTGTTGCTGATTGTTGGCATCTTGCACCTCAGCCCTGATTTCGTTCCTCAGCTGAGGAAGCAAAGCTTGCATTGCAGCTTGGACTGCTGCATTGAGTTGTTCCCGCTCGCGTGTGAGAACCATCTGACTGTACAAAACAAAATACATGATTAAACTGATCAAAACATAAAATATATACATGAAAAAAAATTATGTCAATATATCATGAGAAAAATTTTATGCAGGAAAAACAGTGCATAAATGCATGATGCAGTTTTATGAAAACTTTTATAAGCGCGAGAGTGAACGCCTATGGTCAGTTCACCCAAAACAAAACACATGACGACGGGACGCCAATGAGTCGGTCCCAAAGTTAAAAGTTATGATAAAAGCACATGCGACTAAATAGGGCCAGTCTTATACCAACCATTACTTAGTCATAAACCTGCGACAATGACATATAACATGAATGCATGAAAACAATGAATACATGAAAACCGACTGTCAGTTCTAGGAAGACCATAGTGATTACCCACTAATCACAGGTCGTGTTTTGAGAGCCTACATGTCGAAGACTTGGCTCTGATACCATAATTGTAACACCCTATTTTGGTAAATGGAATGTCACGCGTGATTATGGCGTGTCATCAAAGCATACAAGGTAAATGTTTTCAAAACATTAATTGACCATGAAAAGGAATAACGGAAACAAACATCGGTATCCTAAGTATAAGCTCATCACACACAAACATAAGTACTGTAAAGGAAAAGGACTAAATAATGTCCAAAGAAATAAGTAACAAAATGTATGATGAAATGCATAAAGTAGAGAAGGCTAGATAGCTTCTAATCTATATGCACGTACGCTTAAAGTTTACGAGCGCCCTTGAGTACCTGCCGTTTAGGAACATGAAAGGAAAACAGTTGAGCATAACGCTCAGTGCACGGATATACAAGTATGACATGGAATAACATAAGCATAAAAGACTAATAGCAAAAGAATATACTAAGTTCTAAGCAATATGGATTCATGTTCATAAAACTGGTTTTATAGTTTGAAAATACTTATGTTTCTATGAAAATCTGTTTAATTAGCCAAATAGCCCATATAGATCATGAGGTTTCATCGTGCATGAATACTTGAAGGGGAGACCTCGTCATGCAATTAGAGGGGTTGCCTCTAATTAATTAGTCTGGGTAGGAGGGATCAACTCCTAGTGAAGGATGCAAGGCACACATCACATTCACTCTGATAATACTGGTAAACAGGTAACTAGGATGCACCCATACGCACCACATGATAATATAATATAATGGCCAAAACTGAAAAGGGACGCCGCGAGCAATAACTACGCCGTGGGGAAGTCATAACACTGGTGCCTCTAGTGTTATGGTTATGGTACCTCCATAACTAGGTGACACTGGTCATGCATGTATATGGCTTAGGCTCTTATTCTATCATAAGTATCAAACATATAAAACAAATACTAAAAAAACAGTTGGCTATAAACGGGGAATCCTAATAAGGAAAGAATGTCCATACTGAAGGACGGGAAATCCGTACCTTATGTCCAGTGAACGAAGAAGACGAACGAAAGGAAGTCCTACTTCGATCTCACTAATGCTACATAAATAGTATACATGTATAAGTATTCTGATTACTGCGTACATAACTGATTTTATATCGTGTCTTAACTTGTTTTATATGTTCATGTCTTGTTCTACTGATTTTAACGTTATGCTGTGTTTATCATGTATTATGTATATTCTGATTAAGTATTACTTGTATTTCTTGTATTATTATACTTGTTGTGTAATAATAAGTAACTTTCTAAAAATAACGGGTTCCCTAAAATAGAAAGTTTCCAAAAATAGAAAGTTTCCAAAAACAGAAAGTTTCCAAAAATAGATTAACTTCTTAAAATAGATCAGTTTCTAAAAATAGAAAGTTTCCAAAAATGGTAAGTTTCCTGAATTAGAAAGTTTCTATATTTAGAATTAAGCTGGATTAAATATCATAAGTCATGTAGTTATAGTTTATTAATACTAACATGTTAATTAAATAAACTATAGGTTATATGATTTAATTAAATATGAGCATGATTTAATTAAATTAAAGTGTTTAAAATACTTAGGTTAAAACATGTATTAATATTGTATTAATTATAACCTAAGTCATGATTATTAATTATATTCCATGTTTTAATAATTAATTAATACTATAGTATAAATTAAATAATTAAATACTTAGGTTAAAACATGTATTATTTACTAAATAATAATTAACCTAAGTCCATGATTTAATTAAATTAATTACATATCATGTTTAATTAATTTAATAACTTGTTAAAATAAATACTTGTAAAAAAATAAAATACTTGTACATTTATTTTAGTCATGAACCGGACCAATGTATTTAATTTAGACATGTCATGAACCGGACCCCGAACCCCTTGAACAGGTCCGAACCAAACACCCCTTAACAATGGCAAACCGGCTTGGCCGGTTGCCACTGTTTTTGTTAAGGCTGCCATTAAGCCGGTGGTCTTGCTTCTCTCGGCTAGCCGCTGCCAACAACAGTGATTTCCCACCGGCTGTGTGCCGGTGGCCCCCCTGCTGCGCGCTGCGTTCCCCCTGCTTGACCTCAAACTGCCACCGGCTGTGTGCCGGTGGTGGGCTGCTTGCTGCCGAGACCCAACCAAACCACAAGGACACCCCCGACTCAAGTCGGGGTGCCTTGTCCTGTTGTCGACCGAACCAAACACCACCGAGATCATAGATCTCAGTTAGTGGTGTGACAAAGAACACGCCGAGAGCCTTGGGGCTCTCGGTTTGTGTGTCGGCCGAACAACCAACCCGAAACAAACCCTTAATTTACCCCCTTGATCACGTGACATGTTTTTAATCCATGTTTTATTTAATTCATGTTCATGTGCTATTAATTAAATAAAAGAAAAAAAACAAAAGGGTTTACGGATTACCGAATGCGTGAAAAGCTTGAGGAATAATAACACGAACACGACCTTGGATTTGATTAACTAAAAATCAAATCAATCACCCCCGTGGTGTTGTTGGTTGCCGTCGGCCACAAGAGAAAGAAAAAGAATAAAGGTTTTGATTTTTCTGTAAAATTATGTTTATGAAAACTCTGTGTTTTAGTTTTCCCTTAATTAAACCAAAGTGGGCTTTGGGCCTCTCCTTTCTCTCTTGGTGCCGCGGCTACTAGGGCCCACAAGGGAAAACCCGGAGTTTTCCCGTGTTCTAATATATGTGTTCGTATTCTCGTGTTTTCGTGTTATAACTAAATGTTTGTGTTTGAATACTTGTACATAACGATATTAATCGTATAATATTAATTAAGTACGATATTACATGTTCGTGATTTTAACGTTCATGATTTCATGTTCGTGATTATAATTATTATTGTTAATAATTATCGTGTACTAACACGTACTTAATACTTATCGTGTAATTATACGTACATAACTTCTGTAATTACTAATCGTGACACGTGTTCATGCTATAAAAGGAAAGTTTTAATATGTACGTACGTTTACTAAGTGTACTGTTCATAGTAAAAGCATGCGGGTTTTACAGCCTAAATTTCAGTGTAAAAGTTATGGCGACGTATGACTTTATACAAATTTATTTATTACAAGAAACGTAACAGTTATGACTGCTGACGAACAACTAACTAACCATACTAAATTTACTAGTGACAAGAAGTTATTAATAAAGAGAGTTTACAAGCCATAATATTTGCCATAAATAAAAATTAATTCGGTGCGTGTTAAAATTCGAACTTTACAAATTTGAGTATTTCATAAGGGGAAATTACACATATATCCATCTAAATGCTCATAATTTCTAATAAATAATATTATCAAAAATCATAAAAACTATGAGTTTTACACATAAGTTTATGAAATTACATATAGGATTTTTTCTAAGTTTTTAGAGTTGAATGTAATTTTTAGAAATAAAAATGAATGTACGACTTTTTACCGTTTAAGCGTAAAATAAAAAAATGATCCAAACAAGTACATGCCCTTTTTTCATTGGTTTTTATTAGGTAGAATTTTATCAAATTGAAAACCAAATTATTTAGTAAATGATTTTACATATGTATTTTTTAACTTAAACTTACGTATATATCTAACTTAATGTAACCATGTAAAAGTTCAAATTCAAAATTGCGTATATATCTAACTTAAACTTATAATTGTATATATTTATCCAACTTAATTTTTTTAATATATACACATAAAATATGACTGTGTTATTTAATATGAATTTTGAGCTCTATAATGATAAGCCAGATTACATATCTCTAATTGAAGTATTTTTTTTGACACAATATATATTTTCTCAAACGTTATATCTCTAATTGAAGTATTTTATTTTTGACATAATATGCATTTTCTCAAACGTTTTCATAAATATCTTACAAGGCAAACGTTATTTTCATAGTTAAAAAACAAAACACAAAATTTAACTTACAAAGTCTATTTATTTAGCTGTCATAGCCAGATTTTATTTTACTATAGTAAATTTAACTTACAAAGTCTATTTATGAATGAGGTGAATTACAAAGATACTTAAAGCCTGTAAAGTTATGGCGACGTATGACTTTATACACATTTACCTATTACAAGAAACGTAGCAGTTATGACTACTGGCGAACAACTAACTAACCATACTAAAATTTACTAGTGACAAGAATTTATCAATAAAGAGAGTTTCCAAGCCATAATATTCGCCATAAAGGTTATAAAAATTAATTCAATGCACGTTAAAAGTCGTACTTTATAAATTTAAATATTTCATAAGCGGAAGTTACAAATATATCCATCTAAAAGCTCATAATTTTTAATCAATAATATTATCTAAAATTTATAAAAACTGTGAGTTTTACACATAAGTTTACAAAATTAGATATATGATTTTTTTCTAAGATTTTAGAGTTGAATGTAATTTCTAGAATAAAAAAGAATGTATGACTTTTTCCCGCTTAAGCGTAAAATAAAAAAAAACGAGTCAAACGAGTGTGTGCCCTTTTTCATTGACTTTTACTAGAAAGTAGTAACATTTTATCAAATTGAAAACCAAATTATTTAGTAAATAATTTTACATATCAATTTAGTAAAATATATACTTAATACAATTATAACAACAAAATAAATAAGTTATAATAATAACCATAACAATATCTTATCTGTAACTGATATAACATATAAATTCATTATTATAATTATAACATAAAGTGATATTAATTAAAATAAAACTTGTTACGCGTCTTTGATAAGAAATATAAAAATATATTTATTAACATGCTAGATTAGATACTCTAATATTTACTTATACATATGATATCATGTTTATTAAAAACAACTTTTTTATTTAGTGAAAATATAAAACTTTATATATCCTGTGGTTCATAATGTTGAGTAAAAAGCATAATAATTCATATAGTATAATATAATAAAATCTAATATTATATAATAAAAGTTAAGATTTTATAGTATACTAGGATTTGAGCCCGCGCTTCGCCGTGGCGTTACTCAGGCCCTTTTAGCAACGTTTTCAGGGGACAGTGCTGAAGGCGTAGAGAGCTGTGAGCATTCTATAATAAATTTTATGTAGGATACATATAAAGGATGTTACTTATTAATACATTGTTTCTACTGGAGCTTAAATAAGTAGATGTAATATATATACATACACGTGCTGATACATTCTGTCCATGATTTACAATGCTGCCAAAAATGGGGACTCTGACTCGTCAGCATCAGTATCCATTTCAGCCATTTCAGCCTCGTTTGGGCTATATGTGACTCCTTCTTTGACAGTATGCTGGGACATATAACGGTCAAAGGCACCTTCGCCATGGAGGATCTTAGCACCACAACCAGTTCCTTCAATGCCAACAGCCTCCTCGTCAACTACAACATCATCTATTATATCTTTACATGTTCTTTATAATCTTACTAATGAAAAAACGTAGTGCAATGACATTTCATTCACCAATTAGTCACATTGACAAAGTGTGTTTCTTAGCGGTGTTCGTATAAATTTGTTCGATGAGATTATTAAAAAATGAATTTAGTACCACAACGTTCTCCAAATAGTATTGAGGTTTAACACATGCTCTTAAAATACAACGTTGTTAGCTAGATATCATGCGAGTTCAATTAACTTTCTACTATGATAAAGATATCTATGTATCGATACATGTTTTCGTCACATCGTGTGTATGTATGCATGTGCAGATAGTGTTTGAAATGACAATATAAGGCTAGGTATACCTGCATTAATATGCCTACTCCACAATCTCCTTAAACCGTCATGCCCTGTCCACTTTCGCAACAAAATCACCATGGTATCTCTTCCCAACAATCATCATCCATATCTTCGACTGATGTTTCCTCAATTGACCACCCACCCATCTCATGATGTAGTTTGAACCTGATTCGGATGTTGTCCTCGTCCATCGCCAGAAATATCTCACAATAATTATGTCTAAATAGACCAATTTGTAAAAGTTCAAGTATCCTAGAAGTACTTGTATCACAACACCCCATGTGTTCATGCAACTGACACTCATCAACCGAATATTGTGCTATTGCATCAGATGGACATGTTCTTTGTGTTTGACAGTTTCCCATAGTGTTATTTCCCTTACTGCTATTTTAGAAAAAATCTTATTAAAGTTTAATATTTATGACTTAAAAATGTTGCATACGCTAGGAAATACATAATACATGTAGAAAATAGAAAGGAGCTAGAGAAACAGACTTGCCAAGAAAGGTTTACCCACTCGTAATTTATAATTCCAGATCATAGTGTTGAGTAAAGCTCTCACATTTTCAAACCTTCTTGACCTCATTGTCATATTATCTGCCCATAGAAAAAATTTATCAGTAACACACCTATGCGACATAAGCAAACACATAATTTTGTGAACAATTTTTTTCTTCCTTAACGTGTTACCCACAAATTTTGATGCTTTGTCAGAAAAAGGGCTCTTTCAGTCTAGGCTTTGTTTCTTAACTGAGTTCCCACGTTCAAGTAAGAAAATAGAAAACAATATCGAGTACATTTTTCTTTCATGTTTTTGTTTTTTGAAATGCATAATGTTTCTAATAAATTAACACAAACACCCCCTTGAGCAGGGTCTCAGTTCTTAACCATGACACCCCAACAGAAGACTAATAAATATGGTCGCTATAAAAAATTGCTAATCTAAATATTCAATAGTGAGTACCCAAATTCTCACTAATCAAATAGTGTGTGTGGTAAAAAAGCAATCTTAACCATGACACCCCTACAGAAGTATAAGCATGAGCCACAAATATTTTAAACGATAGCTAAGCCATAAATATGACCCAATAACCATAGGAAGTACAAATTATTTACCATTAGAGGCAGATCCGTACCCGCATTCTATATGAAGTATTCGTCTTCCTAATACTGTCACCTTCCTCGTCACCACAAAATACAAAAAATAAAACTGTATAAGCCGTCACTTCCGCTTCAGCTCTTCATGTTGCTTAAGCTCTCTTGTAACCTGCATATCACAAATTGCACAAAAAATATTTATAGACAAAAAAAGTAAGTTAGAAGGAACATAGGATGGTAGAAGGACTCACCCAAAAATGATGTAAAATCACCCTTGGAAATTTATTTAAGTGCGTGAAAAAAAATAATACCATGGTATCGAAGCTGAAGAAATACGGTACAGAAGCTGAAATACTCTCCTACTTGCTCCCACAGCTTTCACTGAGACTTCAAAGTTTGGGTAATGAAAACAAATATAAAGAAATGTTATTTAGCAATATGATCATAACCTATTTTGTACTATGTTTTCATTTTTTGATCATAACCTTTGATCCGTTTTGAGATTGCATATTTTCCTTTGTAAAATAACTAAGATGTCCATTAAATGACTGAAACACTTGCAAAAACATTATCTAACAGGCGCACTTTATAAAAAAAATACAGTATACCTGGATAAGTAACCATCATCAGAAACGTCTTATCACAAACCTCATCATTAAACACTCGTGAAGTCATCAATAAAACCCGTTATCATTCGAGGCTCAGATCTGGAGGTATGGAAGGCGAACGCAGAAACCCGCCATGGCTGCAATAGTATCCGTAATAGGACTCGATTCCTCTCTGTTATAAAAGCTAGTTGATATTTGAGCTCGGGGTCGCATAGGTTGATGAATCGAGTAATTCTTGCATTCTGCCATCTGTATGCTTCCGTCGCAACAGAATATAGTGAAAGGATATTCACAGCCAACCAAATTGAGAAGACAATGTATACACATCATATGACTGCAGTTAAAAAAAAGGCTATGCGACCACCACCCGAGAAGGAAACAGTGTAGATAGAATTCGACCAAATTCCGCATAGATCGGGAATATATTCATTGTATATTAGGCTCAGATCGGCCGACTATCAAACAAAGAGAATACGGCCGCCATGGCTGCAACTTTAATCAGTTGCCCCGCCAAGATGCGGATGATCTTACTTGAATGAAGGGCATTCTTACTCATCACAGCCTCTGACAACTGGTATCACGACTATATTACTCGCATAAAAACTGATTGCAAGTTAGATAATCAAATAAAATGCTAAACATGTTGGTTTCATAATACTTGAGTGAAAGCACGGTAATGACATGCTTTTTTTCAGCAGAAAGAAGACACCAAGGCAAATGTGAGCCGACATCTTTATTTTTCTGCGTATACATGAAAAAGCGGTATCAACCCCCCATGGTTGCATCTCTAATGATTTGCCCTGCCAAAGCGGTGGGTTGTTTCTGCTCCATCATGCTCACCAAGAGTAAAGCACCCAATATAAGATGTATTGTTTCAGCATAGAAAGGGACCATGTAAAATGTGAGCCGTCATGACTATCAACTTGTATTTTTAAGCAATACGAAACAAACATAATGGATGCAATATACACGTAACAAAAGTTCGTATGAACATTAAGATATACATGTCATTATATCTCCCGCTATGGAAATGAGGTACTCGAACACCTTTATAGGAATTCCCGAGAAACAATGCATTAGAATACAGTGAGCATGTGGTCAGAACACGTGTTTGCCAAAAATACTTAGGGTTAAGCCTTCGAGGGTGGACCGGGAATAAAGGGTATGTGACCCTCCATGGCTGGAAGCACGATGAAGTGCTGCCCGACCAAGATGGCAGGCTGTTTTTACCCAACACGGTCCGCCAACTACAAAGGCAATAGTCTCTTCTTCGCCCATAATGGATACATCAGACTGGGCATGCAAAAATTGCAATTCTCATTTAGCATGGTACACACAGTGATCAATATTCTGGAAGATTCATATAAAATAATTCGACTTCCTATGAGAGCTACATAGTTTCTATACTTATATAATGTGATCCATGTAATTAACAACAACGACAATAATTGATGATCCAAGTTTCTAGGAAACCATAACTAATATAAAGTATAAACATTAAAGTTCACAAAAAAACATTACTTGGTATCAATCAATCCATGTTTAACCCCAAAAAATACGAAACTCGTAATAAGATAAAGGCTGATTAATACCTTAACAATATCGCCGGATCATTGGAAAGGGTGATTAATCTAACTAAATATTATCACCAAAGTAAGTCGGTAATAACCATCACCTCAAAAAAAAGGTGCAAACGATAGTATTGAGATTCGGCTATTCACAATGGAAAACCACCATCCCGCTGCCTCACAACCACCACCTCCATGAGACATCCAACCTTGCCACACACCGACCCACATCACCGCACACCATTAAAGGCGGCAATGAAGAGATTGGCGGCAACAAAGGCTCCCATTTTAAGCCATTATAATCCAATCACACATCACAACCAAACAAAAACCCACCAGATTTTCTCCTGTTTCAAGATCTAGGTTTTTAATTTTTGTGGGAGAGAGAGAGGCGTAGATGTTTGTGTGTGTGTGAAGATTACATAATGGCAACTGATCAATTAATCAAAGGGTTACTGACCAAAGGCCAATTAAAATTGATCAAAGGGCAGAATCAATTAATTATAATTTACCAAACAGTAAAGGGCAACTGATCAACATTAATTATGGAGGAATCAGACAAGAGCAATGAATGATCAACAGAGGGTAAATGAAAGGTGAGGGGTGCGAAAATGGTGTATGTGAGAAGCTGAATAAAATATGGGGTGCGAAAATGGTGTATGTGAGAAGCTGAATAAAATATGTCTTTCATTGTGAGGGGGGCACTGTTCATTGAGAACCGTGCTTCCCCTCTTTTATTAAGGATATAATAAGTTGATAGCACCTCTATCTTAAATAAAAATCGATGGTTTTTCTTATAGGGATGTTAAATTCATTTTTTTTTACATATTAGGAGAAGACAAACGGGCAACAAGCTGCGCCTCTAGCTTTTTTTATAGCAAATTGCTTTTGGTTGGAATTATTATTACACTATAATTTATGCGAGAAGTAAATAGCGAATGAAGTATAATTTATGGAGTACGGTTATTTTGAAAACTTGTTTTTTCTTTGGAATATAAATGACAAATCTTAACCATTCATTACCTAAGATTAGAGGTGGCAAATCTTACCCATTTTGATAAATATGAGCACTTTTTGCCCATTTTCAAAAAAGAATGAGACACTTTTTGCTCATTCTTTATTATCAATGGGCTAAACGGGCGCATATGTAAGAAACTTATAGGCTTAATAGGCGCACATGTGAAACACTAATTAGGCTAGTCGGCGGATATTTTATATTTATTTTTCATCCGCGACTTTTAAACAAGTATTATTGTTTATTAATTCTACGTTTTTATATGTCTTTTTTCTCATTTTAGCTTGCACCCGTTTAACCCGCCCGTTTTGCCCGTACCCGTTTGGCCCGTTGCCCGTTTTGCCCGCCGGGGGTGCCCGCCCGACCGCCCGTTTTGCCACCTCTAACTAAGATTAAAAAAACATGGGATCATTTTTGTCAAAATGTCCAAAATTTGCAAAAAAGCGGCGAAAGGACTAAATTGTAAATATGATGAAAATCGGTTATCACAATTAATATTTCGTTACTGATAAAAACAATGAAATATCACTAGAGATAAATCAATGAAACATCACTAGTGATATTTCATTAACATAGTTATTGCGTAATATCCCAGTGATATTTCATTGTTTTTACAACAGTGATATTTAATTGATTTTCGATAGTGAAATATCACTTGTGATAAATCATTACTCCGTCATATTTACAACTTTGGTACCTCCGCCCATTTTTTCAACTTTTGGACATTTTGGCAAAAATAGCCCCTCCGTGTTTTTTTTAAAATTTTAAGTTAATCTCCACCATTAGATCAAGGCTGTGTTTGGTAACAGCTTTTCTAAGAGCATTTTTGACTATTAGCATTAGCATTTAGCATTATTGATAAATAATCTTGTTTGGGTAAAAACATTAGCATTAGCATTTATCATGAAAATGCTAATTTCTCATATGCTCTTTCAACGAGCATTTTTGGAAGAGCATAATTAGTTAAAGAGCATAAACATAGTAAATTACATAAATATCCTCATTAATATAACACATTAAATTTAAAAATAGTTTTCTATTTATATATGCATGTCTATTTATGTCTTTTTAGACATTCAAATTACAATTACTGCTAATCTACCAAACACTTTTTTAAATTAACTGCTACTGCTAACTTCTACTGCTAACTGCTCTTGCTAATGCTTACTACTAACTGCTACTGCTACTGCTAATTGCTACTGTTAGTTTCACCAAACACACCCCAAAAGTAAATGAAAGGTGAGGATTTATCCCTTTGTATCTAAAGAAAATAAAGATGCAAAATAACTTTTGTCTAATTTATGATATAACATCTTATTTATTACTTGATAACATATTATGACAATAACATAATACAATTAATTCTGATTTTTTTGTAACTTTGTCCAAATATATATTTTTATTTGAACACTACTTTATAATAGACCATCCATCCATCATAATATTATGTAATTATATAGTAATATAACATAGTAACATATTACAAATACAGATAGCTATTATTACCCAAAATTAAATGTCTTAATAATTTCACATGTATTGCTTCCTATATATAAAGGCCACCCCATGGGTTTAGAACATCAAATTGATTTGCAAATAACTCATAGTTCACTAAAATATATTGTTTAGAGTTTTACTTTGAGGTTCAGCGATTTTCTAAAGGTATACACTTAAATTTATTTACAAGCCATTAATTTTTGCTACCTTATTACTATTGAATTTACGAGTTGCGTTATGTTTTCATATTAATTTTTTTTCACCTTAGTTTATCAAGGTTTGTTATCTATACTATTATCAATAATTCGACATATTTGAATCATAAAATAAAATCTCAATAACATGTTGAAGCTATATATATTTTACAACGCAATTTTTGTCACATACAAAATACATGAATAAATATGAGTGTTTCTGCATTGCATTATTTTTGTTTTCTCAAGTTTTTATTAAGTCATTTTATATCTATTTTTTTATTTCTAGAGGAACCTTAATACTATGAAACCTTGTGGTTGCGATTTTTTTTTTATCAAACCTTGAACATAACATTTTATGGTTGCAATTTTTTTAAATAAATCTATATTTTTCTAGATTCATTTGGATCATGATTTATCACTTTAAAGCTATTATAACATAAATTAAAATAATTTTGTAGCAATTTTTTATTCTTTTTGTAGTAATTTATTTTAAAGCTACTATATATAACACAACTTTTTATCACCTTAAAGCTATTATGACATGATTTTTTTAATATTGTTATAAAGTTATTATAACGTAAATTTATTTTATATAAAATAAATTGTTTACATATACATTTTCCATTAATAATATCATAATAAATCCAAATTTGATATGCATCTTTTGCTGTATTTATGTTAACATTGATATAATTTTGGTTAATAAAAAAATATTCCGCAAAGATTCACTTTCAATCTATTCCATAAAATAAAATCTGTTAAAAAGTTAAAAACATTACCAAAATCTACTTTCCATATCACTTATAGTCAAAGTTTTAATTTGTCTCATGCATATGTGACACTATTAATGTCCAAAAATTCACATAACATCAGTAACAACTGAATAAAATTCGATTTTTCTAAAAATATTTGTAACTGTTCCTTAAAACTACATAAGTGAAGGTAAAATTATAACTTTTGCAAAGTATATTTATAACCATGTTAGTTCTCTCATTTAATATTTTAAATGCACCCTTAAAACTACATAAATGAAAGGTAAAAATTAAATAAGAAGGTACCAAACAAACTTTAAATAAAGTTGTTGAGTAATTTAATAAAATAATAAATGTATACACACATACAAAAAAAAAAAAAAAAAAAATTAATACAATTACATCATGGAAATTGTCTTGTACCTAAAAAAAGCTAACCCAAGGTTAAAAAAAAGTTAACCATGGTTAGTTAGGTTAGCTTCACGCACTACACACCACCAAGAAAGGAGACAAACACTTTTTTAATGAGAAAAGATTTTATAAAATAAAAGATAAAAATAGAAATTAAAAAAAAATAAAAAATAAAATAATTTATTTATTTATATTTATTCCCACAATTCTAGTGAGAGAAAAAACCAAACCTCAAACCAAAAAAACCAAACTCACAACCCAACTGTGTTTTTTTTAGTGAGAGAAACAAAACAAAAAAAACCCTTAATAACTTCTCTTTGATCTGTAACGTTAATTTAATGTTTTTAATGTTTTTATTAAACTAAATTTTAATTTAATTTTAATTTAATTTAATTTAAGTTAAGCCCTTGATATAATGCAGTAAGTTTTATAAACGTTTAATAATAATATTTAAGTTTTCTGGTGAAGTGAAGATTAGGGTTTATTTATTTTCTACCATGGATAATCATCAAAGTCTACTTGAAGGTACGTTTTTTTTTTTTTTTTTTTTTTTGCTCAATTCTTGGTTAAATTTGGGGCTTTTTGTATCTATGAGATGGGTTTTGTCTGAATTGAAAAACCCTTTTTTTAATCTGATTATTGTTTGCTAATTATTGTTTTATTTGTGTTTTTGTGTTTTTGTGAATTGTGAAGATCCTTTGTATAAAGAGCTATGGAAGGCTTGTGCTGGCCCACTTGTTGAAATTCCTAAACATGGTGAAAGGGTTTATTATTTTCCTCAGGGCCATATGGAGCAGGTATATAAACTTTATTTTTTTTAATTTATTTTTATATGTTTTTATATATTTTTATATATTTTTAGATCTGTTATGTGTTTTTATAAATTTTTTATAATTTTTTTTTCAGTTGGAAGCTTCAACAAATGAAGAATTAAATGAAAGGATACCTTTATTTAATTTAAAATCAAAGATTCTATGTAGGGTGGTTCATACTCAGTTAATGGTATGTGTTTTTTGTAATTATTTTGTTTGGAATATTTATTTTTGGATTAATTTATGTTTTTTAAATTTGCTTAAAAAGTGGAAGCAAATTAGGTGTTTGTTGTGTTTGGTTGGTGGGTGAGATTTTAAAAAAAAAATGTGTTGTGTTTTTGTAGGCCGAACATGATTCGGATGAGGTTTACGCGCAGATTACTCTTCTTCCTGAAGCTGATGTAAGATTTTGCGTATAGTGTGACTTTTAATTTTTGTGTGAATTGGTTGATTAAATTTATTGTTAGTTTATACAGCAAACTGATCCTACAAGTCCCGATGAATGTGTTCCTGAGCCCCCAAGGCCGACCGTGCATTCCTTTAGTAAAGTCTTGACTGCTTCTGATACGAGTACGCATGGTGGATTTTCGGTTCTTCGTAAGCATGCGAATGAGTGCTTACCTGCGTTGGTATAGTTGCTGAGCTCATCTTTTTTGTTTTAGTTGTGTGATTTAGTTTTGATGTTCTAATTATAGAATTTTTGAATTCATTTTGCAGGACATGACTCAGGTGACGCCTACGCAAGATTTAGTAGCCCTCGATCTCCATGGCACTGAATGGCGCTTTAAACACATATTTAGAGGTCGACTGAATTGCTGCTTTCTTTTTCATATGTTAGTATATCCTTATTCTATTATTCCTGAAAAAAAGATGCTATTTTGACCAATCAGGTCAACCCAAAAGGCATCTTCTAACGACGGGCTGGAGTACGTTTGTTACTAACAAGAGATTAGTGGCTGGTGACTCGTTTGTTTTTCTAAGGTACGGTAGTCTAATACTCCGTATCATCTGTACTTTTATTGAATTTTAGTTTGCAAATCTGACTATATAGTGAATAAAATATGTGTGTAGGGGCGAAAATGGAGAACTGCGTGTTGGAATTAGACGTCAAGCACGTCAACAAACCAACGTGCCATCATCGGTGATTTCTAGCCAGAGTATGCATCTGGGAGTCCTCGCCACCGCTTCTCACGCGGTTTCAACTCAGACACGGTTTGCGGTGTATTACAAACCAAGGTATGATTCGGTGGTTAATTAAAATATGTCGATTTTTGAGCAACAAAAATTTCTTACATACTTGGAATGCCAAATGTATTTCAGGACTAGCCAGTTTATAATCAGCTTAAACAAGTATTTAGAAGCTGTTAACAATGCCTTTTCAGTGGGCATGCGGTTTAAAATGCGATTTGAGGGGGAGGACTCCCCGGACAGAAGGTAAATGATATATTGTATAAGCCAATTCTTTATCAAAGTAACTATATCTATATGGATTGCTTATCGATTCAAATTCCTTCATTTGTTAGGTTCTCAGGAACTATTGTTGGACTTGAAGATATATCTCCACAGTGGGTGGACTCAAAGTGGCGCTCGTTGAGGGTTAGCATATATGCTTGATTCCTGTTTCGATCTTTAGTTAATTAAAAAGGCCAAATGCTAAAATGTTATTATTTGTTGACAATACCAGGTCCAGTGGGATGAACCTGCTTCTATCGTGAGACCCGAAAGGGTCTCTCCATGGGAGATCGAATCCTTTGGAGCTCCAACTCCAACAGCCTTAGCCCTGTCAGTGGCTCCACTAAGGATCAAGAGGCCCAGAGTGGAGATCCCTAATCATGGTGCGTAAAATTTATAACTTTACTTCGAAAAATTATTATACTTTTTGTTTGCATGCATATTAACTTCGCTTGATGTGTATCTTGTTGATAGAACCTGCAGGGTCACCTGTATCCACTGTTCGGAACTCATCTCATGATTCAGCTGAAGGACCGAGGGGTGATAGTGGCTGTCTTTTAAGGACACAAATGGAAGCTGCATGGTTATCATCTTCCCCTCTTAAAGCTTCACGTAATGAAACTGAAGATAGGAGTGGTTTGTCACTGTGGTCTGATCATTCGGCTTTCTCACCTACGGAGTCATTATTCAAGCAGACTAATGATTCACATCAAAGTCCGGTTGAGAAGCAATCTCTAAATGCTTCTTCAAGTTACAGACTATTTGGGTTTGATTTAATGGTCCCATCACCAGGAAAAGCACCCATGCCAACACCCTTGGATGTATTATATGATTCGTGTACTGAAGGGCAGTTGCCCGGCACGTCTTCGGCGGGGGTTCGAGACCTCAAGTTGAATCTTTCCAATGGCTGTAAGGAACAAGGGAGGGTTCCACCGAAGGAAGTTAAAATGAAATCCACCCGGAGTTGTACCAAGGTAGATTTACATTTTCGACCTCAAACATATATTTGCATTTTTTTTTAAATGAAGTCTGCTAATCTGACTTGTAACAATGACAGGTTCAAATGAAAGGGTGGGCAGTGGGACGTGCTGTGGACCTTACTGGTTTGGGAGGATATGATGAGCTGATTGATGAACTTGAAGAGATGTTCGAGATCAAGGGACAGCTACGCCCTCGTAAGGAATGGGATATCATTTTCACTGACGATGAAGGTGATCCGATGCGCGTGGGGGATGAGCCATGGCCGTAAGTTCTTTTATTGCAAAGTTCCAAATTACAGAATGCATTTCTTTTTTTTTTGTTTACAAACCCTTACAAAGGTATCATACATTTGTAATTGCAGTGAGTTCTGTCACATGGCGAGACGCATCATGATTTGCTCACCACAAGATGTGAAGCAGTTGAAGCCCGGAAGCAAGTTTCCCTCTTTACTTGACATGGAGACACCTGCTAGCTTGGAAGCTTCCAAGGATTGATCTACAAAAGATCAATGTTTTTCTTTTCAAGTAGCCCCCCCCCCCCTCAGCCGTTAGTAGTTTTTTTTTATTTTTTTATTTTGAGTCGTTTTAAGGTATGGGGTTTCACCTAGTTCTGAGAAGGTGTTCCCGAAGATAAAAAATTGGAAAGTGTAAAGAGGGGACGGCTAATTTGTGTTTAGTGCTAGATGACTGACCCTCTTTAGAAGTATTGGATAGGAATGAAGTAAGGTGATATGTGACTATTTAGGAGTAACGTATGTTTATATTAGGGAGGTGTTTGAATGTTTAAACCTCTGATGAGGATTTATGTTCAGTATCCTTTTCTTCTTTCTGATTGTATATATTTCTTATGCTCTTAACCTTTTTATCAGCAGTAATCTTGACTTCAATTTCATCCCGAGTTTCTTTTCTTATGTCTGGAATTCATACCAGCAAAGTGTTACGTTAAGAGTTGTGCCTGACGCCTGTTACTTGAAATACATCAAATTGGTTATTTCTGATCTATCTGGTTGATACTAGTTTCTTTAACAATGTCGACTAGGTTATTATTTCTTCCGGCTCTCTTTGCTCTTTCGGGTGCCTCTAGCCGTAATACTAACATATTAACGTAACACGCTTTGACGACTGGTCAAATTGAAGATTCGAAGAACCCATAAAAACATAACTGATGTATTAGAAAGTATCTTTCCATTACATATTTTGGTTCCTGATAATTTCATTTCAAGTTCAATTTGAACATGATATTTTGGTTACTCAGAGTGCATGTGCCCATGAGTGAAAATGTCATTGTGTTACTAAAGCAGGACAACTTCAGTCAAACTGGTACCTTCAAACACTAATGGACTGACTGACTGTCCTATGCTTTTCAGAAAAGTACGGCCCATATACCATAGTTATTAATTAGTACAGTCAATGACCCATATCGAATTATGATAAATGACCCATATCGAATTATGATATATAGTTGGGTCATGTTATAAATACCTCTAGCCTGCAAAAAGTATGCAAAGGTACTTCAATATATATATTTTTTATTTTTTTTAAGAACGGCACCTTAATCCCACTGAAATCCGACCCCCGAGTTATACCATCCATAACGGGCAGGCCCTGGGACCCGAACCAGTAGGAGAAACCCCTAGAACTCACGGCTTCGCACTAAGGAGGAAAATCATGGATTCTTGTCCTTTGCAAGACTTGTACCCATGACCAAACCTAGGGGTGCAAACGAGCCGAGCTGAGCCCGAGCTTAACAGGGCTCGGGCTCGGGCTCGAAACATAAAAGGTGGGCTCGAGCTCGGCTCGATAGCTCGTCGAGCTTTAACCGTTAAGGCTTGAGCTCGGCTCGATAAGGACTCGAGCAAAGCTCGAGCTTAGCTAAAAAAGCTCGAAATTTTATATATGAAACAAATACATCACTAATATTAATACACCACTACAAATTCTATGTTTTTATTAAACTATGATAACGACTATCAATAAATTATTCATTATTTTATAGAGTTATCCTTTATAATAAGGTTAATATTCAAATCAACGTTAATTTACTTATATAAAAATATTTTTTTATTAAGGCTCGAAAAGCTCGATAAGAGCTCGAGCCGTGCTATCAAAAGCTCGAGCTCGGCTCATTATATGTTTCGAGCCCTATTATTGGGCTTGAGCTCGGGCTTGAGCTCGATAAAAGCTCGGCTCGATCGAGTCGAGCCTGAGCTCGAGCTCGAATAGCTCGATAAAAGCTCGGCTCGTTTGCACCCCTAACCAAACCCCCTCCCCAAGCTCCAGGAGGAGCCCAGGTGGCCAACTGCTCTAGAGCAGTTGGTTAAAGGTACTTCAAATACCTCCCTTTTGTCCCCCTTTTACAGGACAACACTGTTTTCTGCAAGGATCTGTTCAGTATTTTTTGACAGTTTACTGTTTTTGACATGTTAAACTTTATATTTTTTTATTCCGCACTTTTTGTTTCACAGTTTTATAACAAAAACAAAATTATAAAAATAAAAAAAAAATAAATAAAAAAAAATCAAAAATTAAGGGAGTATTATAATCTGTTTAAGGGTACTAGTAACCATCCCATATAGTTTGAGGTTAACTGGTTAAAAACATATCAAACAATAAAATAATCGATTGTACACACAATTTTAAAAAATATGGATGATAATACCTTAGGCTGCTTTTAGCTGACCGAGCTTGAGTAAAACTACTAAGAGGGTCAAAATATATTTTGTAAAATTTAAGAGGGTCAAACTGTAATTTATGTGTTTATTTTAAAATTTATAATATAAATGTTATAAATACAAAGGTAAATAGTGTAAATGTGAAAAACTTTAGGGGGACAAAGTCCTTCTTGTTCCTAATGAAGCTCCGCCCCTATCTGTGAGCACTAAATCGTGACAAAAAAAAGGCCTGCTCACCCGTGACCCTTGCTACACATGTTTCTGCTAGTGCATGAGTGAGGGAAAAAAACCTCACATTCGGTGAGGTGCTCGCTTTTCGTAAACTGTGTACAAACGGGCTCTACCTTCCAACCTTAGTATAATTAATTTTTTTTTAACTCCCCATTTACCCTTTATAAGTACATTTTAAGCCAACTTAAGTTTTACCAAACAAAAAAAATACCCCTTTCATTTTCAATATTTTCGCATACACCTACTTTTATTGTTTTTACAGAACAAAAAATAAAACTTTTACACACACACAAAACTTTTTTAATACCTCATTTATCCCTTATGAATACATTTGGTAATGCTGAAATTTTTTATGTAATATTTTATTTTACGTTTTTAAAATTCTAAGTTAATGTGTTTTTTTTATTTATGTACGTTTTTATTTTCGTAATGTTTTTTATTCCATAATTGTACGTTTTTATTTCTGTAATGTTTTTTATGTTTTTAATGTAGTATTTTTATTTTAACTAAAAAGTACTATTTTGGTGTGAGCGTGTTTTAAAAAGGTGTGACTGATAAAGGTAAAGTGTGAGAGACGGTGAGGGTGAGAGTGAAAAGTGGGAGAGAGAAAACTGATGTGTCGCTGAGTTGGAAAGTGCGAGGGGTGTAAAAGGTGTGACTGATAAAAGCAGCCTTAAATGAATCCGATTTAGTTGTTGTTTCAGTTGTTGAAGATGTTCATCAGCTTATTGTGGATGCAGAAGCAAAACTTGTCCATACTATAGGTGCATTGCAAAGACCAAAAGGCATACGTCGACGAGTATAGGTTTCGAAAGGACAAGTGAATGTGGTATTATTATGATCAGAGGGTTTAATATGTGTTTAGAAATAGCTAAAAAATTCGTCGAGAAAACAAAAGAATTTGTTCCCCACAAGTTTTTCCAACAATGGTAGAGGCAAATAACCATTTTCTGGTGGCTTCATTTGATTTGTGGTAAACAGTACATACATGCCAACTAGTGATATTTTTTGTAGGAACAAGTTCGTTCTTTTCGTTCTCACAACAATATTGCTCATTTCTTAGGTACACAATGACTTACCCAAGAGTTGTATTCTATAGGATAGATGACTCCAACGTCAAGAAGGTTCATAATTAGTTTTCATTTTCTTCTTCCTCAGGAATTTCCTCGACATCGACAACCATGAATTCAATGAGTTCTTTGTCGAGATTGGTATCGTTAATGTTTTCTGATGTAGTCATGAAAGGCTTTGAATCATCAAGTAATGCATCTAACTCCTCTTTCGTAACATCATCGATAACATCCATGCAGAAGCTTGTGTCATCATTGAAATGAGAGTGTTGCATAGCTTTTTCAATCACGAAGGTGATTATATCATCTCTAACGCCAAGATTGAGTTCTTTGTTGTTGACTTAATGATAAACATCAACAGTGTCTAGGAATTGTCGTCCGAGAATTATAGTGAAATTTCGATCTTCCTCAATTTAAAGGATTACGAAGTCGGGCGGAAACACTAATTCACCGACTTGGACAATCATATTCTCACCAATTCCAATAGGATATTGGTAAGTATGATTGGCCAAGCGGATACTCGTCCTTTTAGTTTTTGAGGTTTCACTAAAAGTGGTGCGTACAATGAGTACAAAATAAGGTTGATGCTTATTCTCCCAGATCGACCAAGGCTTGACATTCATCCGAGTTGGCTAAAGTACATGGAGTGAGAAAGCTTCCGGGATCTCCAAGGTGTGGTGGAAGTATGTTTTTCATAATGGCAACACATTCTTCCCTTAAGAAGGCATAAGGGATTTGCTCCTTCTTACTATTGTTGCTTACAAGATCGTTAATGAATTTTCCATATATGGGCATACCAACTAGGACGTCAACGAGGGAATGTCGATATTAAATTCCTTAATCATTTTAAGAATCTGGCATAACGGACCTCCATATTTTCTTTACACAAGCATTGAGGGTATGATGTTTTTAGGTTTGTATGTCTTGAGCGGTGTTGGGTCGGTTTCTTTATATTTAGAAGGAGATGCGGTATCTTCCTTCTCAGCTTCATCATCACCATTATCAACGATAGTGGTAACTTTGTTATATGGATTGGTTTGTGGATCATATGACTTTCTACTACGAGTGAATACAACATTTACATGCTCATTTCGGGCGGGTGGTGGGCGATATGGTTGTCATTTGATCCATGAGATTTTGGGTTTGGTTGGGTATTAATCGGTAGAGAACCAGTCGGTTTGGTGGAATGTTGATTAGAAATTCTAACGAATTTGGTTTCAAGATAATGTATTGATGCAGTGTGATTCTTTTTTCCTATTTTCACATTTTTTTGATATTGAAGAACTTATTCTTGGCAAATTCATTGATAGACTTTTGAGATGCGATGAAGTCTGGAAGATTCTTCTCTAGGCTTGATTCTTACGTTTTATTTTGGGTGATGGGTTAGTGTTATAATTCTCACGCGTTTTTAAGTTACGATTGTCATCTTTCGGATACTCACGCCAAGTTCTAGGATTCTTGCCATAGTGGTTTCCTCGATAACCTTCGTATCCTTGTGCGTAGTTGGATTCGTGATTAGGTCCTACCATTAGCTTGTCATCACATTCCTATTATGGATGGTTACCTACTCAATGGTTGCATATGTCTAGCATTTATTTTATTTATCATTTGATATCTTTGTATTGCGAGTCGAGTTTGGTGGTTGATGCTTTCATTTTCTCCAAGAGTTTGGAATTGTCGCCAATTCTGCGAAAGCAACGATTTTCTTTATTGTTTGGTTTGGAGTCTTTAGACCAATCGAGTTTCAAAAGTACCCGTTCTTCGAACAATTGAGATGTCTCGTTAGGGGGTCTTGTAGAGAACAATTCCTCCAACGTCAAGGATTGCTTGAGTTGGCTCGTTAAGTCCATGATAAACGGTTTGGAAGATGGTTCCTCGTCATAAACCATGTCCATAAAACTATGGAGAAGGTCTTTCATTAGGTTTCATGAATCAACAAGCGTTTCATTGGGATTTCGGGAGAAACCACAAACTTCTCCAACTCGAACATAGCGGGTGAAATGATCGTCTAAGAAAAGCAGTTATCATTTGTTCCCAAGTAGTAATACTACATGGAATCAACTCACTATATCATACTTTTGCATCTCCGGCTAGAGATAATGGATTTTTTTGTAGAGTCCACGTTGACATTAGCACCATACTAGAACATGCCACGGATTTCAAAGAATTCGACGATGTAATTATGCAGATCGGCCTGCGTATGGTCAACAAATTGACAGTCATTGATCATTGAAAGGTGATGACCTTCCACGGTGAAGCTGTCCCCAAGTTCGTCCAAAACTATTGGGGTCCTGGGAGTGGGTGTTATGACTCGGTTATTACACCAGATGGGTTGATCGTCGACCATTGGAAATGGTAGGTCATGATATGGGTTGTAGACGATTAAGGCGTCAAGAAGATTGTAGAATGGTGGGGTTTTGAATATTAGAACTCGTTTTCTCAAAGGAACAACAAACTTTCGTCTTCGGTTTCTTCTTCTAGATTGATAAATAAAGCATTCAGGATCTGAATGAGGCGTAGTTGGTTCTTGGCCCGAAGAAAGGATTTTCATTCAAGTTTCAAACACAACTAGAATTGATTCAAGTTGGTCTCTAGTTGAGTGAAAAAAGTTAAAAGTTTGTTTTGAATTGGTTTTTCTAGATTTCGTGGCTCGGAGCCGATCGGCTGCTGGCTCGTGCCGATGGATGACGAGCTGCATCTGG